>PVKU01003301.1:0-184531 GCA_004027475.1 Anoura caudifer
AAAAAAAAAAAAAAAAAAAATGCAAGAAGACAGAGAAGCAGCATTTTTAAAGCACTGGAAGGAGAAACCTGCCAATCCAGAATTCTGTGTGCACCAAGTGTGGCGTTCAGACACAAATTTCTGCTCCCACTTCTAGCCAACATTTTGCTTGAGATACTAGCTAGTGAAATAAGACAAGTTAAAAAAAGAAAAGGCACCCCAGACCTGAAAGGAAGATGTCAGCCTCCCTCACCCACAGATGGCGCGGTCACAGAAAGTTGGGTGAAGTGCATGAGGGCAGCTGGTGGAGTCAGTGAGTTGAGCAAGGCTGCAGGCTGTAGACGGACACACGGAGTCAGCTGTGTGTCTCTACCGTGGTAACAATCGCACCGTGAGATTAAAAAACATTTACAGTCGCATAAACATATGAAAAGCTTTGAGATAAATCTGGCAAAAATGTAAAATACCTTTAAACTGAATGCAATAATCATTGCTAAGAGAAGTTAAAGAAGACAAGTAAATAGAGATATACCATGTTCGTGCTGTTAAGATACCAATTGTTCCCAAATTGATCTGTATGTTCAATACAATATCAGTTAAAAAATCTGGGCTCTCTTCGTAGAAGCACACAGACTGATTTAAAAATTGTATGGAAATGCAAAGGGCTTACAATAACTAAAGAACTTTGCCAAACAAGAACAAAGTAGAACAGACAACTAGAATGTTCTGATTTCAAGAGTCATGGCAAAGTTACCGCACCAAGACAACGGAGCAGTAGCCAGTCAGATGAATAGATCGTCGCAACAGGACAGAGCGCGCGGAACAGACCCTCGCAGCGTGCACAGCTGTCTGTGTGCAAACACGTGAAGGCAGCTCAGTAAGGAAGGGACAGTCTTTGCCACAAATGGTGCCGGAAGAAAATGGGTATGTAAATGCAAAAAAGGGTACGTCGATGCATACCATAGACAAAAATTAACTCAAAGTACAACTGTTAACTATAAAAGTTCTGGAAGGAAGGAACACTCTGTGACCTTGAGGTAGGCTAGGTTTGCCTGGATGCGACACCAAAAGCAAAGGCTAAAAATGAGAAAATAAAATAAAAAATTCTGCTCCTTGAAAAACACTCTGAAGGGAGTGGAAAGGCAAGCCGCAGACGTGAGGATAGTGTTTGCCAATCACACGGCAGACACAGGACATGCATCCAGAATGTGCAAAGACCTCTCAAAAGTCAAGAGACTGAACCACCCAATTTTTTTTTTAAAAAAAGGCTAAAATGTCAACAGCAGACATTTCACTGAAGGAAACACACAGACAGCAGCCAAGCTCATGGAGAGATGCTCCGCATCGTGGCCATTAGGGAGATGCGGCGTGAAAGACCACAGCGGCGTGTGACTGTAAACACTGCGCCGGTGAAGCCCGACCCTCCCAAGTGCTGAGGGTGCCATGGAGGGCGGGCACCTCCAGGCACCGGGGCTGGAGACGGTGGAAGCAGCTTGGCGGTTTCCGACAACGGTGCGTTCACATGGACCACGGGACCCCGTCACCCCACTCGCAGGCATTTGCCCCAAAGACAACGCAAGCCTGGGCCCAGGCCACGGTGCGTGCATGGACAGTCGCAACGTCTTCCTTTCATGAAACTCAGTTACGCTTTCATCAGGCCTTTGGAAAAAAGACACAGAAGCCAGCTGGAAGGGGCTCTCCCTGACCAAATTTGGGACCATATCAACATCAAAGTCAATTTTGATAGTGACATCTTTGAGCTGCACTGGGGCCTCTGGGCCCACATAATCAGCATATGTATGTCAGTATCGATTATACTGATATTACTGATTGATTAATTTCCTGATAAGGAGCAGGATGATGTCTTTCTTATAGAAGGATGCCAAATAATCAGTGCAGAAAGAAAGATAAAGTTAGAACACCACCATTTATCAACTTATGTAGTAATAAGAAATTCAAGCAACAAATCCTGAGGCCTGCTAACTATGGATGGAACTGGAATGAGAAATGGTATTTAATACAGTCTCAGAGTATCTCCCCACAGAATACTTACACATTGCAAAAAACAAAACAAACAAAAAAAAAAACAATAACCTTACAGGAAAGAAAATGAGCAGACACTGTCTTAATCAAGTCATCATGACAGATTACACTTTCCGAAGATGCTTTTACCAACATCTCCATCCTGCGTGCTTTTCTTCCATGACCTTGAACTTCCTCCCACTAAGTCCATTCCCCCCCTTGACCATGGATTGGTCTACATGACTACCTTGACCAACAGAGCGTGGTGGAAGCGACCGGAAGCGAGGTCATAAACATGACGCACGCACACTCCTTGTTTTCTCAGAACAGCATTCAGTGGACATCCGCTCCCAGCCAGGCGTCCCCCAGCCTGGAAAAGCCAGACCACCTGTGGGAAGAGGTCCTGAGACCACAGGGAGGGAGAGGAAGATGTCCGGCCAACTGTCCCAGCCACCAGTTCACTGCCACCACCCGAGAGACCCCGGACCCAACCTCCCAGCCGAGCCCTGCCTGAACCCCTGATTCGCAGAAGCCGCCAAGATTATAAAATGGCTGCTGGGCGCTGCCAGGCATCGGGTGGCTTGTCACACAGGCAAAGCTGGCTGGCACCGTGATGAGAGTCAACATCATTGACAAGGTGACACCCAATAAGATGGAATGAGAAGCACACAGCATGACAGACGTGCCATCCTGGGCAAAGCAGTGCAACCCGGGCCCAATCGTGAGGAAACAGCAGCCCCCCAAGCAGACCCGCTGCGAAATGCCGGCCATGACCCGAAAACGCGCCGGGCCATGGGAGCCCAGGAGAGCCTGTGGACCTGCTCCAGAAAGGTGCTCAGGGACGCGACAGGAGGCTGCCCTGGTCCTGAGCTGGCGCTTTTGCCAGGAAGAACATCGTTGGGACAATCAGTGAAACCTGAATGAGGTCTCCGAGTGAACCGTGACAATTTTTGCAACATTGTCATAAGTTTGAAATTATTCCAAAATTAAAAGGGGGAACATGAAAGTAAAAGGAACAGCCGTCGCTATACCAAGTTCCGCAGAAGGGCTTGTGCGCACTCCAGGTCAGAAAGGAAGGTCGTTTCCATTCCAATCAGGCGCCTTCCCTCAGCCCCTGGGCTCCACGGAGACGCCTGGACCAACCAAACACTCCGGCCCCACTAGGAAGCTGACCTGGCCTCAGCAGTCACAGGTGAGCAGTGGGGGGCCGGGGGAGGGGGGAAGGCACGTCCTGGGGCATTGTTTTGCATATGGCTGTTAATAATGCACCGTTGAGTCTATTAAAGACAGTGAGAGGTAACTTTGGCCCGTGGGAAAGGACTATTATGCAAATTCAGGCAGAGCAAGCTCCTTAAAATGCACATATTTAACGAAAGCATCCAGAGTTTTCAGTCATCACTTTCTTTTAAAAACAGTCCCCAGGCAGCGCTGTCCTCACCAGTCACATGGCAAAGGGAGCTGGAGACCTGGACTCGCAAGAACCAGAGCGCCCGCTCCCCACTGCTGCTCTGGCTGCGGCCGGACGCTGGGGATGCGGCTCGGGGCTCCGACGCCCAGTGCATCCGGTCCGTCCGTCGGTCGGTCCACCAGGTCTTGTTTTCTAATCTTTTCCAGACCCGACGCAGCTCTGGAATCCTGAGTCGGTGCAGAGGCGCTGAGTGGCAGGGTGGCGCTGTCCAGAGCCGCGCGGTGCTGACGCTTGGCCTTGCCAGCGCCTGGCAGAAACTCGGCGCGTCTCTGGGACCCACCTGCGCCGTCCTTTCCGTGGGTGGCAGCGTGCCTCATCTGCAGCCATGGAAACGGCTCTCAGATGAGCAATCGGAGCGCAGGTGTGTGCGTCAGATCCGCGGTAGTCTGGATTTATGGCTGTGAAAGCAATTAGTCTCCATAATGAACTAATCACTTACTGGAATTTGGAGTTCTCTGGGGTCTCCATGTAACATGCATGTATCAAGCAAAATTTCGTTTTCTAAATGCTGGTAATCAAATAACTCCAATTTCACTGCAATTACGTTGAGCACGACTATCATAGCAGATCTGGAAATTGCCTCATGTGAGCTTTCCTCTCCCTCCCACCTGGGGGCTAAAAGAAGTGAAGTTACATGAGAATCTACTCAGGTAAATACTTCTTTTCATGGGAGCATGCAGTGACCCTATTTTATAAAAAGGATTTGTTTTACAAAGGTTAAGGCTAATTTTTAAAATGACTAAGTGCCCCTTATGAATCAGTACCTATATAGTATGTTATCTAATTCAATTCATATGAAAAAATATATATAGTGTTATACATTTACAGATGAAGAACTCTGGTCCCGAAGTAGGAAGTAAAAGCTAACAAAAATAGTCACTAGACACCAACACCTGTAACAATTCTAAAAGGAAGAATTATTTACCAATTTTACCTGGGAAATCCGAAGGTCAGAGATGCTAAGAAATCCACCAAGATTTATCCATGGTAAGTGGTAAATCTGGGTTTTAGACCCAGACCTGACCGGCCCCAAACCAGACAGCCTCCCCAGGCCCCTGAGCAAACCCAGGCTGCCCCAGGAGCTGCCCCTCTGAACGAGCCCTTGGAGGACTGGGGCCCCCGCTGCCGGATTCAGCACCACCACCCCAGGACACCCACCCTCGTCCTTTGTCACCCCCACCCAGCCCCTCTGATGATCCCTGCCCCCGTCGACAGTGCACACAGCGGAGGCCCTGGCAGGAAGGGTGGACAGTGGGGTGTAGCTGTCTTTCCTTTGGGGGCTGGCATTCAGGTCGGGCAGCCAGTGACAGGCGGCACCTTCCGTGCCTCGCACAGCCCGGCATGGCTCCGGGGGCTCCGGCCCAAGGACCCACGCCCGCTGTCCGCAGGCCCTCCCGGGGCCATCAGCGAAGGAGAGACGGACAGGCGTGCGCAAACCTGTGTGGTGAGGATGGGCGGTAACGAGAGCATCCCTGCAGTCCAGCAACGCAGGAGAGCACTGAACAGGACACAGGTGGCCATGGCGGTGGCAGGACAGTGGGGCAGAGGTGACCATCATAAAGCCTCCTGCCGGGAGCTGCCCCAGCAAGGGACGAAGTGGACAAAGGACCCCTCAAGATGCCTTCTTCGTGATCCAGACGCCCTGCCCCGGGCCCTGACTTCTGTCGCCGCCAGCTCCTCGCGCCTGCTCCTCCACAGCTTCAGCGTTGACCAGGAAAGCGACAAAATGCTACTTTAAGTCGCAGCTGGCACAGGCATCACATTTTTTTGCTGTCACGGTGTTTTATACCCATCACCCCAAGGACACACCACCCTGTGGGGCAGGTCTCAGCCTCATTCCATGGCTCTGAGGTA
Source organism: Anoura caudifer (assembly GCA_004027475.1). NCBI lineage: Eukaryota > Metazoa > Chordata > Mammalia > Chiroptera > Phyllostomidae > Anoura > Anoura caudifer. The sequence goes on from PVKU01003301.1 coordinate 5,324, forward strand.
TTGGGAGATTTGCCCCAAGTCACTGGTCAGAAGGTGACAGGCTGGGACTGGGACCCTAGGTGCTGACACCCAGCCAGCATGGGGTCCCCTGCCGGCTGCCCTGTCAGGGAGAAGCAGGGAGTCCACCACAGGCTGTCAGCTCTGCCCCCAAACATCACCCAACCCCAGTCGCTGGCCTCGGGGCCACTGCTGCCCATGGCAAAGGGGTTCCTTGCCCTCACAGGCGGCTCCAAGAAAGGGGGCGGGTGGGCCAACGCCACGCTGGCCCTGTGCGGCCGGTCCTCCTCCTCTGCTGGCCTGGCCAATCCACCTCCTCTGCTGGCCTCATCACCGGCCCCGTGAGGACGCTAAACCTGGCACTGCTTCCTCATCCTCCACCTGGTGCCCCTGCTCACCCAGTTATTTAAACTCCAATAAAAGGTAAAATAAAGAAGTTAATGGTCTGAAACTTATTTTGTGAACAACCTAAGAGGACATTTTACTCATAAACGTGCAGGAGGAAACAGGACTCCATTTCTGTGGCTATGAGACAAATAAACATCTTTCCCAAGCACCATGGTGTCATGCAAACAAGCCAGCAGAATTAGCAGGACCAAACCAGAGGCCTGGGAGGTGCCTGCCCCCCCCCCCCATACACACAGACTCCCAGACTCCCAGCTCCTTCCACCTGGAAGCTGATCCTCAGGGGAACAGGACGACACAGTGGTGACAGGGACCCTCTAGTAGCCCCACCTCACCCCCTCTGAACAGGGCCCAGCCCATTCTCCCTCTTGACCAGCAAGCAGGGGCGGGACAGAGGGCCTGTCTTCCAGCAGGCCCTGGAACAAGGCACAGCCCCCCTCAGGACCCCCAGTGAGGATACAGGGGAGCAGGGAAGACTCGGCGCACACGGCCATCATTGAGGAAGGGCGGGCTGTCAGCGGGCACAGAGAGAGACACCCTGCCCAAGCAGAGCATTCCCAGAAGGCTTCCTGGAGGAGGCTGGAATCACTCTCAAAAGTGAATAGGATTTTTCCAGGCAAAGAGAAGAGAATTCCAGAGCAAGTGTCTGAGCAAGATGGGGAAGAGCTGGGCAGCTGAGCTTGGAGCCCCGGGGCTGTCATGTGGGAGCTGATGAGGGAGAGCCCCCCACAAAGCTTGCGCCGGTGGGTGGCCGAGGGGGCAGTGCCTGGGACCCCTGGCTGGGACAAAGGAGAGTCCAGTGAAAGCCACGCTGATCAGAGTCCAAATGAGCCCTCCCACCTCGCCCAGGCTGTGGGAACTATGCAAACGGATGTAGTGGTGCGATGGCTCCCTCCCCTCCCCCGCCCCGCCCCCAAGGCGGCTCTCCCCCGGGACCCCAGCTCCTGCCCTGTCCCAGAGCTGGCAGTGCACAAGGCAGGGTGGGAGGCGAGGTCAGGGGTCCAGAAGAAGATGAAGGCCTCAGTGCCCTCCTGCAAGGAGACCTGTTCCCCCACATGCCTGGCAGCCACCACACCAGCTCCTCTCTGGGCCGCTGAGCACCTCGTACAGATGGCACGCTCAGCACATGCCTGTGCAATGAACCGGGATGTGGCGGGGGCGGGGCGATGAGCTCACTCAACAGCTGGAAAGTCAGACAGTCTATTCTAAGAAAATCTGCAGGTACATTTAACAAAATGCACTGATTCATACTGTGAACAAGTCCTGCAGGGCCCCCTGGAGGCGTGGACTCTGCCTCCACTGGGGCTTGGTCTGCACAGGACGAACCAGACACACCCGACACTGTGAGACACACACGCACACCCAGGCCACTCGCTGCTGGATGGGAATGGGCCAGGCGCACAGGGATCCCAGCACCACTCACTCGGGGAAAGCACCTCCCACTCCCAGACCCACCTTCCTTGGCATCGTAAGTGTGGCAGCTAATTTTTTAGGTCAACCCAGCCAGAAGCTGACTAGCAATGAATAAAACTGATTTCATGAAACTGAGGCCAAGAAATTATAGGAAAGAGTGCTGCAAATTTAAAAACAACTAGATAGAAGTTCTAGAAATAAATGAATAAAAGACATAATAATTGGAGTAGAAACGTAATGTGCAGGTTGGAGCGGATCACGCCCAGCTGGCGGGACAGTCACTGAGCTGGAAGGCAGCATGCAGCTCACGCCCAAAGGGACGGGACAGGCATGAGGGACAGGTGAGCCAGGGACAGGTGGAGAAGGTGTACCTAGCCCCAGTCCTGACAGGAGCTGGCAGGACGAGGACGAGGTGATGGGCACTAGAGGCAGGATACAAATTTCAGACACAGGAGGACAGCGCTGGTCCACCGGGTCTCGCCCAGAGGCAGTGCAAACAGGTTCACACCAGTCGCAGCTGAACCACAGAGCCAGCACGGAGAGGACCAACGAGAAGATGTCACAGGTGGCGAGAAGGGACACAGATGTCACCGACAGAGTGGTGGCAATGAGACTGAGGGCTGGTTTCTCGGCAGCCAGTGGGGCCAATGGACGTGTGGGCGCAGCACCTCCAGTGTGTGCAGAGGAAACGAAGGAGCTGCGTCCCAGACCGCCAAGAAGGTGGGTGAGGGCGTGCTCGGGTGTAAAACAAACGCAAGGCAGCGTGGTACCGCTCAGCCTCGGAGCAGACACGCCAAGCGGCTGTTTCGGATTCAGGGAGGCCGCCTGCACCAGAAACAGAGATGCCCTGGTGGGGGGCGGGGGGTGGGGGTGCAGGAGACAGCTGGAAAGTGCGCCGAGGAGTGTAGACAAAGCGAGGCCGTGTTGGGCCAAACAACAAAGGCACCAGCAGCAGCAGCAGAGTGGGACCCAATCCAGGGCCCTGAAAACCTACAAAATTTAAAAATTGTCAAAATGGCCGAACAGCACCCAGCTGTGGGGAGAGATCAGAGAGTCAAAGCCCTCCAAGACCCGGTGTCTCTGGACAGGAGGGCAAATTCCTGCGCTGCCTTTCACTTTGCTGGGTATAAGGATGGAGGTTTCCAGGGTGACCACTAACACCACCAGTGCAAGGACCGCCTGAGCGCGGGGGGAAGCGTGGAGGGAATGAACCAAACCGGGTGTGCAGAGAGAAACACACAGAGAGAAACAGCAAGAGGCCACAGGAAGGGGAAGAGAACAGGAGGGCGCAAGTGACAGCGACGCACCAGCCCCCGTTGCTCTGCATGACAGACGTGAACGGTCCAGACCCACCAGTTAAGGGGCAGAGATGGCCCCACTGGACTTTAAGCCAATGGCAGAGCTACAGACCCCAGGCTGCATCTGCAGGAAATCTTGTGGGACTTCAGAACACGGGGAGGGCAGAAGAAAGGAAAGGAAGACATGGATCAGCCAAAGATTAATTTTGTAAAGCTGGAATCTAGGACATGCATGTAAATATATTTATTTACCTGTATATGTTTACTTTTTTATTTATACATATATTTGTTTATATTTGTATTATGTATAATATGTGTTAGTCAAACAACATAAGATTTAAGGCAAAATGTATAGAAATAAAAAGATCACTATAAAACAACAGAAAGTTAAATATGCCTGGCTATGTAACAATTCCAAATGAGAACAACACAGATTCAAAAACATAGCTGATAAGTTACCCAACAGCACAGCACCGAAATAGGAAGCTAAAACTGACAGAACGACGTCTAACTTCTTATCCACATGAGAAGGTAGAGACCGGACCAGAGAACACCTCACAGAAAACAGAAGGGAGCAAACACATTACCCCTGAGAAGATACTGGTGAACAGAAAGCACATGAACAATAGGCCAGACCAGCCAAGCTTTGCAACTACTAATCAAATGCCAAAACTCGGGCAAGACAAGAGCGAGAGAACAGCGTGAACGGTACTTGCGCAGGGCAGGACTCCAGACTCCGGGGCCCTTCTGGCGGGCGGGGCTCCCTGGGCCGCAAGGTTGCCTACTGCCACCCCGCTCCCTGTGCCTCCCACCTTGGTTTCTCTCGGGCACACCTCTGATCCAGTCAGGGCGCACACGTGTGTGTCACTAGCACACTCCTGAGCAGTCAGGACACTCCCATTTCTGACACTCCCATTCCTGACATCATGTCATGGCCTGTCTCTCTGCAGCCTGTCAGTGCCGCAGGGCGTGTCACGGTTGCGGGGATCACTGCCACGTCTCAGGACCTCGAAGAGGACCGGGCCCACAGAGAAGGCCCTCAGCACAGGATGAGACGCCCGGCATGGCCGGGCTGGCACTGCCTGAAGTCGCCCGAGTCGAGGCCCCCAAGGTTGACCCACTGCTAGCTCCCAGCTGACCTGAACATCAACACCCTCCGTCACAGGTCTGGGCGCATCGGCGAGTCCCACCCTTCGGCCCCCTCGGTAGGGACGGCTGTGCTTGCAGGCACTGCAAGAATGTTGCCACTCATGTTCCTGAAAGCGTATCTGAAAAATCCACTTCTGGTAATCACGTGTTAAGTGTAAAGCACTTAAAGACAGTTGGACCTGTTTTGCATCCTTCTAGGTGTCTTTCTGAATTAGTTCTGAATTCTTAAAGGGCTTCTTAGCCATTAATTACAATTAACTCCATCAGTTGCTCTGCTCCGTGCACCCTTGATCCACTCCCTGAAGCCTCGTCAGTCTGCCTGACGGACGCAGCCCATGGACACACCTCGGCCCTGGTGGCAACACTGCCAGCCCCTCCCTGGGGCCCCTGGCGGCCACCAGGAGCTGGCGCCAGGCGTGAGTCAGTCACCGCACTCAAGTTTGCCCATTGGGGTGCCAGCTTTTCACTGAAAAGCATTTATACTCCCCATCAGGGTGCTTGGAATTAGAAGGGAAACCATAATCGACCAGGTCAAGTGCAAGGGCTGGCAGAGGGAGGGCTAAGAGTTAGGGGACTGGACCGCATGCTACCAAAAAAAGCCTTCTTGAAACAGTGTAACATATCGAGTGACCCAGCTGTGGGGAAGACACCCAGTCATGGGCAGGCAAGAGCTGTCCGCCCAGCTGGGGCTGTGTTCGCCCATCGCTGACATGTCCATGCCTGGTGTTAGCCCAGTGCCCCCCACCCTGCGCAGCGGGGTGCCACATTCTCACCCCTCCCTGAGCCTCAGCCTCCTCACCTGGTGCTGGGGAGCACAGGCCCGCATACGGGGCAATTGTCGGAACCGATGAGCTGATGGGCGCCCTGGGCTCTCCCTACGCCCCAACAGGGGGAGGGGTGGATCCATGCTCCCTCTTACTCCTGTCCAAGACCCAGCTCCCTCCGGTCACAAGTCCACAAGGGCAAGGCAGACGGGACTCTGCCACCCTCCGCGCCCTTGTCCTACGTCCACACGGACCAGAAGCACCCCCCACCCACCCCTGTCGGCGCCTGGGGTGTGAATGGAGGCTGGAGAGCCCCTTTTTTCTCCCAGTGACTGTATTTTCCACTCCTGGAATTTCCCTCCGGTCCTTTTTCAAAACTGTGTGTGCACTCTCTTCACGTCTTACTTCTGCCTGGAAAGTCCACCCTCCATCGCACGCAAAAGCTTACACACACCAGTTTCAAAACCTCCAGGCTGCTCTGCATCATCTGCAGCTCTGGACTGGGGGTTCTCCCATGGGCTGTGCACCCCTGTACTCTTTCACTGGAAATGCGTCTTCCATGAGAACTGTTTTCAGGGGGCGTCCCGAGGACCGTGGGTAGCAGATGCGTCCCCATGCCAGGGCTTCACATTGGCCTCTGTCGGAGACACGCAGCTTCAACCTGAGCCACAGATGCTTCTCCCGGACCCGACGCAGACTCCATGCCGCAGGGACTCCGCAGTGTAAAAGGGGCTCCGTGCCGCACAGGGTTGGCATCCCCAAGCTGGGGACCACAGCATGCAGCAGGTGCCCTTGCTTGTCCCACGCCCAGAAGTGATGGCCTTGGTCAGACCCGGATTCTGGGAAGGGAGCTCCCTCCACCTCTCCCACCCGAACCCTGGCCCTGAGCCGCCACTCACCCTCCCCACACCAGGTGGGCCCTGTCCACGGCTGCTGCCGGGGGCTCCCCTTGCTTTCCAGCTCTACTGGGCTTCTGTCACCCGTCCTTTCCATACGTTTGAGCAAGGGCGCCGCCTGTGTCCCCACCTGCAACGTCAACTGCAACACGAAAAACACGCCATGCACCAGCCAGAGGCGGCACTGACCGAGGGAGGCAGCTGCCCAGTCACACAAGAGCCCCGCCCAACCTCTGTTTCAGTGAGAACGTCGCATAGTTTGGCCAGCACCGCCGCTCGGAGGAGGAAACACCCTTGTCCCGATTCTCTGGATAAGGACTCACAGTTCACAGCATGAAATTGGAACTCCGAGGTAACATCTTCTTGCTCATGCACAGGGAAAGGCCAGCATCAGCTCTGTTCTATACGGAACTTTGGGGAAGCTTCTGGAACTCTGGGTTCCCAGGGTGATCAGCATCCTGCTCGGATCACAGAACCGCGGCCGGCCACAGAGGGAGGCAGCGGGCAGAACGCCGCCAATGGGAGCGCAGCTGCCCTCCCACTCTCCGCCTCTGCTAGCCCTTCCGTTCAACCGCCCTGGGGAAGAGGGGGGTCACCCCCCAGGTCAGTCCTGCCGAGACCCACCCAAGGCCGTCAGAGCGGACAGTTCTTGTCCTGGTGAAGAGAACTGAGGCACGAAGGGGTGCGAAGCTGTGTCCCCACTTCACAGGCTGACACCCAGCCCACAGGTGGTGTTGGGACGTGGGGCTGTGGGGTGGCAGGGACGGAGGACGTCATGAGCAGGAGGCCTTTCCACGAAGAGGAGCCACCAGTCTCTGTCTCAGTCATGGGTGTGCCGAGCAGAGAAGCGTCCTATGGCCGGGAAGAGGGCCCTTCCTGGAAGCCCACACCGCCAGCCCCCTGCTCTGGCTGCAGCCTCCAGCCCACAGAGGCCAGAGCACCTGCGCTCCCAGTCTCTGAGCTGAGTGGCCGCTGGAGCCCGGACAGCAGGCCCAGCAGCGCCTCTGAGAGGGAAGCCGGCCAGGGCGGCGTCGCTTACAAAACCGCCGGGGGGGGGGGGGGGGGGGGGACACTGGTCCCAAGGACCTGCGTGGCGCGTCCCGCCCACTGGAGGGTCAGACACAGCTCTCGGCAGTGGCTCCTCTGCTGTCACCATGGGCCCAGCGAGTGGGGGAGGCTGAGGATAGGGCAGAGGCAGGCTCAGGACGACCCCATGCAAACACAGTGGTATTGAATCTGCTCGTCTATCAGAGAGGGGACAGTCGCGCGAGCAGGGCAAGGGCCGGTGGAGACAGCCCAAGTCCCCTCTGGACCCTGTCCCCAGTGCCTGGGAGAGGCCACTCAGCCAGTCCGCCAGCAGGCCAGGGCTGAATGGGAGCCAAAGACCAAGCACTGGGCGTGTTCTTGTTCTCTCTAGAACCTTCTGGGAGCAGGCTGATAGAACTGTCCAGTTTCAGGTGCCAGCCCCTGGGACATGCTCCTGGTTGGCTCCATTCCATTCATTTCGCTCTGCCCCAAGTTCAAAGCAGACACATTTCTTTCAAAATCACAAGGCAGACATGGGTCAAGCGCGTTACCATCTGAGCTCCGTCCTCACCAGAGTCCCTGCAGGTCCCCGATCACACCCACATTGAGCAGGCCACCCAGGGTGATTCCCAAGCCCAGACCTGGCTGGGGCTGCCGGGGCAAGGGGGGTCACCGCCAGCACTGCAATGACAGAAGTGGTGACAGACGACCTGTTCTGAGCCCCAGCTCTAGACAGCCTGTCCTGGGAGGCAGGCACGTGTGATTTCAGGAAAGCTGGTGACTCGACCACCATGTGGTTGTGATTATCCAAGACGCTACTCATGACGAGACGAGTTCAGAGGGCACAGTAAGGTGTCCAAGCCCCTCAGGCAGGAGGATGCAGGGGTGAGCGCTGACCCTAGGCGGCCACGATGGCACAATGGCCACATCAGGGGCTGCGGCCCACGTGTGCCCACCTGAGCGGGGAGCCCTGGGCACAGACCCAGCCTGCCCCTAGGTGTGCCTCAGCACCCTGGGTGCAGGTCAAAGGAGGACGGGGCTCGCCCAGGGAGGAGCCAGTGGACAATGGGGTAACCCTGCAAGGACCTGGAAGAAGACAGGCATCAGCCACAATGCAAAAAAAAAGACAAATTGGACTTTACGAAAATTTTAAAAATTTGTGCATCACAAGATACTATCAACAGATTAAAAAGACAGCCCACGGAATGGGAGAGATATTTGCAAATCAAATACCTGACAAAGTTCTAAAATGCAGAATATACAAAGAATTCCTAAAACTCAACAGCGACAACCAAAAAATGCAACTAAAACATGAGCAAAGGACTTAAAGAGACGCTTTTCCAAGGGTGACATGCAGCAGTCAGCAGGCACACAGAGAGATGCCCGCCCTCGCGGAGCACCAGGGGACTCGAAGTGCAGCTACGGGGGTGCCACTCCCTGACGCCTGGTGGGACAGCAGCCCCCACTTTTTGGCATCAAGGACCGGTTTCATGGAAGACCTTCCCACAGACAGAGGTAGGGGTGGGGACAGGAGGCCGCACGCAGGTGGTAAGGCCAGCGAAGCTTTGCTCACTCGCTCAACCACGGCTCCCCTCCCGCCAGGCGGCCCGGTCCCTAACTGGTAGTGGTCCTCAGCCGGGGGTTGGGGCCCCGCATCAGGGTAACTGCTATGGAGGAAACATACAGAAGCATGTACAGAGCAGGACGTTAAGAACCTGGGCCCTGTGCTTCCTGCGTGGGGGTGGAAAGCGGTGCAGTTACTGTAGAAACTGGTGGTTTCTCAAAACGTCACGAAGCAGAGCTGCCATACAATCCGGCGTTTCGGCTCCTGGATGTGCACCCCGTACAGTGGCAGGCAGGGTCTGGAAGAGGTGTTTGCACACCCATGTTCCCGAACAACAGGACACGCCAACCAGGAGCACCGCACCCAGTGAACACGGCCCTCACAGACACAGAGGAAGGGGTGAGGGTGCGGCCCCGCCATGGGCAGCTGGCTCCTAGAACCGATTCATCCCCCGTGACCACAACTTCACACCGATGGTTCACCTTCCCCTCCCCGCCTCCAGTCCCCACAACTGCCACTCGGTGTCCCGCTCCTGTGAGCCTGACTGAGGAAGTCCCTCCCACGTGGGCTCACACAGTGTCAGTACTTCTGTGACTTGCTTATGTCACTCGGCCATGTCCTCAAGGTTCATCGGTGTCACAGCACAGGACGCCATGGCTCGCAGCTGTCCAGTAAAAGGCAAAGGTCAGCCTGCTGGGTGTTCAAGGCCCGCTGTGCCTGTGCAGCAGTGCGACCCCAGCGGTTACTTACACCTCCACAGGAGTGCACCTGCCTCTCCTCCCGAACCCCACAGAAGATGTGAAACTGTGTCAACGTTAAAGTGGACTTTAAGTTAAAAAAAAAAAAAAACATAAACAGGAAACACTTCACAGCAAAATTTTTAATGTAGCAAGAAGTTAGAAAAATTCTGAATTTACGTGCATCTGGTAACAGGACTTCAAAAAACAGTGACAGAAAACAAAAATGGGCTACATGGGGAAACAGACAAACCCACCATCAAATGGGACGCCGTCATGTACCACATACCCCAGTGACTAAGGGAAGAGCAGGAAAATGTCAACAGAAACAGAGAAAACTGGAGGACCATGAGTCACAACGCAGAACTGAGGGGCCCCCGGGAGCCCGGTGCCGGGAACCCAGCACCAGGAACACAGCACACTCGCCATTTCCAAGCGCAGAGACAGAACAGCGGCAAGAGCGGGCGGCAGGCTGAAGAGCCATGGGAGTCTCCAAATCCCAAAGCAGGGGAGGCCGTGCGCTCTAGCTCGCTAGATAGCCCTGGAAAATGACAGTGGCACCCCCACCCCCATGTCACAGCGCAGGAAGGAAGTGTGGCCACTGTGGAAGGGGTGTCAGTTCAGCATCACCGAGAGCTCCAGACGAGGAGCGTCTGTGCCCCACCGCAGGCATGCGACAAAAAAGATGGCATCCCACCAGCAGTGACAGAGACCTGTGACCACGGAGAACAGCCCAGACGCAGATACCTCCTTCCCACCCCCAGAAACCAGGAGAGACCCACTGCCGCTGGGAGGAGGCGGGGAGGCAGGACACAGACCAACTGCCACCGGGGTCAGCACAGGAGAATCCTGGACCTGACCCTGAGCCAGCATGAGGCAGGTCCTGCACCTGCCTGCGGGGCGAAGGAAACTCTCTCCTTCCCAGGACCTGTCCAGTCCCTGCCACGACCAGAGGGACAGGACGCTGAGAAGGCTGCTTCCCAAAGCCCATCCGAGGCCCGGCTGGAGCAGCCTGAACAGAGAGATGAGGAGTAGGGCCACCCAGACCCCTGCCATCTCCGCAGGCTCACAGGTGTCCCCACGGGGACATGTCATGATCTTCATCCTTTGACTATTATTCATATATGGTCCGTGGCCCCTGCAGGAACCTGAAACCCACAGGGCAGGGATGCCCACTGCGGTCGGCCACACCAGCACAGAGGGTGTGCTCTGAGGTCCCCTGTCCCATGAAGAAAGGCCATTTATTAAGTGCTTGCTGCATGCCGAGCCCTGGGCGTGGCCTGTAACCCACACAGCACCCCCAAGTTTGGTGTTCTTATTGGGAATCACAGATGAAAAGGGGGCGTGAGGTGGGGGGGTGGTCACAGCTCCTGAGTAGAGAGTGTGGACTGACACTCAGCGTCCAGCCCAGGGACCTGCAAGGGCAGCCCCACTTCACTATCCCTCAGAGAGGAACTGGGCCTTGTCACCATCCCACAAAGTCACCAAGACTGCCAGCCCCAGCCCTGCCGCGTGCTCTGGGCTTGCGAAGGGGCTTGGGCAGCCCTCCTCGCCGGCTCTGGGCTCCTTCCCTGCCTTAGCCCTTTGCCCAGTGGCTGCTCCCTGAGCCAGCAGACAAGTCTTCTCTGTGCCATCTAGAAGTCCCAAGACTGTCCCCTCCTGGGAGCCCTGCTGGAAATGTGATACGGCCTTACTCATGTGTTTCTCCATCTCGATAAGAAACAGCTTCGCATCGTGGCTTTCAGAGCAGTTAGCAGCCCGGCATGTTCAGCCAAATAATCTCCCCTCCAGTGAGGAGAGCTTTTCTCCCGCCGTGTTGTGGGCAGCTGGTCAGAGACACTAAGTACAAACCACTTAACTGAGCAACAAGGGCACAGCCGAGGATGGGAAGGCGCCGGGGACAAGGACGGGAGTGCCTCTTCCACCGCCAACTCAGTAGTAGAAGCCAGGGCCTCGATGCACAGCATTCCTTCAAGAAAAGGCTCACATGCAGGGATGGGTGGGTAGGACCTACCAAAGGTGCCAGGAGGGCACAACTCAGAGAGGCACAGGCTCAGGACCACAGGGCGGGGGTGGCTGGAGAACAGCCGACACCTGGGTCCAGCTGGGGACAGAGGCCCTGGGAGGGGATGGACTGAAAGGCCCACATCCGAGCTCAGAGCCAGCAGAGGCTGGAAGGAGCAGCCAGGAGCAGCAGCTACTGGGGATCCCCTTGGGGACAGGAAGGGCCCGGGGCAGGGCATCTGGGTAACAATGCCCTTCCAAACCCTGCCATGGTAGGCACAGTGACCATGGAGACGACCTGCGGAGCCGCGGCCAGGCTGGCGCCCCCGCTGGGCACTTGGGCTGTTGCATGCCCCCAGCGGTAAGCGTTCCTTTGGTGCCCACGACCACCCTCTCTACCTGGGGTTTCCAAGGAGGAAACTGAGGCTCAGAGAAGTACGGAGGGAAGTCTCACATCCGCCCCAGGGCCTCTCCAGGTGACGAGAGATCAGTCCTGTCCCGCCTCTGTCTCCATGTCACCCTGAGTACCTCACAGGATCAGGCCGCCTGCAGCGACGCGCTGGGCAGGCCCGGAGCCATGGTCCCAAATTCCATTCGGCCTTCTGTGGGGCTTGTCCTTCGTCCGCTGGGGACAGACTGTGCAATGCCGAGGGCCCCAGACCCTCGGCACGTCCCCCCTCCGGGGGCTTCAGGAGTGGCCCTGCAGACAACAGCACAGTGGCCGTTCTCTGTCCCAGCTCCCTCCTCACCCTGGAGTCCTGGGAACACAGACGCCCAGAGCGTAGGCCGGACGGGGCGGCAGCTAGCTGGATGCAGAGGGCTGGCCCCGGAGGCTTCGCGTCACCGCCACACCAGGACCAGGGACTGTGCGGGGCCCAGACAGGTGCCCAGGAACCCGGGACAGCGCACCCAGGCGGAGGGTCCCCTGCCCCAGCAGAGGGTCAGCGGGTCAAACACACGCGGGTCTGAGGGTCATAACCTCGACCAGCCCTGCTTGATAAAGACCGTGTGGATACAGCACAACTGGGCCCGGGAAGCCACAATGAGCCAGCGAGTGAGTGCGCGGTGACGTATATGCGCGGTGACGTACATGCGCAGTGACATGCGTGCAGGGATGTACGTGCGCAGTGACGTCAACGCAGACACACCTGAAAGAGTGACGCTGTGAGTGCCCGCAGCACAAAACCGAGACTGTCAGGAACTCGAGGGGGGACCCTGACGCATGGAAAGGGCCACGCCTTAAACTCTGACCAAGGACAAGCGGCAGCTGGGACTGGACGTGGGCCAGGGGATGGAGAGGAGCGGAGGAAGGCGCACCACCCGAACCACCGCACGTTGCCACGCAGGGAGCGGGTCCTCGCCATCCAACATTGGAGAAAATAATAATGTGTCTCAAAAAAGTATGACTCTGTTTTTAATGGTGTTTGTAATTTATATCCTTATTCATAGAGAGAGAATTTAGGAATGAAGATTTGTTGTGGTTAACAAAAATGATGTGTAGCTCAGCGTTTTTCCATCTTCCATCTGTTTTTTCTTCTGCTAAATTCAAGTGGAGTTAAATGTATTAAGCTGTGCAGTTCAATGCAAGGTAACTCCACGGTCATCCTCATGTTCCTGTCAGTGCGGCCCCCTCTCGAGGTCCCGCACCTTCTGCAGATGCAGCCATCTCTCGTCGCTCGTTCACAGGGATGCTGAAAGAGTGTTCTGGACGGGCCGTCACGCGGGCCCAAAGTGACCGCAGATGGCCACGGTACTGTCTCCCACCCGGAACGCTCCTTGCACTGTGATCTCGTTCTCCCTCAGCAAGGGGTGGCATCTGATTCCCTGCCATGACCTTGGGCTGCCTTCAGTGACCACTGCAATGGAGAGACACCGCGTGCCTGCGACCCAAGGGCGTCAGAAAAAACCTTACAGCTCCCGCCATGTCTTCCAGAGCAGCTTCTGTCCATCCCCCTTTGGCCTGTCCCCCCCGGAACAGCCACCATGCTGCACCAGCCTGAGCTTCCAGAGAGACAGCTGCTTGCCAGTCCCCACAGCCCAAGCACCACACAGCTGAGTGAAGGCGCTTCTGGAAGATTCCAGTGCCCAGCCAGTCAAGCCAACCCCAGCCCACTGGGTCATCCCAGCCCCAGCACTGACATCATGGAGAGACTCACATCCCCAGTCCGAATTCCTGACTGCAGGACCGGTGAGTGGAATGAGATGACTGTGCTTCCTGCCACTACGCGCGAGGATGTTAGGTGACGACTCTGCGATCATCTCTGAGGGGCAGCATCACAGGTCGTGTGTGGCTTGCTCTTTATACGTTGCCTGATTTTTTAATGATAGGCTGTTGCTTTTATGGAAATAAGGATTTCCTTACGGAAAAGGCTCTTTCTGCTGCACTAGGCTGCGCACTGGAGAGCCAGCAGCACCAAGAGGAAAGCTCCACAAATCTGGGTCTCCTGTCCCAACTTTACTGAAAACTGGCTTCGGTGGCATGAGAGTGCCATCACCCGGGGGGGGGGTCTGCATGGGGGACAGGACCGCCACAGTGGACTCGGCAGCATCAAGTGCCTGCCGCTGACAGGGCAGATGAGCCAGGTTGGCAGCGTGCACAGCCTGGTCCTCGCCATTATTGTTCATGCTCCGAACCACTTGTTGCCTGCTCAGTGGACAGATGCCTCACGCCTCTGCCAGGGTGTGGGAAGGCTCGACTCTCGGACGGGGCAGGTGGAGGAGCTGGTGTGTGGCAGCCCCACCCGGGCTGAGTGCTCTGCCACCGGGCGCTGGCATGTCACCCTGACAGGAAACCTCTGCGCTCCGAAGAGCTCCCTTCAATTAAGGCTGTTTCTTCCCCTAATCACAGAAAAGCTGTTAAAAGTCACTTTTTAAGTAGGAAACCCATATGCCGGCGCTCTAGCCTTTTAATGGAACCAACCCCAAGACACGGCAGAAACACACGTAAATGGGAATTATTCTGAGTTCTCAGAGGGAAGGAAAGCGCATTGACGTGCACTTGCAAACGCTTGCATTAATGGACCAGGCGCATCAGAGAGCTGCACCCTAATCACCAGGAAATTTGACAAACGAACTCAAAACGAAGGCAGCAAATGCAAATGGACTTGGCGGAGATTGGAAGGCCTTCTCTGCAGGTGGGGAGAACGCCAGACGCAGAAGCTCCGAGGCAGCAGCGGTCCAGCCTGCATGTCACCTAAAAGCTGGGCCCCGAGTCTGAGGTCCCGACTGTGTTCAGACAGCACCTCCTCCTGGTCACGTGGCCTGGGGCAGGTCACACAGCCACCCTGCCAGGGGACTGAGTCCTGGGACTGCACTGATGACTACCCGACACAGTCTGTGTGGGGCGCTGAGCACACAGCCTGGCCCCCAGTGAGCCCCATGGTGGTGAGCTGCTGTGACCTGCGCTCAGCCCGCAGGCAGCGCACCCTCTCGCTGGAAGACGCCATCTCCCCGGGCTCGGCATGTGCGGCACTGTGGGGGCCAGCTGGCAACAGGCCATGGGGAAGCATTCACACCATGGACATTGATACACCACAAATTAGGCTTTTATTTTTATAGAGTTGTCATTAAATATTCACCAGCCCACCTCTGGACCCAGCGGCAGAAAGAGGAAAGGGAAAAGCTGAGAGGGGACCCACTGAGGTCAGACCACATCACAAAGAGGCATCTGCTTCCTCTCCCAGCGTGGCGGGTACCTCATGGTGTGGGGGGCAGGGTGTGGGCTGCACAGTGACAGCTGGCTTTGAACTCTCCCACTTTATAAACAGGAGACCAAAGGGACCCCTCGACCAGGAGCCCTCTGACAGCCCTGTCTGCCTCTTCTGCTCACCACGGTGCCCCTCCTGTCCACCTGCCTGCACCTACAGGGCACCCCGGGGCCCTGAAGATGTCCGAGCAGCAACGTGACCTGGCCTGCGGGGCGCCTGGGGCCCAGCAGGACAGGCTGTGGTCACTCGGTGGAGCCTCTGGCCCTGAACTGCGTGTTTCTCCACAAGAACTGCGGGAACCAAAGCCAGCAGGTGAACACCAGAGACCCCAAGTGACCCTGGGTTGTTAAAAACCCCACAGAAAAGAGTTTAAAAGGAGAAAAAAAGCCTGCATTGATCTCGTTCGTGTTCCCAGGCTACGGGGCTTGGACCTTTTATTTTCACTAGGGAACAAGTTGGAGTAGCCCTCCAAATTAAGGAAATTACTTTGCGAACTCAAGTTTTATGCTTTCTTATTTTAGAATTATTCATTGCCTCGATAGGGCCCTCCTATATACTCAAATAAAAGCATTTTTTCTCTCCCATTTGCCAATTTTTAATGATTTTTCCCTTCTACTTACAACAAAGCAATCATTTCAAATTAATTAAGTTTTCATTAAAATGTATTATTGCAATGTCCCAGGTACTTAATAGTGATTCTGTTTCCGGGAAAACAAGCCAGCAAGAAGATTATGAATTTTGCAAGTAGGCAATTCCGGCCCAACGCGTTCCTCCGGCACCACACACTGGGAGTCGGCACGCAGTAGGCTCCGAATAAATGCTCAAGAGGGGAGTGAACAGCGGTAGCACTTATTAGTGCCATCAATAAGGGGGCATCCTCAGAGGACTTTCAGAAGCACGCGGCCGCTCTGCACATGCCGGCTCACTTTGCTCTAACCACCCTCACATGCAGACCCGCTGAGACCCTCCTTACCATGCAATGGGCCAGCCGAGGCCCGGATGCGGAGTCGGCCGCCAAGAACACGCCTCCTGGAGCAGAGCTGCCCGTCAACCAGGGTCTGTCCAGCTCAAGTGCACAGGGTGTGAGGCATGGCAGGGCGTCCCTGCACACTTACCCCAGATCTGTGACTGCTCAGTGTGGAACATGGTTACTTTCAAGATGAACGAGACTGATGAAAAATCAGAGTCATTTTAATGTTTTAAGAATATCAAGGAAATCTGGCTGGTGTGGCTCAGTGGATTGAGCGTCAGCCTATGACCCAAAGCAGGTTCCATTCCCTACCAGGCATGTGCCCAGTAGGGGGCGTGTGAGAGGCAACCACACATTGATGTTTTTCTCCCTCCCTTCCCCTTTCTAAAAATAAATAAAATCTTTAAAAATATATATATATCAAAGAACTAAGTTTGACCACTAAAGGGAAAAAATCCAAGTATTAAAAGCAAGCTGACCTCAGCTCTGAGGGCCACCGAGCCTTCTGCCCTCACCTCCCATTCCCAGAGCCATGCGTGCTGCGTTGCGGAACCCAGCGCAATTGTGCAGCGCAGGGCAGAGCAGCAGTGCCGTGCATGTGCAGACAGTTGCCATCCTGCAGGAACAAGGGGCGGGCACGCCCACGCAACGTCCGAAGGGACAGCCCACCTTCCAAGCTGGCTTCTTGCAGACGCAGACTCAGCGTGTCCCAGGGGAGGAGTCTGGGTCCCTGGCCGTTCATGCGGCACCCCCCACGCAGTCAGCGGCTGGATGGAGGAAGCCGACCCGGGGTCTTCGGCAGAAAAATCAAATGAATTCTCACTTTGTTCGCTACTGAACTTTATAGTCCCCTTGCTCGGAAGCCCGCCTGCCGGCTTCACCTCATCCTCTCGAGGCACAGTGCGCATGCGGGCCCTGGCCTGTCCTGGCCCCTGTGCTGCACGTGTCCACCCATGTCCCTGTCAGGTGGCCCCTCAGGGCTCCACCAGCAGGGCAAGGGGCGTCCCTGCCCACCCCCCAGGGGTGAGACTCGGTGAGCAGCACACGCCCAGCCGGTCTCAGTGCCTGCCTGCCTGCCCGGGCCCTTCAGCCGGGCCAGGTCCTCCAACCGGGGCCCACGAGCAGCACGGGGGTGGCGAGGCAGGGCAGACAGCCTGCATCCCTGGACCCAGCAGCGGTGGGGTCAGCTCCGATCGGTGCTTCTCCCACCATCGTGGGCGCAGCCCTGGCTATGACACTCACCGCGAAGCCCGTTTGCAGGTCCGGAGCTGGCAGGGAAACACACCCACGTCGTGGGCGCCCTTCGTAGCGCATGTCAGCACGTAAAGACGCCCTCAGACCACTGCCAGTCCACACAAAGGGACGGAGACAGTCACTTCGTGCTTGCAACTGAACTATCCCCACTGAACTGGGGGGCAGGGTGGAGGGGGCTGACCCTTCCTTCCCCGGGAATGGAGCCAGGCCCAACCACAGCCTGTGGCTGCTGGGGCTGCACTTGAAGGGTTTTCGGATACAACCCCCAGAGCACCATCCACACCCAGAAAAAAAATAACCAAATCAGACTTCACAAACACAAAGGACGTTCACTTTGGGAAGACATGGCAAGGACAGTGAGAAGGCGAGCCACAGACCTGGAGGAAACACTTGCAGACCATGCAGCCCACAAAGCCTTGTGTCTGCAGTTTGGGAAAAGGAGCTATCAAAACTCAGCCATCAGAAAACAACACCCAAACCTTAAAAACACAGACAAAAAGACTGAGCAGGCATTTCACCAAAGAAGACACCTGGCTGGCAGGTGAGTGCAGGAAAAAAATGCTGGGCCCCCAACTGCTGTTAAAGTCCCAGAGGGCACCGCCCCTTGCCCATGGGCACCACCAACAAAACCACACCCGGAGGACAAGTCCGGACGCAGAGCCAGCAGCCGATCTCTCCCTCAGGCTGGGGGGGCGTGTGCGGCCAGTGTGGGACTGGCTGCTTCCTAGGAAGCTCAGTAGTCTCAGTCCTGGGTGTGAGGAAATGACAATTTACAGACACACAAAAATCCACATGGCAGCATCTACGGAGGCCCCAAACAGACACAGCCCAAATGTCCCTCAGCGGGCGAGCAGGTAAAGATACAGACAGAGAGGCAACTTCTTTTATTAAATGTTTTTATTGTTAAAGATGTCCCCATCCCTCCACTTCGCCCACCTCCTCCTCACCCCCTTCCCCTCTGGCTGTCACCGCAGTGCTGTCTGTGTCTATGGGTCTGCTTTTACTTTCAGTTTATTTCGTTCATTACAACTTCTTCAGCATGGTCAAGCCCCCCAGATGCCTCCAGCAAACTGGGGAAGCCAGTTTTCTGGAATCGGCGACAACGGTACCGTGGAACAAACCTCAGAAACAAAAAGTAACCAGGTCTGACTCACCCCAGCGCAGACCTGACTCTCAGACACGTTCTGCCCAGTCGGCAATGCCTGGCTCAAGAGGCCACCTGTACCGTTCCATGTCTGTGATGTTCCCGAAAAGCAGAGGCCCAGGACGGAGCGCAGGCCAGGGGGGCTCGGGGCGGGGAGTGGCTGGTCCCCAACAGTCAGGACCAGGACCCTGGGCAGGTGGCAGCCGCCCTGCACCTCCACGGGGATGCTCAAGTGACTGTCTCCCTGTCAAAACTTGTAATTCCATGTAACCAAAAGTTCATTTTATTGCATGTGATTTTTTCTTATTTAAATAGGGAAGAACATACAGCCAGCTCAGACCCCCAAGCTGGAGGATACTATAAGAAGGAAAAACGACAGCCCTGGCTGTTACAGCATCATCCTGATGCACCATGGTTGCAGGTTCCATCCCGGGTCAGGGCACGTATAAGAATCTACCAACCAGGGGACAAGGAGCAGAATGGGGGATACCTGTAATAGTGTCAACAATAAAAAAGAATCAACCAATGCATGCATAAATAAGTGAAACAACAAATCAATGCTTCCCTCTCTCTCTCTCTCTCTCTAAAAATTGATAAATTAAAAAAGAAGAGAAAGTGACAAAGCGATGTCACACAAAAATGTGCACAGAAACACACAACAGGGTACCAGCCCTGCACACGTGGCGCTGTGCACGTGTGGGGCGTCCGTGGGGATTCTGAACCCGTCCGACGTAGGGAAATCTATCATCAGGGCACCAGCCATGTGCATGCCTTTCTCTCCATCAGCGGCAAGGCAGGCATGGGGGTGGTTTTAAATCTCCACATTCTGCAGGAGGACCCCTGAAATCGAGGCACAAACAAAGGAAGTGGATGTCATTCACACCAATCTAAATAATAAAACTCTACAGACTCGGAATTCATCATGATGCAAAAATGCCAGTGGACTGTTAAAAGGTAATAAAAATCAATCAAACCTGTAAGAAAAAGAAAAATCTATTGTTCTGATACCCAAAAGGAACGGATGACAAAGAACCTACAGACTCCCCTACACAGATAAAAAATGGCATTGGGTATGACGCAGCACCCACCCAGGGCCCACGTGCCTGGCGGAAGACAGCGGGCTGCTGCCTCACGTGATCCACTCTCAGAGGCTGCAGTGCCCAGGAGCCATCTCGTCTCAGTGGGCAGCCGTCAACAGGCAAGACAGACAGACAGACAAAAGAAAACTAATGATTGAACATAAAGGCTGGATTAGGATGGAGGGGCAACAATCGTCATTAAAAACGCGTGTCACAGCCTTGCTGAGACGTGGTTCGCCCGGCGTGCACCGCTCGGACTGGTGCAGAGTCCCGTCCCATCCCATGGCTGCTCCTACATTCAGAGGGGGACAGCAGCCTACCCCCTCCTGGACAGGCACTGACTGTTGGTCTCCATGGACATGCCTACTCTGGACCAGTTTCACGGTTTGGGAGTTTCTTCGTGTGCCCTATGTCTAGTTCCCACGCCGTCTGCAAGCAGAGAGAGAGTGTTGGCTCCTTCTCTCCAACCAGGAACCTCTCATTCGCTGGTTTCACCTAACTGCCCTGCCCCGAGAAGCCCCAGTACCCTAGTGAGCAGTGGGGGCAGGAGTTGACGTCATTACCTGGTCCCTAAACATGGGAGAAGTCCTTCCACCTTTGGGTCTCACACGTGACACCAGCAGTGCGATGTCACAGAGGCCCTTTATCAGGCAAGGGATCCCTCTGCTAGTCTGGGTCTGCTGAGTGGGGTTTTTTTCATTCCCCAAGATGTTCACTTTTTGTCAGAGGCATTTCCTTCATCTATTGAAATGATAATGTAGTTTTTCTTCTGTTAACCAAGTGTTTTTACCTTTTGTTCTGTTAACCAAGTGTAGGATGTTGATTTTTATGTGTTAAGCAGACCTTTCGTGCTTGGAAAGAGTCAGCTGCATTCTCTCCTGTTTTCTGTATGTTGCTGAACTGGGTAGGCTCGTGTTTTCTGAGAATTTCCATGTCTGTGTTATTTCAGACTTCGTTCATTTTTCTTTCAACATCGTCATCTGGTTTTGGTGTTGGGGCAACACTGACCTCGTAAGGTGACTCGGCACGTAGTTGCTCCTTATATTTTTGGAAGACCGAGATTTCCATGAGCCCCCTCCACTAAACGCCTACTCACCTCAGTCTCTATTACCTGGTGTATCATGTTGCCTTTCAACAAAAAATTAAAACACACCCTAAAAGGGGGAAAAAAAAAAAAAAAACAGAGAAAAGACTCAGAGAGTAAAGAGATTTTTGAATAATCAGGTCAGGATTATAAAATGCCTGTGATGAGTGGGTCAAAGGCTGTAATAGAAACCACAGATGGCCCGCGAGAACAGGTGGAGGACGTGGGCACAGAGACGGAAGCTCTAAGAACCGCTGGAGCTCACACGCACCGGAGCAGGGCGCCTCCGCGGGCTCCTCGGCAGACCGGACACAGCTGAGGCGAGCAGCGGCGGGCTCAAAGGCGTGCGCATGGAAGCCAGCCAAGCCGAAATGCAGAGAGAGAAATGATGAGAAAAGAGAGCGCCCAGCAGCGCGGGACGATGGCAGGGGGTGTGACGTGCGTGTCATGGGGCCACCAAAAGGAGAAGAAAGGGGGGAACAGGGAAGCATTTGGAGTAATAACGGCTGAGGATTTTCTCACATGAATATCGGACACCAAACTGGAGTTCCGGATCTCCGTGCACACCAAGGAGCCCACCGGGGGTGACGCGGACACCACGCAGAGAGGAAGGCTTGGTTTTCCGAGCTGGCACATCGATGAACAGCATGTATGCTTCCAACAAGAGAGCCTGCAAGTGTGGGAGGCAAGGCCTGATGGGACCGAGGGAAGACATGGCTGCACCCGCCACTCCAGCTGGGGGACGGACACCTCCCCCTCCACCCGAAGGAGCAGGCAGGGCCCTCAGGCGAAAAGTCAGGGAGGGTGTGGCGGAACTGAACAGCTCCAGCTGTCAACCGGATCCGACCCACACCATCAGAATGACACTCAGCGACAGCAGAGGGCACAGGCTGCCTGCCTCACGAGAAACGCCCACCGGGCAGGTCCCGGGCTGGGCTGTGAAATGCGCCTTAAGAAATTTAAAAGACTACAAACAAGGTAACATATTTCCTCAAACCGACATAAAATCAAATCAAAAACCAGGAACAGAAAGATGGCTGAAAAATCTCTAAATATTTGAAAATTAAATAGCTTGTATATAACATCCAGATCATCTTCTTCATTAAAAAAAAAAAAAAAAAAAAAAAAACCAAAAAAAAAAATAAAAAATTTTAAAAAAAAAAAAAAAAAAAAAAAAAAAAAAAAAAAAAAAAAAAAAAAAAAAAAAAAAAAAAAAAAAAAAAAAAAAAAAAAAAAAAAAAAAAAAAACTCCCAAGAAAAAATTTAAATGTTTTGAACTAAATGAAAATAAAAATGCAAGTTCATGGGATATAGTGATGGCAGTGTTTAAAAGGGAATGTGTGGCATTCCTGCAAATATCACCAAGGAAGAAAACATAAAATCAATAATCTAAGCTTCCACCTAAGGAAGCAAATGAAAAGTGAAGAGCAATATAAACATAACTCAAAGGGAAAAAAGTAAATAATTAAATTTTGAGCAGAAATCAATGAAATTGGAAATTAAAAAATCAATAGAAAAAGTCAATAACTTGAAGGCTCACAGGCAGCAGGCTCACAGAGAAAGGAGGGAGGACACAAGTGACCGCCCTCGGCGATGAGAGGGGGGCCAACACCGCTGACCCCACGGGCAGAAAGGAAGAATAAACGGGAATTAGGGACAAGAACGCCCACAGGTTTGATGACGCAGATGGCACAGGCCAATCCTGTAAGAGGAAAACCACCGAGACTCACACCAGGGGAAAGAGACAACCTGAATCCAAATACTCAACAAATTGGACCCATACTAAGTAACATTCCAAAAACGAAAGCACCGGGCTCAAATGGTTTTACCAGCGAATTCTACAAAACACATGAGCCAGAAGTGAATCCGCACGCCTCCTACTTCTTCCACGAAGCAGAAGCAAGGTGATGCCCTGGCTGATTCTGGGAGGTGACCACGGCCCTAACACTAACCCACATAAAGACGGTGCAAGAAAGAAAACTGCAGGCCCATATTCATCGCAGACAAGACGCCAAGACCCTCAAGAAAACACTGGCACACTGAACCCACCAGTGTGTGAAAGAAGTTTGCCCCACGGCCAGGCGGGGTTTGCCCCAGGCCCTCACCCAGGCCATCACCTCCACATGGATTACCGCTCAGCAGACACAGGATGGTTTTGAGAGAATCCAACACCCGTCCGTGATACAAACTCTCAGCACACAGAGGACAGGGGGAAATTTCCGCAGCTTGACAAAGCGCATTTGCAGAAGAACTTACAGATGATAGGCACCATCTGAAAATGAGACACTGGGTGCCAGCCCCCGGGACCAGGAACTGGGTTTCCCTCCCACCCCCATTTCCATGGCACTGGACGTGCTAACTAAGCATCAGACAAGGAAAGAGACCATCTGAACACACTGCACACCGCGTCATTCCAACTACAGGACATTCTGGGAAAACTACACAGGCAGTGAAAAAACAAACACAGCGGCTGCCAGGAGTTGGGGGAAGGAGGAAGGCCGAGGAGGCAGAACACGGGATTTTGGGGCCATGATACCCCTCTGTGAGATGTGGAGGGTGGGTGTGTGTCAGTGCGCGATTCCAAGCCCATGGACACACAACGCAGAGCGCACCTGCATGCTGCCCGCGGACTTCGGTCAGTTACAACGCATCTGCACTGACTAGTGTGTCAGCCCTGACCAGCCCAGCCCCGATGCAGGACGAAAGAAGTGGGGAGAGTGTGGCAGAAGTTCGTAGGAAGAAACTCTTCGTACCACCGGCTCCATTTTTCTGTTAAGCTAAAACTGGTCTAAAAAATAAAGGCTATTAATTTTTTTAAAAAAGAACATACACACAGGACACACAAAACCACAGAATTAAACGGGTCACGCACCAAGCTCCTACGAGGGGTGATGTCGTTTCTACAAAGCCAGTGAGGACTCTTATCACACCGATCAAAACCCAGCAGGATGCACTGGGACCCTGGCAGGCTCACCCTAGAATTCTCCGGGGAAGACGGAGCCCCAGGACTGGCTGAGAAAATGTTGAAGCACAAAACAAGGGAGGGCTTTGTCCCCCAAAGGGCAGAGCAGCACAAGGCAAGTGGTGCTGGCACAGGGACAGACAAGAGCCCGTGGCACAGGACACGGCACAGAGAAGAAATATGACATGAACAGAGTGACATTAAAGTCAGCAGGCAGGAGCCCCCTGCCATCCCAGCACCTGGGCATGACAAAAGTGCTGAGCCCTCCAGTGGAGGAGGACAGCCCCTGCCCCACCCCCATCATTCTTCAAGGCTGGGGTGAGAGCATCCCGGGGACCCCAGGCCCTGTCTCCACCAGAAACTCAGGACCCTTCTCCAGAGGAAGACAGCAAGACCCAAGGCCTGAGAGGGTTTCTGCAGTTTTCCACAGACCACACCTGACGTCCAACACATTCCAGCCAGGCGCACAGCAGGGTGCACAGCAGGGCGCACAGCAGGGCCCAGCGATTTACTCTGTGACGGTCACTGGCACGAGCGTCACACACAGAAAATAAACCCGAGCCCCAAGGCACTCCTGCCGCAAGCAGGGCTGGAGGCTGAGCTGAGATTCTTCTTGGCAGTGATGGGCTGTTTCCGTAGTTCCGATAACCCGCTCTCTGCTGATCCCATGGGCAGGCGAGGCTGCAGGATGCATGTGAGCCTTCCTGTCCAGCTCCCCCCCCCCCACCCCACTTCCTCACCAGTGCCATGCCTGGGTCCACAGGGACCGTGGCAGACCGCATTGCTGTGTTCCGAGATAAGAACCACCGTGTTGTACTCAGTCTCTGATCATGTCACGCTGAGCCTCCGCCACCAGCACTTTCTAGGTTTGAATAAATCTCCTTGCAGAAGCCCCGCCGCAGAATCCAACACCCTCCTCCAGCTGGGGTTTCCCAGCATCCCCAGCCCTGCAGGGCTGCGCGCCGCACAGAAAGAATGTGAACTAGGCCGGGACACCCAAGGCGTGCGGCCTCCGCTCGGCGGCCCGCTCTGCCCAGGCAACAAGCTGCCAGCGACGCCGGGGGGCGGGGGCTGCCCCCAGCACCCACTTTACTGGGGTGAAAGGAGAATGGGAAAACTTTTATAAGAAGACATGGGAAAATACCTGTAGGACCTCGAGGCAGAGAATTCTTAACAACAGGCATGAATGCGCGCTCACACAAATGATAAGGAAGAGAATTCCTTTCACCAGAAAGAGAGTGCAGAGTGGGTGGCACCAGGGACATCATCTCCAGTGACATTCTGACCAGGTGTCAGCCCTAGGCACGTGAACGTACACACAGGCACGTCGCCAGAGACAGACCACGGTGGCTACCGTGTCGGTCCGAGCCCCCAGAGAAACAGAACCCGCAGGGTGTGGGCATCAGGCATTCTGAGCCACTGGCTCACAGTTCGGGGACTGGCCCCCCTGACATGCATGGGCATGGGAGCAGGCTGCAAGCTGAGGTAGGAGTGGATGCTGCAGGCTCAGGCAGAACTTCCTGTTCTCTGGGAAACCTTGGCGTTGGCTCCTCAGGCCTCCAGGTGATTGGGTGAGGCCCACCTGCCCTATCAGGGCTCACTCCCTTCACTTCAAGTCCCCTGAGTGCGGGTTGGCAGGCATAGGGTGGCCCGGATGAGCAGGGCTTGCCGGCAGTCAGCACAGCTCCAGCGGGGAAGCCCCGGGACACAGCTGAGGGATGCCCCGGGTGGAGCACAGACTCAAAACGGCCCCACACCTCTCATTGCAGCAGAACAGGCCAGAAACAGGGACACCAGGGCCTTCCGAGGTCACGGACTGTCCCATCTCTTTCTGTCCTAACTGCGGCCTGAAAGCCAGGAGCCCTCACAGAGAACAGCAGGGTCTGGAGCCGACGACAGACACAGGGGAGGCGAGGACGGGGTCAGGCCTGGTCAGGGAAAGCCAAGGCCAGTGTCCAGGGTGCTGCCAGGCCACTGCTCCTGCACCTTTGTCCTGAGCCTTCTCTCAAGAGACAAGCAGGGAATCTAGTCTATGTGACACATGGTCCCAACGACACCCGGGCCCGATGATGGCGTGAGCCAGGCTCGGCCACGCAGGGCAGCTGAAGCCCCAGAACCAGGATGGCTGGCCAAGTCCTGCCCTGGCCACTCAGGGACAGAGGCCAGCAAGGCGGGAAGGGGGCCGGGCCTCAGCACCACAGCAGCTGCTCTGGGTGCTCAGCTCCCAGGCGCCAGGCTGCCCCTGCCGAGACTTGAATCACAGTGTGTGAGCGCTGACACACCCCCTCCACCTGTGCAGGGCCCGTCTGACAGCTCTGCAGGGGCAGGGGCCCGTCTCCTTCCCATAGAGCCCCGCAGATGGGTCCCCACCACCCTCCCCCGTGGTTGGTGACAGGGGCTCCCACGTGGCCGCCATCCTCCCCCATGGTCACTAACGGACTCCCACGTATCCGCTCCTCTGCGCTGTGTCTCTGGGGCAGGGGAGGCTTGGACAAGGGCCTGAGCAGAGAGAGGAACACCCCCCGCCACCCCATTCATGACATGTCTGATGCCAACAAGAGCAGCTTCCAGGCTGTTCTCTGAGAACATCGCCACCTGATGGGGCTTGGAGAGCCCCTCCGAGCAGCCCATGACGTGCATGCTCCCGTCACCAGGAGAAATGTCAGTGACCAACACGAGGACACTGTGGGGACACCTCGAGCATCAGAGCCAGGGAGAGAGAGGACAAGGGCATCCGAGACAGAGGCTGCTGAAGTCCGATGAATCAGCTACCATGTGTGGAAGTAAGTGTGAAGGCACAGAGGTAAACGCGGAGGACTAGAAAGAAAAGCAAGCAAAGTTGGGAGCAGAGAAAGGTAGGGCGAGCCTGTCCCATGATTGTTCACCACGCAGGTCAGTGGGGATTGAGAACACATGAAGCCAGAGTTACAAGCTCGTCACCCAAGCAGACCCCTGGACCTGCCACACGAAACACACAAACAGGCGAGACGGCGGAAGCGCGCAGAGCAGCCGCGTGCAGCAAGAGGTGCCCTTGGGGCATCATCGGGAGTGGAGACGGTGGTGATAACAGAACAGGCCGCAAACCCACGCACGTCACAGACAGTTGCCTGGGTCGGGGGCGACACCCCGCTGGGGCTGCGTCCCCGGGCCATTAGAAAACAGAGCAGCTCAGAGGGGCTGAAGAACGACCCGTATGAGACAAACGCGTTAAAGGGTGCGGGGCACCGTCCACAGCCGACAGGGTTTACGTGGGGACAGTCGGCAGGACACAAAGCAAAAAGGCCCTTCACCGGAAGGGGTGCCACCCACAGGGACGCCGGACAAGTACGGCTCCAACGTGCCATCGTGGCAGGTGGCCGTCGCGGAGCAGAAGCCCAGAGACGGATGGAGGAGCTGGGGCCTGCCTCTCAGTCCGTGCAGGTCTGAGTGGGGCGTGGGCAAGCACGGAGGCCGGACATGGCAGTGAACATGGCCCACGGCTCCAAGGGCACCAGAGAAAGGTCTAGAAGCATGTGCAGTGTGGGCAGTGCTGGCTGCTCTGGCCCCAGAGCCCAGCACGGAGCACAGGACCCGGCGGCAGAGACTCAGAGAGCCACGCCAGGGGCTCGCCTACCCTGCTGGCCCACACTCACTCACGGGCTCAACCAGAGGCAAACTGCAGGCTGGGCAGGGTTTGCACCGGTTACAGGTGTCACTCCTTCAAAAAGGAGGGATCTTCAGATCAATAAGAAGATCAATAACACAACAGAAAAATAACCCAAGGACATGGGCCCCACGTACAGAAAAGGGGCCACACATGGACGTTAAGCATATAAAGATGTTCAACCTCACACACGCACACACACACCCTCTGAAACTACAACCACCATGAGACACCATTTCAGTCAGACATGGCCATGTCCTGTTTGATGCTGTCCCACGTGACACGGTGTTGACAAGGCTGTGGTTAGAGGTGGACCAAGGGAACACTGGTGAAATGCCGGTGCGGATCTGTCAGTTTTGACCTGGAAAACGGAGAAACTCCGGGGACTTCAGTCAGGAGGAGACACGCGAGGCACCATAGGCTCACGGAACTGCCGGAAGGGCAGTGGTCAGGGAGCTCCCAGGGCGTCCCGGAGCCTGGGAGAGCAGGGGCGGCGGGAGACTCTCTGCGGAGCTCAGCCATGTGCCGTGGGGTCTGCAGGAAGCGCTCCTGAGCCACACGGAACTCACCCTGTGTTCCCACGTCCCCCCCACCGCCAAACATCACCTTCTCCTGCTGTTTGGCTTCGGAACTTCGTGGCAGAAGCTGAATAAGACCCCTGCTGGCAAGGGCTTTGGGGACCTGCAGTCCCAGGCCCCAGCCCCTGCAGCACAGCGGGACATGCAGAAAGGGGAAGGGAAGGGAATGAGGAGGGGATGACAGACTGTCCAGAAAAGTGCGCTGACCAGTACAGCCTCTCCGCACACCAATGCCCTTTTTTACCCTTCGACTGCAAGCACACCACCAGGAACATACCCTGCAGGTATTGCAGCCCAGGTGCCAAATGACACACACTTAGAGACAGCATTCACAGGTCCGTCTGTGCTATCTGAACACTGAAGTGCCGTGAAGCCTGTTACCGCAGGGCTGGCGGGTCCATTATGGCACACTTGCATAATGGAATATGAGGTGGCCATCAGGGACGAGGCCAGTCCACCCGAGAGCTATGGGTCCATCTCCAGGACACACTGCCAAGTGAGGACAGCAAAGTGGTGGTCACAGGGTGCTGCCATTTGTGCAAAAAGCATACCATTGGCTGAAAAATCAAACTAACCATGTCAAGTAAGTTTGTTCGGGCAGGGACCTACTTTACCAGACTCATGAGAAACAGCAAGAGCAGTTACCTCTGGAGAGGAGAACCAGAACAGGGCTGGTCCAGAGGGTCACACTACTCTCCACACGCTGCCTGCCTTTCCGCATGTTGCCTAGTCACGAATAATGAACTGTATGCATCCAGGTGGAATCAGAGAAACAGAACCAACAGAGGCAGAGATGGAGAATGATGGGGTGACGGCCGTGGAGGAGAAGGAGGTTGAGATGAAGATGGGAGACAGAGACAGAAAAGGAGATGGAGAAGGAGGTGGGGAAGGAGGTGGAGGTAGGGAAGGAGGTGAAGATGGCAGGGAGAGGCCCCCAGACTCGACTGGGGCCCCTGCCCCAGCCCCAAGCCCAGGCTTCCTGCTCCGGCCAGACGATGAGAGAGATCCGGCCACAAGTCCCAGACCCTGGCCACATGGGTGCCGTCGCCTGTTTGGCTGGCGTTTCTGGGTTATGTCAGCAAATGACAGACAGGAGGTAGGCATGCCTGGGTCCCTGGCCACGAGCAACACCATCAGCACCCTCAGCTGACGCCCAGGGAAGCATTCAATTCTGCTCCTCTGTGTCCGGGAAGCTGTGTCAGGGACTGATCAGAGAGGTGTCTCAGGGTTAATATTCCGGCACCCCCTGCAGCTCACCACCATGGACATCAGCAGGGGCAGGTCGTTAATGAACGCAGGCGCCCGCGGGGACGGAAGGGTGTCGAGGCCCCAGCAATGCTCCATCCCCCGCCCCGTGCCCCCTCACACCCGGCAGCACCGCCCTGGTCTCACTCAGTGCATGGGGAAGAGTCTCCAGGCTCCCAGAGGAACCTCCCAGGCACGCACACGTGGGTCCAGAATAAAACCACAACTGGGCTAGCAGGCCCCAGAAAGGAAGCCCGGCCAGGGAGAACTAATAATTAGTCTTGGAAAATTGTCCTCAAGTTGCTTTGTGCTGTGTACCAAGTTCCCTTCAACCAGGGCTCCAGTAAGAGTCAGAGTGAAATTGAACGGGAGACGGTAGCATGAAGGAAATAAATTCAGACCCCGCACGACAGCGCTGCGGGGCAGACGCTGCTCGTGGGCACCAGGGAGCAGAACGGGAGAGAAGGAGCGACAGGAGAGGAGCGGGCAAGGGGCAGGGGACGGAGGGCCAAGGGGGATGGGGGTGGGGTTTCAAGTGGGCGGCAGGCCCCTGAAGCTCCTGGGGGTGGTCTGCACACATCAGAAGGGCCTGGAAGCATTTCCGTTATTGTTGTGGTAAAACACACTTGAACTTGACCGTCGTCAAGTTCCGGTGTTTAAAGGTCCGGTTCAGTGGCAGGAAATTCATTCCCGTGGCTGTGTGGCCAGTTGTCACCCGAACGCAGAGACTGATGAGTTAAAGGCACGTGGTACAAACCCTAATGCCTCCATATAAAGATGAAAAGCAAAAATGGCACAAACAGGCAATGATGCCGATCAGATGGAACCGTACAAAGCAGCTAATCCAGTAGAAGGCAGGAAGGGCCGAGACGGAGGAATAGCTGGGAGGCGGAAGCTCTGACCCAGCCACGCTGACCACTATCACCTCCCGTGTGTGGGTGGACAGGCAAGAATCAACAGCATTCGGTCCGCGGCGCCGACTTTCAACGTAGAGTCACACAAGGAGCAGGTGAAAAGTAAGAAGGTGGGAAACGGATGCCACACGAAACTCTGAGCACAGGATACGTGGGCATCACCAGGGACAGGGACAGTGATGAGTGAGTCAATTCGCCCAGCAGGCACGATGACCCTAATTGTGAGCAGACCTAGCAACGGACTCTGCAGCACACAGAACAGAAGATGGCGGGGCCACACTCGTAACTGGGGACATCAACGCTCTTCCCACGGCGACGAAGGGAACCGAGAGACACACTGTCAGTGCGGACGAAGAAGATGCGCCATGACCGCCCACCCAGACCGGCTCCTGCACAAGGGCCGAGGGCAGCTGATGCACAGTCCGTTCAGATGCCCGTGAAACACTCACCTAGATGTGCTGGGCCGCAACGTGGGTCTCAACAGGGTGGAAAGAACTGAAATTCTACTGAAGTGGAAATGTTGCAATACCAAAGCAGAATTAAATTTGAAACCAAGAACAGAAAAATACATATTTCGAAAATCCCCCAACATTTGAAAACATAACCATACATATCCACATACTCCATGGGTCAAAGCCAAAAATCCCAAGGGAAATTAGAAAATTTATGCTGAACAAAAACAAAAAAGGAAGTAAAATTTGATGGAATGCAACCAAGGTAATGTGTAGAGCTTTAAATGCTGATCTTAGAAAATTAGAAAGGACAAAGTCCATAATCTTATTTTCCACCGTAAAAAGCTAGAGAAAAGGAGGATGTGAAACACAGTCATTCGCAGGAAGGAAATTATACAGTTCACAGCAGAAGTAAACAAAGTCAGGGGAAGACAGCAGGGGAAATCCAGCAAGGCTGATTCTGGTTCCTAGAACCAGCCAGCAAGGCTGACACCCACCCACACAACTGTGTGAGCAGGAAGCCAGAAACCTGACACATCAGGTGACATCGGCAACATCATCACACACCACGGAGAGGGGAACGAGAAAAAAATTCATGCGGATAAATTCAAATACCTGCATGAAACAGACAAGCTTTTTGATGAAAGACTCAAATTACCAAAACTGACTCAAACAGAAATAGAAAACCTGAATAACCCCTGTAACTACCAAAGAAATGAAATTCACAATTAAAAATCTACCCATAAAGTTAAGTCCAGGTCCAGCAGACTTCCCTGATGAATTGTATTATGCATCAGAAAAAAGTAAAACCAGTTCATAATTACTGTTTCCAAATGAGGGAAGAGAGATTACTTCACAATTCATTTTATAAAGCCATCATTACCCATTAGTAAAACCTCACAAAGATGTTACAAGAAAAGAAAACTATTTCCCATGTATATAGATGCTAAACCCTTTAACAAAATCTTAGCAAATCTAATCTGCCCACATTTAAAAGTTGGTGCATCCAGGCTTCTGGCCAACCTGGAGGTGTGAATAGAAACACTTCACTTCCTCCCACAATGAAAAGGATAACAACCAATTTTAAAACAAAGAACAACCAGAACTGCCAGAAAATCATTTATATAGAAGTCTGATAACCAAGGAGTTAAAGAAACATTCATCCAGACCACTGGGAAGGGCAGAGACAGGCAGCTGGGAGGAGAGGATGCAATGAAAGGCAGTGACTAGTGAGGCAGGCAGTCCTACATTTGAGTGCGGGTAAACCAGGAGGAACAACTAGGGATCGAGACAGACCCACAAACCAGGCCCAGTAGGAAAATAAAACCTCTGACCTCTGACTGAAAACACCTGTGGGGATTGAGGCAGCAGTGGGAGAAACTCCCAGCCTCACAGGAGTGTCCACTGGAGAGACCCACAGGGTCCTAGAATGTACACACACCCACCCACCCAGGAATCAGCACCAGAAGGGCCCAGTTTATTTGTGGGAAGCAGGGGAAGTAACTGAAAACTGGCAGAGAGCAGAGCAAGCGCCATTGTTCCCCCTTGGACCCCTCCCCCACGTACAGTGTCACAACGCAATGATGTGATTGCCCCACCCTGGCAAACACCTAAGGCTACGCCCCTTACAAAGTAATAGGCGCACTAAGACAAAAAAAAATTGGCTCAAATGACAGAACAGATCAAAGCTCCAGAAAAAATACAACTAAGCAATAAAGAGATAGCCAACCTATCAGATGCACAGTTCAAAACCCTGGTAATCAGGAGACACACAGAATTGGTTGAGTATGGTTGCAAAATAGAGGAAAAAGCGAAGGATATGAAAAGTGAAATGAAGGAAAATGTACAGGGAACCAATAGTGATGGGAAGGAAACCAGGACTCAAATCAATGGTTTGGAGCAGAAGGAAGAAAGAAACATTCAGTCAGAACAGAATGAAGAAATAAGAATTCAAAAAAATGAGGAGAGGCTTAGGAACCTTTGGGACAACTTTAAATGTTCCAACACCCAAATCATAGGGGTGCCAGAAGGAGAAGAGGAAGAGCAAGAAATTGAAAACTTATTTGAAAAAATAATGAAGGAAAACTTCCCCAATCTGGGAAAGGAAATAGACTTCCAGGAAGTCCAGGAAGCTCAGAGAGTCCCAAAGAAGTTGGATCCAAGGAAGCACACACCAAGGCACATCATAATTACATTATCCAAGATTAAAGAGGAGAGAATTCTAGAAGCAGCAAGGGATAAGGGCACAGTCACCTACAAAGGAGTTCCCATCGGACTGTCAGCTGATTTCTCAAAAGAGACCTTACAGGCAAGAAGGGGCTGGAAAGAAGTATTCCAAGTCATGAAAGGCAAGGACCTACATCCAAGATTACTCTATCTAGCAAAGCTATCATTTAGAATGGGAGGGCAGATCAAGTGCTCCCCAGATAAGGTCAAGTTCAAGGAGTTCATCATCACAAAGCCCTTACTATATGAAATGTTAAAGGGACTTACCTAAGAAGAAAATCAAAACTATCAACAGTAAAATGACAACAAACAGAACTATCAACAACTGAATCTAAAAAACAAAAACTATAACTAAGCAAACAACAAGAACTGGAACAGATTCACAGAAATGGAGATCACATGGAGGGTTATCAGCAGGTAGGGGGAGAAAGGGGGAAAAGGTACAGAGAATAAGTAGCATAAGCGGTAGGCACAAAATAGGGGGAGGTCAAGAATAGTATGGGAAATGGAGAAGCTAAAGAACTTGTATGTATGACCCATGGGCATAAACTAAGGGCAGGCGGAATGCTGGAGGGTGGGGCGGCAGTGCAGGGAGGAGGGGAATAAAGTGGAGAAAAAAATTGGGACAGGTATAATAGCATAATCAATAAAATATACTTAAAAAAAAAAAACCTTGGTGCATCCCAGGAACACAAGGTTATTTCAGCATTCAAAATATCAAGAAAGGCATTTCCTCAAAATAATAAAAACCACCTTCCAAACACCTACAGTTCTCCTAATACTTACTCATGAAAGACCAAAGCTTCCCCCTGAGGGGGAGAACAGGGTAGGGACCCAGCGTCCATCCTCGGTCATTGCCACCCAGCATTGGCCCGGGACCCTCACCAGCGTCCCGGAGAGACTAGAACCAGAGATGAAAAGCATCCAGGCTGGGGAAGAAGAACCTACTCCCCTCACCCCTAGAGAGCAGCCCGGTCTGAAACAGCCTGCTGAAATTGAAAGCAGTTGCACCTGAGTGCTAAAACTGGGGAAGTTCTAGCAAAATACGTCTGCAACCTTGAGGAAGCAGAGATTTCTTCGCTCTGACCCAAACTGCACAAACACCAAAGGAGGTGTTGATAAACTGGACTTCATAAAATTCAAAGTGCCTGCCCCTCAAGGACATCCAGAGAAAATGAAAAGGCACACCCCAGCCTGCAGGATGGAGTCTGCAGCCGTAAATCTCAGCCGAGGCCTGGCAGCTGGAGTGCAGAAGAGCCCCTCCACTCAACCAGACAAAGACAAGTGGGAACAGAGGGAAGACTCAAAACGAGCCTCCATAGGAGAAGGTTCGGTAACAGTCAAGGAGAACAGGCACAGAGGCCGAGCGTGAGCAGCCACCGCAGGGGATTCCAGGGCAACCACGTTGGGTCTGCGACCTGCCTGGGGGGAGGCAAAAAGGGCACAGGTGGAGAGTGCGCAGCTCGAGCTCCGTGTCCAGGAGAGTGCAAGAGGCTGCCTGTGGGGGAGCTCCGCCCACAGGGCCCCCCCAACCCCCCAGCCACCACAGATGAGAATAAGTCTACCAAGACATGATCTGCTTGGGGAGGAAAGGTGGCCGATCTCTCAAAGGAGAAGGGCCAAGAGCCTCTTCCTCAATGGGCTTTTTATTGGGTTCATTTTGCACAGGAATACAGGCTCATTAATCATTGTCCAGCAGTAAAGATCAAACAATAGATGATATACAAAGAATTTTGAGGGCTTATTTTGAGTCAGGGTCAGATAGCTAAAGAGCAACAAAACTTTGAGGAACAAACTCACTTCTTGCTTGGACCCTTATTTAATTGAGAGCATTCTAAACAAAGCAGGTTTCACAGGATTTTACATATTCATTCTTAGGCCTGATCGCCCTAGGGAACCTGCCCGTTCCAGCACAGGGCTGCACCCACCACTGGCATTGTCTCAGGTTTAAGTCAGGCAGGGGAAGCAAGGCAGCCGAGAGATTAGGAGACTTCTCGAAGACAGAATGAGGACTCAGGCTATGTCAGGATAGCCGAGGGTCCATCACCCCCTTTTGCTGTAGCCCCCCAAGTCCTCCCTTGGGTCCTCCATATGATCATGCCTGTCTTAGGTCGTTCCCCCCTTGGGGAATCTTACCTGCCATTGGCTAACTGATAAGCATTGGGGACCAGTTATGGGTGAAGTAAAAGGAGCAGAAGCAGCACCCCTGCCAGGGAGATGAGCTTTGTCTCCTTAGTGGCTTATGGTCCAAAGGTCGCTCACTCAGCCTTAGCCATGGAGGGGTTTCAGCTTCTTAAACCAGGCAGGGCGGTTCCCAACAGCTGCCGTCACCATGACCTGGCCCCATTAATCATGCGCCTGCCCTGTGATGCAGACACTCCACCAAGTAGCTACCTAAAGGAACATGAAAACATTGCCAGGACTTGACCGTGAAGGCTCATTGCAGCTTTATTCAGAAGAGCCTGGCGTGGCCCCCACCCCAGGTAGCCATCACGGTGGGCAGACATGCAAATTGTGGCAGAAAAACACGATGGGATCCTGGAGAAACAAATACTGCAAAACCACACAGGAAAAAACACCCAGAAACGGACCAACAGACACCACCACATGGGACAGACAGCGGGGGGACTGTGAGGTCACCCCCCTGAGTGGCAGAGCCTGGAACAGAGGGGCGCCCACCATGTGGCTTTGCTCACAGGAGGTGCTGGGACATGCAGGAGGGGGCTCTGCGGGGGAATGCAGCTCGGCCAGGGCGTGGGCTGGGGGTGATGGTGGAGAGGGTGACTGAGGGGACACAGGGGGACGCAGGGTTTTGAAAGCAGTCTGTATCTTGGTGGTGGCTGCGACAGTTACACGCAGGGGTGCATTGGTTGAAATTCACCCAGCGGTGCACTGGAAAGGACCGTGCAATTTATTGTGTGTGCAATATGACTCAGTGAGCCACTTTCAGAACTAAGACGGCCCCATGGATGCAGACAGTGGTGCGGGGATTGACGGGCTGGGTGGAGGGGGGCGGAAGGGAAATTGGGGACAACTGTAATAGCATAAATGATAAAATGTTTTTTTAAAACCTTTACTAAGAAAAAAATGTGGCAGGCAAAAGGGAAGGGGAGGGGAGGAAAGGAAAGGAACCAGGCACCTGATGTCAAGGTGACAGCAACCTTCAGGGACAGGGGCTGGGAGTGGGAAGGGTCACCGGGGTGGGGGGCCTGGTGACCAACTGGATGTAGGGAAGGAGCATTAGCTGAAGGTACTTTAGATTCAAAGGAGGCTTCCTTTCATATGGTGGCTGGTGTGGCCCTCTGGTCACTGGCCACCATGGTCCAGTGCAGCAATAAGAGGTGGTGATGTGGGGGTGGGTGGGAAGGGGGGTCCTGGGAGGGACCAGGGGCAGTCCCTGCATAGGGCAGGTGGACCCCAGGCACCCAGGCAGTTCACCTAGCAGAACATGGAGCCAGGATGGGAGGCAGAGGGATACAAGGGAAGGGTTTCCTGCCTGGTCCCTTCTCCTTTCTCAGAGAAACAGGAACAGGGTCTGGGCTCCATCCTGCCGGGCAGTTTCTCAACATGCCAGGGCTGGGCCCTTCACCAGGCCAGCCGGCCCCTCCACCTGTCTGCCCAGGTGCTAAGTGAAGGCCACAGGGTCTCACCTGGGAACCGTAGGGGTCCACATGGAGATATCTGCCACCAGCATCACCTGAAACTGCAGAAATCAGTGCCTGAAGAAAAATGCTTGAAGGACATCATCTGTGTTGCCAAAAAAAAAAGGACCCAGACTGCTTGGCCGAATGGAATTCATTTTCCACGTGGCCAGTGATCGGGTTGAGAATGTGCCCGAAACACCAGGTGTGGCTCCTCAAGAGGAAAAAGTTTATTCTGAAGCCCCCAAACTCAAGTTCTTACATGCAAAGGCTGACTGTCGGTCTGGAATGATTGAATTGAAGAACACAGCCAGGCCCAGTCGTTCTCAGCTTTCTACATAGGAATGGATTCGGCACACCACCAGCCAAGCAGAGCCTCAGCCTGGAGGCCCGGCACCAAAGTCACCAGGGTCCCTCAATGCACCGATGTCACTGGCATTCTGAGCACTCAAATGCACTTCCTTTAAAGTTGCAAGAACCACACGAAAATGTAGTAACGTTTCACAACAAAGTTAATGTGGATTCAAAGCAAAAACATCAACTTTGGAAAAGCGAACTCAGCCAGCTCACCCGCAGCAGTCGGCGGGGTGGTAATCTGAACCCTACGGAAGAGTTATTGAGACTCTGGGAGCACCATCTGTGGGTGCTGGGGAAAATGTCATCGTTATCTTGAAATATTTGGTACAAAAAGTTCAATTAGATTCAAAATCCATTTGCATTATCACAAAAATTCCCACAGTCTATTTGTCAGCGGAAGGAGGAGACGGTGGTTAGGTTAGAAGGATGAGCCTGCATCAGGGCGTGATTTGGGGAGCAGCTGGTCCGAGCCTCAGCCGGCGGTGAGAAGGGACACATCTCTGGCCCTGGGCTCCCGCCGTCCTCGCGGGCCTGAAGCGAAATCCCGAAGCAACCTGATAGTAAGGAGGCCGTGTGGCAAGCTCTGTCCCTGGTTTTAAACTTCTAACAGGGCTTTATTTTGAAGCTTTATGTAAGTTCAGTATCCAACCTTTCCTATTCTTTGCACAGTCTCCTAGAATAGATAATACGAAAGCATCTGGACACTTTACCCGAGCCCCATGCGGATGCTGCTGCGTCCCCTGCCATCTGTCCCCAGGTGGTGCTCACCTGCGTGCAGCACGTTCTGTGTCCGAGGGAAGCCTTGCAGTCTCAGGCCCGGGTCGGAAAGGGGGCCCCAGACACAGAGGGCCCCCCTCCAGAGGGTTCGGCTCTCCACCCACGGGCAGTCAGGCTCAGGCTCAGGCCGGGAAGAGACAGCGGAGGACTCTGGGGAGGGGCCAGAGGCATGTGGCAGGCCCTGGGGCAGAGACAGGAGGCCCTGCCCCGTGAGAAGCGGCTGTCCCGGCTGATCCCAGACAGGCCAATCCCAGACAGGCCGTCCCCACCACCTCAAACATCCCCCCAAGGACCGCATTCTCTCTCATGCCCCTGCACCGAGACCCTCCACAGACGAGAGCCTGGCGCAGCCTGTGCCCGGACATTGGAGGACCTCGCCCTCACTCGACCAGGGCTCTGAAGAGCCAGCCCTGCACCTCCTCGTGCCCCCAGACCAGGGCAGGGGGCCCCCTCTGTGTCGGAAGGAAGAACAATTGGAGGACAAAGTCGGACCACAGGGGAGGTGGCAGAGACCTGTGGCCTGCAGGTGGGTGTCCCACGGAGCAAAGATGCCCTCGTCAACGTCACTGCCGCAGGTGGCTGGGGTTACCACCCCCACACCGTGCCGGGAGGAAACGGAGGCTCAGAGAGGCGGCGGATGGCGGTGGGCCCACAGCGCTGGCAGGGGGGCAAGGAGAAAGCTCGTGCAGAACAGGAGCAAAAGTGAAGGGGGTGTCATTTGCCAGGAGCCTGCTGTGTACCCGGCTCCCAGCCGGGCCCTGTGCGTGCAGCACCCACCTGCCACTGGGCACAGCCACCCCTGCGGTCCAGGTGAGAAACGTGAGGCTCAGGCAAGTTGGGCGACCTGCACAGGGTCACACTGCTGGCCAAGGGCTAGGCTGACATCAGACCCAGGCAGGGGCCAGGCCCAGCTTCCCCCAGGCCCCAGGCGCACACTCTCTCGCGTGTTGTGTGCAGGGAGCCGTGAGCAGGATGAGGAACGAGGAGACAGCAGCACACACAAGTGCCAGGCGACTGCACCAGCCTTGCCCTCACTGAGCCTGCAGATGAGCTGGACACAGAGAGACGCCGTGCAGAAAATGGTGACAACAGGCCAAGGGCCAGGATAGGGAGCACACAGGGAACACCCACCCAGACCATGGGGGTGACGGAAGGAAGGCTTCCTGGAGGAAGGGGGATGTCATGTGCAATACAGTGAAGGGGTGTATCGAGGTGTTATCAGTCATTGCTGCTGCATAACAGGTGGCCCCACTCAGATGCTTCCACCCACAGGTGTGGATTCTCAGGCCCCTGCAGACGGGCTGCCCAGGCTGGGCCTGGAGTCCAGTCCTGCTGGGGTTGGCTGGGTCCAGGACGCTCCCTCCAAGTCCCTGGCAATGGGTTATGAGCACAGAGGGCAAGTCCAGCCACAAGGTTACACATCAGGTCTGCTGGCCTGCCATTCCTGGGGTGGGAGAAGTGGCTGGTGGGGAGGCTAGGGAAAATGTTCCTGAATGTTCCAGAGTGTTCCAGATTGCTCTAGGGAACAACCTGCAAGGATGCAAACCCAAGGCTACAGAGAACACAGAAGGGAGTGAGACCCCAAGTGTGAGAGTGTTCCCAAAGAGGACCAGGACCCTGTGTCCTTGCCCTTGGCCTCTCCCCTCAGAGCAGGAGAGTGGCCCTGGCGGAAGGATTTGGGTGCCCACGGGATTGTCCCTTGTGGTCCCTGGGCCACACAGACCCACGTAGTAGAAGGACATCTTCATGTGAGGCCAGGGATCACTGTCACCTCTAGTCCACCCAGAAACCCCTGCAGCCCCTGCTCTGTCCCCAAGGGGCCACAGGGGGCCTGGTGGGTGGCACTGCCGGAGCCCCAGTTTTCAGGGCGAACTACAGAAAAAGGACGGCGGGCATGTGAGAAACAGGCACAAAGCACCCCTCACCGCAGGGGTCCAGAGGGGGCACTGCGCTGACAAATCAGTGCTGACACGCACGTTTTCCCGGCACCTGCTCGGCCAGCCCCAGCCAGTCCTCCCCACTTCAGAACCCTGACGCCCCCACCGCCGCGGCAGCGAACAAACCCCTAATTAACTCCCAAACCTCCCGTGCAAACCAGTCTTCTTTCATTCTCGTCAAATCCCTTTAATTACGAACGAGCAATCAGCCTGCCTGTAAACTCGGCTGAGCTGAGGGGCAGCCAGCCTTCTGCCGCACCAGGTTTCAAAGAGAAGTTTAATGAGCCTTGCATTTTAGCGAAGACATGAACTTGATAAGAGACACAGGTACTGAGAGTCCCGCCTCCCCTGAGAGGCCCTCCGTGGCCAGCCACACCCACCCCGATGTCCCCTTCGCTGGCCTTTGAGATAATCTACGGCCTGCAGCACAGGCTCGATGTCCCACCCACCCCATCTTGCGAGCACCCCTGGCCATGTGACCCAGAAGAGGGGGTATCTGATCTTCTTCTTGACTCTGGCAGGTGATTTGCTGCGGCTAAAGAATTGTGACATCAGCCCATCCTGAGCCTGGCCTTGGGGGGACCTTCAGGCCTCCACCCACTGCCGGCTGCCACGCCAAGAGAGAGCCGGACCAGCTTGGAGGACAACGGTCGGATGAGGCAGGAGGTCGTCCGTGTGAAGGACATGCTGGCACAGAGGTGGCACACCCCAGCAGGTGGAGGATGGACCCCGAGAATGAGAGGCCCCGCCCTGCCCGCCCCTCCAGGCCCAGGTCTCGGCCAGTGTGGGGGCCTCCAAACCCACCAGTTTCTATTGTAAATTTGGGGCCCACAAGGATGGGGCTGTCCTCTCAGCCACAGGACAGGATTTGGGGAGACCGGGAGCCTCCACCCTCACCGGCTCTGCCCACTCGGCCAGCCCCCACAGGCTGCCTGCTTCAGTCGGTCTCCACCTGGACATTTCGAGCTGCACAGGCACCCCCTTGGTCCCCTTGGTGCGGTAATTAGTCTCTGACCCTGCACACTCCGCGCTTGGAAATCCACTCTGAACTCCCGCGCCCGCTGGGCTTCGTTTCCAGTGCCCGCGCGCTTTCATCTTCAAGCCGCCATCATTAGCTCGCACACCTGAGCCCGGCTCCGCTGCCTCTGCTCCCAGGGCGGCTGCCAGCTCAGCCCTGCAGATGGAGCGGCGCCTCCTCCCCCTGGCATTTGCACCACGGGAGGTGGACTGTGTCTGCAGCCCCAATTTCTTCTTCCCTTCCCTTCCCCAACTTGCAGAAAGCGTGAGCTCCACGGGGAAGGGGGGCACCTTAAATGGCAGAACCACAACCAGACGAGGCCGGTTCTGCCCCAGAGTGGGCGAGGGGCTGTGGCAAAGCCGCCGTTTAATTGGTTACATGTGACCCCCTCCTTCTGCTTTCCACTGAATTCTGACTTTTAACATTTGAAGTCACATCAATATTAATTAGTGCTGCCTCTCTCTGCGTCCTGCTCATGCAGCAAAGGGCAGGTCCGCTTCTCAAAGACGGGCAGACAGAGCGGCAGAGCGGGGCGCCTGGCCATGGGGAAACGGAGGCCCAAGACAGAGTGCCTGGGACAGGGTGTCGCCATGCCCCGATGCCAGCCACACCCTCCCTGCCGCCCGGCTGCATGACACCGGACGAGGGAAGAACCCAGGACCAGGGTGACCACCGAGAGGAGGGGACAGGGCAGCACCGTGTTCGTTTTCCAATCCGTCTGCGTCCCTTGGGAGATCAGGGTCCCCCTCTTCACAGACCCCAGCCTGGCCCGGAGTCTCAGCCCGGCCGTGTCCAGAAGCCTCGTCCCCACTGTGGAACACGGTCCCTTGGAGATGCCTGCTCTATATGTGGGCGGCGATTACTCCCACGGTTTCAGGGCTAGCAGCTGGGCTAAGTGACCGCCCGGAAAACCCATTTCCTGCCTGGCTGCATAGGGGATGTTCTTTCCTTCTAAGTAAAATAAACAGGTTGGCTCCATTGGAATTTCCTGTCTGCCGTCCACTACAGCCTTCCAGCCTCTGGGCTCTACACCGTGAAGATTTACAGGGTCTGTTCTCATGGCACAGAGGCCTCGGATAATGCTAACAGATGGTTAGTTGTGCCAATAAATCCCTCCATGCTGCAGAGAGGTGTCTATTCTAGATGATTCTCCAGAGCCAGACCCCCCTTCTGAGGGCGAAGGGTCCTTGGGCTGGACCAACACTGCTCAGCAGGGTCGGCTGGGTCCCCACCTCTGCCTCCCAGTACCTGAGCGATGCAGGGGCAACGGAGGGGTGGGGACAGCCACCTGGGGAAAATGCCCCTGAGGTGGTAGACCAGCAGACCGCTCCCTGGAGAGTCTGGGGCTTCTGGGAAGTCTGCTCGGAGGAGGCACACGGCAATCAGTCTTCAGCTGGGTGACTGATCTGTCCCAACACCACCAGCGTCCCCACCAGCCTCAGGATCACCCAGGCCTCAGTCTCAGAAGAGCAGGGACCCCACTCACCTCCTGGACACCTACATCCAAGAGTTCAGCTGTCTGTGTGTCCAGCCCCACTCCCCCCTCTGGCCCCAGCCCCAGCCCAGGGCACTGATGGTCTCCTGAGGGTCCCCCTGTGTCAGGCTCTCCCTGCTGCTCATCCCCCCCGGGACCCAGTCATCCTGAAGGACTGACTCTCCGAGCGAAGCCCTCCTGCCCTCCCAGTTCTCCATCCAACACCAGGCTGGTGACAGGCCAAGGCGTTTGGGGGACTTAGCCCTGGCACTCGGGGCCCTCTGAGGTGGGGACATGAACCCCCTTTCCCTAGGCCCCTGCCAGTCACCTTCACCCACCACACCCAGGCCGCACAGGGCCCTGTACCTCGCTCACGCTCAGAGCTCACATCTGCCCTGCCCCTCAGCCTCTGTGGGGTCCCTTCTCTGCAGCACCCTGTCCCCTGCCGAAGTCACCCCAGGCTCCTAAGACTTGGACGCCACTGTCCCCAGGCAGGTGTCCCAGTCATCTGGTGGTCCATGCTGCCTGCCCCACCCTGGGCCTTCCCTTCCTGGCAGGCTGCGGGCATCTCCACCCCGCCGTCAGGGCCCGGCTCCAGCTCTGGCGTGGGGAGCCATCTGCATCCTGCCCTCTGCCTACCCACCCCCACCCCCGGCATGGTCCTTGGGCTGCCTTGGTCCAGGGCCACTGGTGAGTCCAGCCAAGGTGACAGGGAGAGAAGCCACCAGCCAGCATCCTTCGCTTGAGAAAAACACCGTCTGCTCCCACACTGTCGACCCAGTGCGGTCTCAGAAACAGAGAAATGTGTGCAGGGTTGCAGAGGAAGGTGACCTGCGTGCGCGCGGCCCCAGGTCAGACACCGCGCCGGTGCCCGCCCCTCGTCCCTGCTACCCTCTGGGGGCGTTGGAGGTGGGTCCTGGCCCCTGGCACATGGACAAATGATGCCACCCGCTGAAAGGACAGCGGGTCTCCCGCCTGGACCACTGCTGGACCCAGGCTGGTGCTGGGCAGGTGAGGGGACCTGCTGGGATGGGAAGAGGCCTCCCCAGAGCGAGGTGGCCAGCGGCACGCTCCCCTTTACCTGCATTTGAGACTTGGGACTTTGTCACTGTGAGGCCTGTGTGTGCCCGCCCCCCGGGGCTGGACTGCCAGCCTGGGGAAAGGCACTAATCCCCCGGTCCCTGGCTTTCTTGTCTGGGAATCAGGTAGTAACATCGACTACTGGTCCACGGGGG
The DNA here is from genome assembly GCA_004027475.1 of Anoura caudifer. Taxonomy (NCBI): domain Eukaryota; kingdom Metazoa; phylum Chordata; class Mammalia; order Chiroptera; family Phyllostomidae; genus Anoura; species Anoura caudifer. The sequence goes on from PVKU01003301.1 coordinate 48,274, forward strand.
TTTGTGTGAAGTGCCTTGTGAGGTGGACATGGGCTCGGCGTGATGGGGCTCGACAGGAACACCTGGTGGTTTGTGATCGTCTCTGCTACCCTTTTCTCCCCTGAAGGAGGAGACCTCTTCCTCCATCATCGGAAACATCTCCATAAAGAAAACTGTTTCTGGTCGAGTCCGGAGATAAAGAGAAACGCAGATTAGCTGCCATTTATTAATAATAACCATTAAAGCCCCGCAGCCAGCCTGGGGGATCGGGCGGCTGACTGGCAACCCCCCTGCCATTCCCAGCACAGGGAGCTGGGAATCCGGGGCACACCAGGATTAGGGGCCCAGGGCGGCCTCTGCCCCACCTTGGTGCCCCACCCCAGCCTGGAGCCCACCCAGACCCACCCACCAGCTGGAGGGGGTCTGCCACCTCAGCTTCACCAGCAGGCACGGCCACCGTGGAGGAGAACTGTCCCCTGCCTGCCTTGGGACAGGCCTGGCGTCCTCTGGCCAGGTGGCCTGGCAGCAGGTGGGCAGCTGCCTTCATGACATCCGTACACAAGTCCCCAGAGGTTAAGTCCATACTGGGGATGAGTATGTGCCAGGAAATCACCATAATTTTTTCTCAGCTAGCCACAGCTCGCTCCACAAACCCCTGAGTTAAAACCACCTCTCCAGGCACCCTTTCCGGGTATGGCGGGAGCCCGCCTTCCCCTGCCCTCCTTTACTGTCTCTTCTGAGGTCCCGCGTGCTGTCTCCCTGGTCATTCTCTCGTGGCCCAATCCTGGGACTTTCCTGGGTCCTCGCCCTCCCACTTGTCTGTTCATTTCATCTGTTTGCTTCAGATGGAGTTCAAGCTCCACCAGGCAGAGCCCCCAGGAGGGACTGGTCAGTGCGGTCGCACAGAGACCAGCGCTGATCGAGCCAAGGGGGTCTAGTGCATGAGCAGCTCACGCAGAGAAGGGGCGGCTCAGGCTCCTGCCAGCCAGCACTCGCTGACCTCTGTCTCCAGAGGGCCCATGCCCCCCTCCCTCACCCGATACTCACAGAAGTGAGTGTGGCTGACTCCACCTGCACCCCAGAACCCTCCTTGGTCCAGAGTGTGCACCCTGCCCGGACAGGGCTCTGCTGGAAAGATGCTCTGATAGACAAAAATAACAATGATCGCAATTAGTGGAATACCTGGAATTCTATTTCCAGTCATTCTGAATCCTGGGCCTGCATTCTTTCTATGTGTGTGCTATGATGGAAGGGTGACTGGTGGTGGGCGGATGAGCAGATGGACAGGCAGAAGGAGGACAGATGGATGGACAGGAAGATGGATGGATGAATGGAGGGAAAGATGGACAGAAAGGATGGATGGGTGGGTGGATGGGTGGATGGGTGGGTGGATGGGTGAATGGGTGGATGGGTGGGTGGGTGGAGGGATGGGAATGATGGGTGGGTGGATGAAGGTATGTGGCACTGGATGGAGTCCCCCAGGCTGCCAGCTGTGGACGAGAGAACTTACACAGCTCGGGTAACAACCTGATGGACCAGAAGGTTCTACAAAGAGTGGTGCTAAAGGTCACCAGGGAAAAGTGGGCCCTGGAGAAGACCCCTCCATTTCTTGTATACCAACTCTTACAAAACAGAGACAGAGAGAGAACCATGATTACCCAGGACGTCAGAGCTGAAGGGGACCTTGAAGAACATCAAGCCCAAGACCTTCACCACTGGCCCAGAGAGGGGAAGGAAGTGTCCCCAGGTCACACAGCTGGGCGGAGACAGAGCAGGTTGCAGACTTCCCATCCAGGCCTTCCCACCTCGTCACGCCACCTCCCTCAGAGCTTCCGTCTGAAGTGGAACAAGATGGAACGTTCCGTGGGCAAAAGGAGGCTGCTCATGCAAGTCGCATCTGTGCCTCCAAATTGCGAGACGTCAGCAGTGGCCACCCAGGCATCGACAGCAGGGACTGGGGAGGCCGGGCAGGCACACAGCTGCTCTCTGCACAGCAGACCAGCTGCGGCTGCAGGATTGCCCCGCCACGGGCTGTCATCTCAGGACTGAGACCAGGGCCTCCCACGCCACTGCTCCGACAGCTCTAGCTGTGAGTGGGGCCGTACTCGGAGGGGCAGCGCGTGGGCTGGGAAGACCCCACCCCCACCCCGCTGGGGGGTGAGTTTGGGCGAGATCCTATGTGAGCAGCCAAGCCTGTGCTATTCCAAATGTGACCAGCTGGAGGCACCCCTCCTTCAGGGTTAGGGAAGATACACCCAGGATCAGGGGTCCAGTTCAGCACCTCAGCAGGGCACCTGGGGAGCCTTGCCCACCCTGCAGAACAGGGCTGTGACCTCACTCCCACAGGCCTCCAAGGCCCTGGGCAGGGACCAGTCAGAGGAGAGGAGTTTGCAGCTGCATGAAGGAGACAGGGCCCCATCTTCCTGGGGCCACCCCACCCAGGAGCCTCCTTGGACACCCCAGTCACCTGACCTTGGGCCCTGCCGAATCCTTCCTGTTCTGGCCACCCCTCACTCTCGCCTCCTCTCCACTCTGGACACAAGGAATGACATGGCGTTCCCACCGCACACCCAGGGCCTGCAGCCTCCAGATTCTGCTGGTGCCGAGCCACCAGCCTGCAATGCCCTTCCCGCAGCTGCTCAGTGCCAACCTGCCTCTCTGGCCTGTAGCCAAGGCCACCCAGAGCACCTTGCCGACAGCACAGAAAGGCGCTGTTCCTCTGTGGTCCTTGTCCAGCTTCCCCACCCCCACCTGCAGGGCCTGGGAAGGGGTGGCTGCTGTCCTTGCCTGTCCCCGGGGCAGTGCTGGCAAGTGCCAACGAGGACCCTCTGTCGCCATGAGAACAGCACGCAGTGTTGAAGGAGCCAGGCCTCAGCAGGCAGAGCTGGCACAACGTCCAGTCTCCAGGTGGACTTGTCCCCTGGTGACCACCCCTGGGTCACCATGGCACCAGCCAGACTAGTGGCCATTGTCCTCGGACGGCCTGGTCCCCAGGTTAGCTCACTGATCTGTCCCAGTCGGAGTTGGCCTGAGCCTGGAAAGGCCACAGGTGCCGAGGCACCAGGACCTCCCCCCAGGCCCACGCTCTGAAGAAGGGGCTGCCCGTGACTGTCCATCATGGGTGTTTCCAAAGTCTGAGACCCTGTGTCCATTCCACACCCACAGCCACTGCCGATGGAGGTGGCTGCTCTCTCCCCTCATCCTCCAGCCATATGCCGTCCCGTGAGCACTGCCAGACTTGCCCTTCGCCCACAGAGAGCACGGCTGCAGAGCAGGTGAGGACACAGAGAGGAGGTGGGACTTTGCTCCCTGCCAGGCGGCCTGTCCCTGGCAGGTCCTGACCCCCAGCATGCTCGATGGACTGAGTTCCCCAGAAGTCTGCGGCCACCCCAAGAACCCCGTCTGCGAGGCCGTCATCTCAGGAGAATCATCTGGAGTCGTGACAGGCGGAGTCAGGGCTGCCTTGGGCTTGCAGTCCCTCCAGCCTAAGATGAGCACAGCGCCACCGTCGTTGGTGACGCTGACAGCATGTGCTCCCCAGGCTGTCAACGTCCAGACCGCAGAGTGGCTTGGCCGCTGAAGGGCTCTCCACATAGAGCCACCTGGTGGGCCCGCAGCCTGTCCCGGCATCGGGGACTGTCCTTCTGAAGAGCAAGAAACACCCAGTGGGGAAGAAAGAGACAGAAACAGAGAGAGACCAGCTGGGGACACCCAGGCTTCCTTCTCCTGTGAGCGGCCACCAGGTGGCCGTCCTGTTTCTGGACTGGATGGCCAGGTACCAGCAAGGACCCCTGAGCACCTGCCTTGGCCTCAGGGACCATCCAGTCAACAGCATTCCATGGCCAAGGCCCCCTGGGGAAGTGCGGAGATAGCCAGGACCTGGCATGGCCTGGCCCCACTCAGCCTTGCTGACCAGCTCCTGAGGTCAGATGCCTTCCCTGCCTGCAGGCCAGGTGGGCTCGCTGGGTGCCTCCGTGCTGGGCAGGCCTGGGCCCTGCTGGTTCCCAGTGCCCCGAGCCGTGAGTGCGGGTCACCACCTCAATCACTTTCCCCAGCCAATGCTGCCTACCTGCAGGGGATACCCCCACAGGGGGTCTCAGAGGCGCCAACACACCCAGAGAAGCTGCCGGGAAACGTGGAGCCCTCTCCTGGCCTCGGCCATCTCTGGTTCCCAGGCCAGCAGCCCCACCCCGGTCAGCTCCCCGGGGCCACCCAACACTGTCCCCGCCCAGGCAGCGGTTACTTGGATGAGATACCGAGGCCACTGCTCACTGCACACCCCGGGCTTGAGCCAGCTTTGCGGGAAGGACAGCTGTCCACGGTCACAGGGAGGCCTCTGACACCGGCAAGGTCACCGGGGCCTCAGAGGAGAGACGGGAAAGGCCCACAAAGTGCCGTGGCATGTGGCTGTCAGGGGGAGACAGTCCTCAGAAGCCTGCCCGAGTCAGTCTGGGAAACCAGCCTCGCTTTGCTGTGTCGCCAGGAACAGGGGCCACTCAGGACTCTAGTTCATCTCAGGGTCTCTTTAGGGGAGCGGGAGAAGCCGAGCCTCCACCCGAGGACTCAGGAGATGAACCAGCCCCAGGCCCCCAGGGGCCCCTCAGAGCAGCAAAGGGTGCGGAGGGCCCGCCCTCGCCCACCTGCACGCCTGTGCTGCTGCCGCAGGGCCTGGCCAAGGATGGCCGGTCTGGGAGGGCGAGGGCGCAGGCGCCAGCCCCTGACACCTCCCCACCCCCTGCCGTGTCTCCTGAGCTCACTGCTGAGAGCCCCCCGCCCCTCTGCCCTTTCTCTGGCTCAACATTCCCCCCATCATGCCAGCCCCCGTGAACCGGTGGGGCCCACACACCTTCCCGAGGCGCCAACCATCCCACAGAGCTGCCCAGGTGCCCGGCCCCCACCTGAGCAGTCCTGGGGGCATGGGGACCACGGAGGGTACGGGTGGGCCCCCAGAGGACATTTTCCCCTTCCCCGCCCTCCCCTTCCCAGTGGTTCTCGCCCTCAGCCCCTCCCCCGCCCCTGACCCGGTGGAGGTTGGTGCTGTTCGGCCGCTTCCCCCTGGAGGGGCTGCCTGGATCTGGGAGCTAATTGCATCGACATTAACCTGTTTTAACAGGCCTAAAGTATCAATAAATCATTTTTTAGTGGCTCTTCTTATTACCGCACTTTGTTAATGTATTACCCTTGAAGTGACAAATAGCCCGAGAAATCATTGCTTTCCTGTTAATATACTTTGTCTCCTTAAGCCTTTTCTTGCCTCCCGGCAGTTCAGATTCCTCTAAAGTTGATTTAGAGGTGAGTGTGGCGAGCACACGGCTGACACCGCCCGCTGTGCCGTGATCCCGTGCCACCCGCCGGCTCCTCGGCCAGCAAGAGTGCGGGTCACTGCGCATCACTTCCTCATGGCTGCGCAAGGAGGGCCTGAGGGCGTGTGGTTCAGGACTGTGGAGAAGAGCTTCAGGCGGAGAACCGCAGAGAAAAACCATCCTTCACACGTTTTCCGACTACAAAAATCCACAGGTGAGGAAAGAAATAAAAATTACAACATTGTCAACTAACTTTGGAGTTGCCCAAAATCTAGCTCCAAGCTTACTGTCAGCCAGGGAGAAAAGGGAAATACTTTTTTGCGTTTAACCCATACTTGGAATAAAAATGAAGGTGGCCAATGTTTCAGGACCAGCATGCTCCCTTTCGGTTCTGAGTTCTGAGAGGATTTGCTGGAGCCGGTCGGAGCCCATCGGCCCCGAGAGCTCGAAGGGTTGTCTCAGGCGACCCAACTGCCACAGCCCCCTGGGCGACGGAGCTAGCACTGCCCCTGTGTGCGGAGGAGAGACCAAGGTCAGAGAGGGCGGGAGCCTGCCAGGGGTGACACTAGGGCCGGGTGGGGCCAGATGTGCGTCCATCACACACCCTCTCGTGCGTGACCCGGTGGGACAGGGGAAGAGAAGCCCCACCAAGAACACGGCCCGACTGACAGCCCCGCGATGCCCAGTGGGCTCACACACCATTGTCCACCCTTAAAACCCGGTGACAGTGGATGTGCGGGCCACGGGGCCTGGGCCCTCCCGCTGCCTGGAGACAAGTGCCTGGTCATCTGCGGCCAAGTTGGCCTCTACCTCACGTGTGACACTTTGCCCATCCCAGATCAGTCTGCGTCATTTCAACGGTGTAAGCCTTTTCCCAGTTCCACCGAGGTTCGAGGGCCTCCCAAAGCCCGTGCACAGCCCCTGTGCCCAGCTCCACGGGCTCAGACATGCGTGTGCACCCGGAAAACCATGGCGGGGTAACAGACAGGCCCGTCCCCACCCCCCGTGCCCTGTGTCCTTCGTTTTCTGCTTCTTTGTTTCTGCATTTATTTCTGTGGACAGGACACGTGTGACGTGAGGACAGCTCGCAACTCCACTGTCCTGGGCAGACGCGGGAACCCGTTCACCTGAGGAAGCCACCAATGTCCCCACAGCACTTCCCCTGTGCCACGCGCTGGGCTCAGTGCCCAGCAGCATGGCAGTTCCCGATACGCTCATCCAGCGCGGCGGGCAGGTATCTCTTCGAGCTCCTGGTCTCGGTGTTTTTGGGAGGACGCCCAGCACCGGGGTCACTGGGTCACACCCAGCAGAGCCACCCCCTTTCACACTTTGTGAGGAGCCCCCACTGCTTTCCTCGGGGGCGGGGGGGGGGCTGTGCCATCTTCCGTTCCCACCAGCAGGGCCCAGGCTTCCCCTCTCCCCACCCCCCCCACCCCCACACAAGTTAACCTGTGGCCCTGACAGCCTGCGTTAGTGGCCCTCTCAAGTTTCGTGCCTGGCAGGGGCGGGTGGGGGGGTTGCACATCTGCCTGTTGGGGCCCTGGAGGAACTCGTGACCCTTGCAGCCTAGCGGTGCATGCGGTCCCACCAAGGGCCAGTCTCCAGCCTGGAGGTGTCAGCCCAGCCTCATGGCCACAGCATCCCCAGCCTTTACTAGTGGAGGTCTGATCCCCCGCCGAGCACCAAGGGGCCCTGGCTTCCACCGCTGACACAGCAGTTTGTCCGGCGTGGGTGCTGCGCTGCTCCGGGACAGGTGCCACCCAGCCTGTTACAGTCCAGGGCTGGCGATGACGTGTCACAGGCAACCTCGTTATCATGGTAAAATGTTATCAGCAAAAGTTCAAAAGCATTTGGTTAATTTCCAAATCAATATACGAGGGGGGACCCAAGAAACTTATTTATAAGAAATTGGGTATTTGCTCTCAGATGTTTAAACCTCAGCCACCTTCAAAGTCCTCTCTGCTGGATGCAATGCACCTGTGGAGACGTTTTGCTCTGCTCCAAACAGTTTTCGAAGCGTCGCTTTTGATGCCTTTTAGTGCTTCTGCCCTTTTGTGTTTCACCACTTCCACTTCGGCAAAATGTTTCCCTTTGAAGACTTTTTTCATCCAGGGAAACAAAGAAAAAGGTTGCTCAGGGCAAGATGGGGTGAGTGGAAGGGGTGGCACAGGGGTCACGCCTGGTCTGGTCAAAAACCGCTGAACACTCAGCATGGTGTGGGCAGGTGCACCCATAAATCACCCCTCACGAAACAGGCAAACGTGTTGAAAGAATCTTCAAAAAAAAAATTCACTGAAGCCAAACACAGCCTCTCACAACAACCCCAGCTGGTGCACTAGTCCACATGGGCTCCTGGAACACTCACCCAGCAGGGGAGCCTGGACTGGAAGGGGCCTGACGTTCAGAAGAGAATTCCGATTTGGGGAGGTCCTGGGGGTCCCCCCTCACATTCCTTTCAGAATTTTTTGACCCCTGGCTGCTATTGCCTCAACAGATCGAAGTTCCTCCAAACTGAAATTCATTTTCCAAGACTATCAAAGGCCAACAGGGACTCGAGAAAGGGTGTTCATTCATCCTCGCTGTCAATAAAATGCAAATTCCGTGAAAATCTTAATTATAACAACATAATTAGTGAGGATGCTAAAACAAAGGGGAGAAAATAGGCCTTATCGAGCTGATGTGCAATAATCCATGCGCTGCGCGCGCCTTGGCCGTAGCACCCATCGAGGTGTTGCCGGCCCGTCAACAGAACGCCCAGCTCCATGCGGCGATCATTACATTCGCTTCTCTTCGATATTATGCCAGCGTTCAGTTATCAAAACATAACCCGCAATTTTATACGTCTCTTCAATTTCGTTATTACGAAGGTACATTTGTCAAAGCAGGAAGCTAGAACATTTTTTATTTAACAGTTCGTTAACTTGATTTATAATTTATAAATATTTCGACATATGGCATGTGGGGCTGCGTGTGTGCTCTGCTCCGAGCCCCACAGATGTGAGGGGGGAGGCCCGGGTGAGCGGGGAGAATCGGGAAGGGGGCCCAAGGCTCTGGAATACTCTGTCCTAGGGGGTGGAGGCAGCGTCTGTCCTGTCACTTTTCTGTGAACAGTATTTATATTGGATGCCTTCTGGTATGAAATATACAACAGTCACGAAATAAAAATAGGGGTGGGAAAGAACACACCCTGTTGAGCACAGCAAGGTCATCTGCGTACTGGTCAAGGTCACAGGTAGGAAAGCGCGTTGCATGTGGAGGCAGCCTGGCTTGGGCGCAAACCTCGTTGTTTATCCAGCTCCGGCCCCCCAGGGGGGCTGAACACATCAGCTTGGTTGAGAATAAAAATGCTGTTGACATTTTTCTTACCAGAATTTTTAATAACATGCTTTCTTTTGTGCTCGCTCGAAACACAATTCCTGTCTATTTTGGAAAATTTGAAAACCGACAACAAAACGCAGTCAAAATAAAAGCAAGCCCATCGTGGGTGCTTGGAGCGGGCGCTGGTCAGTCCAGGGAAAAACGCTCTTATCGTCCTATCAATCTGCAGTTGCGCCTGGTGGAGACCAGCCTCCGAATGTAACCGTTTCCTCATTGTTTGTGTTTGTTACTTAATATGCCAGGCACCTCCCCATGTTATTACAAAGTCATTGTAAGCATCTTTGGCTGTGTAATGTGCTTAACCATCTCCTCATTATGGGGCCCTTAGGCAGCCCTCACTTCTCCCCATCGCAAACTGCCCTGTGGAGGCAGACGCTGCTCTTCCCAGGCCCTCGTGTGGACCTGCGGTCTCCTCCTGAGGATCAGCACCTAGAACGGACCTTCAGAGCTGTCACATTCCAGACGTGTCCACTGGAGACACCGGCGCCGCACAGTCGGAGCTCTGACCCGTCTCAGGCGGGCACAGGTGGGGCTGCCAGCCTGGTGGGTGGCTTCAGTCACTGAGTGAGTCTAAAGGCCACATGGAGGCAGACAGGCTGGGAGCTGCATCCAGCTTCGCAGAGCAATGAGGGCTGATCTCAGTGCCATCACAGCCTCCCTGGGCCTCCACATGCTCTCATGGGCAGAGACAGAGTCGTGGCCACCAGGGTCAGCAGGTAGGAGGGTCATCGACAACGCAGGTGGACACCTGGCCCAGCGCCTGACCCACAGCAGGTGCTCAGTAAAGGCTCACACTAGAACCCTTCAAAGTGTCTCTTGCCTAATTACTCCAGAGAAAGATCCCAGGGCAGCCTCTGATTGGCCAGCCTGGAGTCACATGCCCTTGTCTGAGCAGTTCCCTGGGGCCATGACATGGTGGAGGTGGCGAGAAGGGTTCTCAGTGCCCTCAGCGTGGCTGATGCCCCAGAGAAGGGCCATGGGAAGAGCCCGCTGGATGGGCCCCGCAGTGAGGACCTGGGGCACTCAGACTCCAGGCTGCAGGTGGGCACGTGACCAGAAGATCGGGTGAAGGAGGCCCTGGGCCAGTCTTCTGAGCCCCCTGGTGACCCTGACGTTCAGAAGGCACAGGAGCCCACCACCTCTCTTCACAAAGCCCTGGGCCACGGGAAGACGGGCTTCCGGGCTCCAGGTGGCTTTGCTATGCCCTCCTGCCCCCTGGCCCACCTCCTTGTGCCCACCAGCTAGGACACGGTGGCCCCCTTGGGGTGCCAAGTGCTTGAACTCTATTCAGGGGTCGGAGGGTAAGCCCTCGGCCCGGACTGGCTAGAGACCACGTGGCCTCATCAGAGTTCCACTGGCCAGAGCCCAGTTAGCCCCACCTCCCCAGAGCCCCGCCCCCCACCAAGGACAAGGTCCTCCCTGACCACGCTTGAGGCCCTGGTCATGACATAATCAGCTCCAGGTGCCACATAGACTCGGAGGTCCGGGCAGGAAAGGCAGAGGTTGTTTCAGCCACCAGCTTCCACAGAGGAGGAAGTTGAGGCCAGGCGCTGGCCGTCCAGCGGGGCTGATTCAGGGAGCAGCTGTGGTTTCTCCTGAGAGCCCTCTCTATGCCCTGTCCCCGTCACATCACCTGACGTGGGGGCATGACCGCCCGGCACGATAGTCCTCTGAAGGCTGGACCCCTCTGGTGACCACAGTTTCATCACCTCTTGAGGACAACCGAAGCCAGCATTCCGTGACAGCTCTGCCGTTGGAAACCGAGGGAAGAGAAGGTGGAAGTCTGCCTGTCTGGCCTGTTCCTGGGCGGCGTCTCGAAGTGAGATTCAGAACTGTGCCAACTGTAAAGATGGAGAGAAATAGTTGGCGGAGGAACATGGAAGGGGGTGGTGGGACTCGGGGCTGCCAAGGGCCACCATGGGCATCGCAGAGACAAGCTCCAGGGGGTGGAGGAAGGAGCGCACAGACGGGCAGCTGGGGGCAGGACTGTCAGAGGGCAGAGCGGGGACCGCTGGAGAGCCCGCCGCGACTGGTGAACAAGGTGCCTCCCCCTGCCGCTGTCTGTTCAAGGGCGTTAGTTAAAAACCTTGACAGCAGCTCGGCTCAGAGCCGGCCGATTAATTTTATCTTACCTCTTCAGCCAGTGGAAACTCGTCCACACGTGGCTTTGAACAGCCGGGTGCGGTGACAACACCGAAGTTATGTCTGTGTCTGGGCAGTGCCGCGGACGCCACAGCCAGCCAAGGCCCTGCCGTTGTCGTGTGGGCAGTGGCAGCAGCCTGTCACCTGTGGAAGAGTTGGTGCTGCCAGGGCAGGGGTCTTGGTTGGGGTCGTGGCTCTGTCCCAGGTGCACAAACCAGCGCCCCGCCAGGAGCAAACCCTCTGCTGTGGGCCGGCCCCGGGCTCGGCCAGGGACACAATGACCAAAGGCCAAGTGGGACGCCGCAGCATGCAAGATGCCGGGTGGGGGGTGATGTGTGCGGCGTTGGAGCCACTGCACAGTTCTGCTGCCTCCACCCCTCTGCCGTGACACCAGCAACGTCCTCGCCAGCCGGCGCCCCTCAGCCGGGTCCCCGGGTAAGGAGCCGCAGCCACTCGCAGCACACTTGGCGTGTGATCCAGAATCCAAGGGGTGTTCACTTCTGCCCCGGGACATAGCCCAGGCCGACCGATGGCTACGGGAGTCGCGGTCGGAAGCCGAGAGACATGCACATGGTCACTGACGGGCTGGCGGTGGGGGTCCAGACCAGGGCCCAGGGCTCCCAGCCTTGGCTGGCCCTGCCCACCTCTCCAGGGGGCTCCCAGGGAGCAAACAGCAGGTGGCCGGGGCACCGGCAAGGCGAAAGCGAGCAGCTGGGAGGTCGCGGTGTAAATAAGAACCTGAAGCTGAGAGCTGCGTGCCAAGTGTCCCCTGTGTGGGGTGCGAGGCGAGGCACTCTCCAGCCTCCCGCCCTCCCCTCTCAGTGACCCCGGAGGTGGGAGGGACTCAAACCCGCACCAGACAGGTGAGAGGACAGGTTCACGCGATATCAGTGTAACTCTACCGCCTTCCTCGGCTGTGCCCGCTCCCCGCCCGCAAACGCTCGCTTCCCCGGTGGCAGGTCACAGCGCAGGTGCAGTGAGTGGGCTGGCGCCGTGCGGGCCGGGCTGACGCAGGCTCTCAGCGGCCTGTGCGGACACGGACGCAGGAACTCACCAATCGCTTCACGTAAAGAACGCTTCACGTCCTCACGGCTGTGACCTCCCTTCGCCCCATCCTGCCTGTCTTCACAGACCAGGCTGCCGAGTCTGTGGGGCGGACCCCAAGGGTGGGCGTGGAGCTGAAGGAGAGACACGCGTGCTCCGTGTTTAATGGGGACTAAGTACACTCACCGGAAAAACAAAAGCAGTACCTGCTTGACCAACTTGGGTGACGTGTCCCTGCCCAAGTCCCTGCTGCGCTCCGGAGGCTGAGGTCCAGTCCTGCCCACTGGGCCTGGACCACGGCGGAGCTGGCGTCCGAGGTCCTCCATCTGCGGGCACTGAGAGTGGGCGGACCAGTGGAAAAAACGGAGCTGGATTCATGGACCACTTGAGACCCTTGCTGACCACGGCAGTTTGCAGAGTCACGTTTTGCTACTTAAATAATAAATTTGGTTTGGGGGTGTCAGTGCTGGAAATTACGTGTCCTCTGCACTGTGCTGCCTTTCAAAATCCAGAAGAACCACTATGACCTGGGGAACCCACGTGGCCCCGAGGGCTGGGCCAATTCTGTGCTCACCTGCGCTGCCATACAGAGTCGCACTGTGGCTTCCCCGGCACCAGGCTGCTGCACCCGAGCCTGTGCTCTTCTCCAGCACCTCCGATGCCCCAGGGTGGCCCTGGACTCGAGAGTCCCAGGAGCAGCAAGAGCCTGGGGTGGGGGTGGGGGGAAGGCCCATGTGGGCAGCAGGTGGCTTTGCTGCCAGGGGTGGGGCAGGACGACACCCTGACCTGTCACCTTGAGGTCTCAACCCCCGGCGTTCCCCTGGCTCACTGACGCCAGGCAGGGCCCCAACCCTGCAGCCTGTGCCCCAGAGCCGAGTGCTTTGCCCAGAGTGGCCGGTGCCTCTTCGACGGGCTAGTTTAATTAAAAGCAGGATGGATGCCTGGCTCCCCTTGTTGGCAACCAGACAATCAAGACGCGTGGGCCCAAGGAAGTAATTATAGTTCGCAGAGACCCTCAGCCGTCCAGATGGGATCGATCCATGAGTAAATTGGAAGTGAAACTGAGTCGCTCAGGCCCACAGTGCTGTGGCTGAGCCACAAACCCCATCCTGTGCCAAGGCCACCGGCGTCCCTGAGTCCTGGCATCGAGCAGGCGGAGCTCTGAGTGTTCTTGTTGGTGGCAGGGAGGTGCTTTAACGTGGTTGTAGCCAATCAAATCTTCCCAGTTCTGAGAGAGAGAGACTCGGGAATTGTTCAATGGGCATAAAACCACGTCATTAAAGCCTTTTGAGTATTTTTAGAGAATTAGACCATGATGCAAAGAAAACACACAGCCAAACGCTGCCCCACTGTGTAGCCACAGACCAGCATCCTGACCTCCGGGGCCCGTCCCCTGACGCAGTAGCCACCAGCACCGCAGTTAAAGCACATGTATGCTACATGTTTCCTGTGTGCCCATGTCCACCTGTGTTTACATAATGTACATGGCATGTGCAATTACTAACCATTACGTTGGTGTTATGTTTGTGGGTCTATTATTAAAAGTAACTTTGACCATGGACGGTGTGGCTCAGTGGATTGACCACCAGCCTGCAAACCAAAGGGTCGCCAGTTCAATTCCCAGTCAGGGCACACGTCTGGATTGCAGGTCAGGCCCCTAGTAGGGGGTGCTCGAGAGGCAACCACACATTGATGTTTCTCTCCCTCTCTTTCTCTCTCCCTTCCCCTCATTCTGAATATAAATAAATAAAATCTTTAAAACATAAAAAAGGAATAGCTGATGTATTCTAGAAAAAAGTACTTTTTTAAAAAAGTAACTTTTAATAAAAATTTAAATGTAACATACTTATGCACATTGAAGCAAAATTCTGAAGTTCTTTATGTTATTACCTAAACATTAACATTTTATGAAAATAAAGTTATTGTTCTTGGTACATATTTATATTTTTCAGTCATTCCCCTCCTTATATACATCTTAACATTGCGTCCATGGCGTTTTTCAGAGTATTTGAATATGGTATTATTATAAATGTTTCTACAAGTGTACTGGTCTTCAAACTGTGTCACTCGGCTGTCAGCCGCCCACCCACTGCTCCTGGGCAGGCGCGCTCCTTGAAATGTGGGAACACTGTCCCCGCGGGCACGGGGCCCCTGGTGACCTCAGAGGAAATCTCGCATGAGAGCATTTTCCGTTCTGACCCCATCCCGTGGACACGCATGTGCACGGGCCGGAAGGAACCTCGTCACGCACGCCGCCTTGGCCTCCACGCAGGGTGCCTTCCCTGGACACCTGTTTCTTCAGAGCAAAACATGTGCAATGCCTCATCTCTAGCCATGAGTCTGTCGCAGCAAAGCCCGGGCCTTCCCACTCGACTCCCAGACGCACCCATGCGCACAGACGAGCCTCACTGGGCTCTCCCCACAGGCCATGCCAGGCCGCCGCGTCAGTGAGGAGCCAGATACAGGCTCAGGCTCCAGCTTCAGCAGACGGCGCCCCCCCCCCCCCACCTCCCTCGTTCTGTTCCTACAGGTTCCAGCCTCGTCTCCTGCTCTGTTTCCAATAGTTACAATTTGCAGGAAAGGTTAGTAACTGACATTTTGCAGCTTCCAACCACCAAATGCTTCAATTAAAGATTTCCAACCAATTTCATACAATGGCAGCCAACATGGAGAAGTTTTGTTTACGGAAAGTCTGGTCCGTCCCAGGACGCGAGTGGATCTGCCAAGGAACCTCATGAGGCACCGCCATCTCCCCAGTCAGACTGACGATGAGAAAAATCCGGGGAAGCACCCCCAGATCCCACTGCGGTTTTTCACGTGTAACATTCACCTCACGAATGTGCTCTCTCGGGCCCTTCTGGGCACTCACGTGGGCGTGGAGACTCGGACGGCAGCCCCCACTGGGGCGGCGGATTCCCCGGGGGGTCGGACATCCCCGCAGGACCCCAATACAAGTGCCGCCCATCCACCAAGGAGGTGTTTGCCCCGTGACGCCGGCCTCGCTGATGTCACCAGCCACGGGGGGACTTTGAAGCTTTACTCGGGCTCCATAAATTGGATGACGACAGTCAAGCGGCCATCTGGTGAAAACGGCGAGACACTGGAATGGTGTCCTTGGTTCTAAAGGTGGCTGGCGGAGCCGGCACGTCCCGGCGACCACCTCGGAGAGAGCCCCCTGCCCATGGCAGGGAGCCAGGCTCCCCGGCCCGCAGGGCTGGCCCATGTGCAGACTGGGCCCCGGCTCGTGCCCCACATCGGACGACCGAGGCGACAGTGGTCCAAAGGTCTGGCCACCGCGGGTGTGCGCATGGCCTCCACCCAGCCCGTCCTTCAGCGCAACTCGTGACGTAACACTTCATTTAAAAGGTGAAAAATTGGGATGATGCCAAGAGGAACCAGGGCAAGCTGCATCCCCTCATCTGGGAAGCGGGACCCTGAGGGGCCCCTGCCCCAGGGCTGCCTGAGGTGCCAGCGTTGGAGCCCTGAGCCTGCTCCTTCTGGCTGGTGCATGCTGCCTCAGTTTCCCCTGCAGACTCAGACACCCACCCATGTCCTCAGGGGCCGACCGGGGCCCACCTCCACCAGCTTCCCCGTGGGGGTTGGTTTGGCTGACATGCTCCAAGAGAGGACTCTGTGTCAGACAAGGAGGGGCCGGTCCATAATTGATGCCTTAGCGGCCAGGACCAGAACCAAATTAATCTGTGTATCCAGACTCCATAAATGTTCACACCAATAAATCCAAACACATTGGCTCCAAACCGTGCTGGGCTCCACCCCCAGAAAGCCTTGTGCAGCCTGAAATGCTGCCTCAGCCTGTGGCCCGTGAAGCACCATGCGGGTACCCCCTCCTCCAGGAAGCCCTCCCTGGCCACCTCCCTCTTTACACAAATCTTTGGGATAGCACTCATTCTCACTCTGGTGCCAAGAAAGCCGATTAGATAAGGAAGCCGCCCTCAGGGAGCCCCGCTCTGAGGGACAGTGAACTTGCACAGGGCTGCCCGGCGCACCAAGGCTGAGTCCAGTGGGAGCCCTGAAGAGGGAGCAACTAGGAGAGTTGGGGGCAGAGGGAGAGAAACGGGAGAGGAAAGGAAGCGAGGGGGGAGGGAGGGGAGGAAAAGGGAGGTAACAGCAGGGTGGAAAGAGGGAGGGGGGGAAGGGGCCATGGGGGCAGAGGTGGGGCTGGGACCCGGACATGGAGCATCAGCCCACACACCAGCTGTGCGGTGGTCACCGGCTTTCTCTAGCCCCTCCTCTGGACCAGAAGCTCTAAGAGTAGGGACAGGTGTCATTCACTCACTCACTCACTCATTCACTCACTCATTCACTCATTCCCTCTCCCCGTTTCTGGAGCGCTGTCCCTGGGCACTGTCCTGGGTGCTGAAATTACAGTGCCCGCCTGCCAGACAGACAGACGGCCAGCCCGCAGGGCTGGGCTGCCATTTGAACCCACCTCCGAGCCCCAGCCCTGCGCCTAGCACATGCAGACGCCGGGGACACACTGGGGAGGAAGACCCTGACCCTGAGAGCAGGGACTCTCGGGTTTCGGGCGGAGCCGCATTGCAGGCCCAGGGACACGTGCGCTCCTCAAACCCCTCCCCACCCCGGGGCCGGCCTTCTGGGATGCACACCATGTTCTCGCGGACCTGCCAACGCCTGGCGCTCCAAACGGTCATCAAAAGACCAGATGGATGGGGCAGGTGCCGCGCTGTTCTCAGCGAGTAACGAGGCGGACCCTCACCAGGCTGCCGAGGGGCTCGAGAAACACATCCTCGGCGCATCCCTCTGCCTCGGCCTGCTTCCCGGAACGCTGACAGAGGTCAGCAGGAGCCTGCGGAGCTGGGAGCCTGGCATGACTGTGGAACGGAGGGAGGGGGGGTCGGGAAGGAAGAACGAACAAGTGAGCAAACAAACCATCCAATCTAACTGCCCTGGTTTACAAAGGAAGAAACGGAGGCCCGTATATGGGAAGCCTCTGCCAGAGTTACAGAGAACTTTCAGAGTGGGACCCAGGAAGTGGACAGGGCATCGGGGCCAGGGCCAGGGTCCTCACCCCAGTAAGCTCTGCACTCTGGGGCAGATCACTGGGGCCCACAGAGCCCGCCCGGCAGGGACAGGCGCAGCTGCAGCACAGAACTCCAGAAAGCACAGGCTTAGCTCAGACGCCCCCCAGCTGCGCTGCGGCGACCGCTGTGCTCCCTGGGGGCCTGCTCACCCGGACTGGACCTGGCAGGCCCTAACCCTGCCCGCTGAGCCCCCTGCAGGGGTCCTAGAGTGCCCTCTGCAGGCTGGGGCCCAGGCAGCGGCTGTACCCTCCTGAGCAGCCCTGCCCACCTCCCCACGGCCGGCTGAAGCCTGCGACAGGGGTGCTGTTTTTGTGAACACAGTCTCCCTTCCCCATTGCACACTCTCTTTTTAAGTGTAAACGCCCTCATTTCCCTTTTAGGCCCCTGCGTTTGTTTTGCAAGAAGATGATTACACATTCATGGAGTATTAATGATCTATTAATATGGAAAGGCTGGGGAGAGAGCTCTGTGCAGAAAGAACACGCATTTTTATTCAAAGAAATTACGTGGATGTTTGATTGAAGTGCTCCACTTAGAAAGGACATGAAGTCCCAGGTGCTCCGAGCGCCTGCTGCTCCCCCATCGTCAAGGCCACTGGGCAGAGGTGCTGGTCAGGAGAAGGCGTCCGCGAGCCCGGGAGAGCCCGAGGTCCCTGCGCCCCCACCGCGGTGCACCTGGTTCCCCTCAGCCCTCCACAGCGTTGCTGCAGAGATGCATCGGCCTCCGGGCTGGCTGGTGCAGAGCAGGGAAGCCCTGCCCGCAGAACCCCCTGCAGGACACCCTCGTGGCCAGCCATCAGCTCTGCCTCCCACCAGCCCAGCCCCACTCCACCACCCAGACCCACTGAGATGCCCAACGGGAGGCTGAGGGGCCCCGAGCCTCCACTTCAAAGTGGGCTCGGCCCACATCCATATGTGACTGCCAGCACCAGCGAGTCCCCTGAAGGCCCTGCCCTGCTGTCATTCCTGAGACGTGGCGGCCGCTGCAGCCAGCCATGACCCCAGAGCACCCCCACCTGCCCCCAAATGAACTGACGCATCCAAACAGAACCAGGACTGAGTGAGGCGGCAAGACAAGCACTTCCAGCGCTCCTCCAGGCTCCTCCGGGCTCCTCCGGTCCGTGGGGCCCAGGGGCACCACCAGCCCCATCCTGCACCTGGCTTTCACCCAGTGATGCCTCTGAGGCCTCGGGATTTGGTGAGGCTGGATGTGAGGTGAGGGGGCTGGCCCTCACCTTGTCCTGTCTCCTGTCCCTGATGATAAGGATCACCACCTGCTTTATCTGATAGTTTTACTGAACACGCACCTTTCCTTGTGGGGACAGCCAGCTGGGCACAGGCCGTGCCCACCTCACAGGTGAGGCCATGGAGGCACAGGGATCCACTCACATCACCCGCCGAAAGATGAGGCAGTGTCACCTCCCGGTGGCAGAAGAGGACAGTAGCACTGACCATGCATGATGTTGGGAGAGCCCCTCCTTGCCCCTGGCTCACCTCGCCTGGCCCCAGCCCCACTCAGACAGCCACGAGGAAGGACCTCTCTGTCCCCAGGGGACAGAAGCCTGGGTGCCAAGCTCACCAGCGGGCCCCACCATCATCTGCTCTGGGCCACACTGGCCACAGATGGCCTGGTATTGCCCACGCGAGTTGTGGCCAAACCCTGGGCTGGCCCGCAAAGCCTGGCAGGTGGCCGACGCTGGCCAAGCAGACAGCCCCCTGTCCCGCAAGGACCTCCTGTGGGGCTGCAGGACTGGCAGACACCTGGCGGGGACCCCCACCTGCCAGGACGCAGGAGCCTGGGTCCTGGAGCCTGCTCAGCCGTCAGTCCTTGCTCCCAAGAGCCACACACTCCTGGACCCTGCCCCCCTGGCAGCGGCAGCGATGGAGCTGACTGGTTTATAGCATCGCCAAGTCCCGGGGGTCCCCAAACAGGACTGGACCCTCCCCTCTGCATCACTGCTTCCCCAGCAAAGGCACCGTCACAAGGAGTCCTCACCGGGCTCCAGGCAGACAGGAGGAGATGCTGATGGACTTTGGGAGTAAAAGGACCATCAACGAAGGCGCAGGGTGGGACCTGCAGCAGATGAGGGCGGGCTGACGGAGGGCGATGGGCAGCCGGACCCCCCAGTGCACAGCAGGCCTTGAGTTCGACTGGAAACTCAGCCTCCGCTTCCTCGTCGTGGAAACAAGGAGGGAAAGATGAGCAGAGACGAGACAGCCCCCATCCTCCGGCCAACAGCACACCTGTCCCTCCATCGGCCTCTGGCCTGAAACTCAGACACCTGGGCACATTTCCACGGGACCCCAAGCCTCACGTGGCAACGACCTCACCCTCGGCTCCCCACACCGGGCACCAGAGGCCCTGCTCCTGCCCAGCCCCCGTCACTCCACACCCGCCACTCCAGCAAGGCAGCCCCACTCCCCCCAACCTGCGGAGCCCTGGCCCATCGCGGTCAGAACCTGCCCGCACCCATGCCGGATGACGGCCCCGTGCCCACCTGTCCAGCCCCACCTGTCCGGCAACGTCCCCTTGACTTGGGGGCTTTCCTGGGCCTGGGACTGGGGTTCATTTTTGTCTTCAGAGAAAATGGATTTACACATAATCGCTGCTTGAAAGAGAAGAACGGGGGTCGGGGGGCAGCAGGGGCGTAATAATGGGGACAAAAGGGAGAGAAGCGAAGACCTGGTCAGTGGCTGCAGTTTAATGAGGCTGCAGCAAAATGCTTGGAAGACGGAGTCACATGCCTCCCCAAATGTGTCCATGTGTAAGAGAAACCAGCCAGAACAAACAGGCCCAGCGGCTTCCACGAGCGGAGGAGCCGGGGACGTGAGGGACAGAGACCGCCAGCTCTGCAGGGGCCAGGGTGGAGTGGGGCAGGGGCCCTCTGCCTGGGCTGCTCTGGGGGCCTCACGGACCCCAAAGCCCCTGGGGAGACTGCGATCCCCACACCGCTGTGTGGATGCATCCCTGAGCTACCGCCGTTCTCTCAGCCAACACTCATGAGCTTCCGCCGCAGGGCCTCACCCTCGGGACCACTCTGCTTCACTGGCAAGGAGCCCATGCTCAGGGCAGGTGACTGGTCTCCCCAAGGTCACACAGCATCTGACCCCAAAGGCCTGCTGGATGCCACCCTCCCAATGAGCCACTTGGTCCCTGGGACCCTGGCAGAGACAGGTCAGGCGGAGCTGGCCCTGAACACCCTCTGGGTTAGGTTTACAGAACAATCACTCCCTCCCCCACCTGGGTCCATGAGTGTTACATACAAGGAAGTCCCTCCACGCAGAAACGTGAGGGGTGGGAAAGAAGTGTTCCCAGGGAAAGAAGTGTTCCCAGCTCTGCACGTGGCTACATGGACAGAGCCTGGGCACAACACTGGTCTCACTGCCTCTGCATCCCTGGTCAGGGCCCCTCACTGAACCTTGGTCTCCCTGTCTGTGATGCGAGGACCGGAGAACTGCAAAGCTGATGTGGGCAACAGAAGTCAGACCATGATTACCAGGCTATGCTTGCAGGCCTCCAAAGGGGAGAGGCTCACTCTCTCCTGCGGTCACTCACCCTGGGTCTGCAGGAGACAGGGTCTCCTTCCCAGGGAGCTGGACGCTCCCCTCCCCCACCCCAGGGCCACACAGAGAGCATGTGGTATCCGGGCCCACAACACCCCCCTGGCTGCCTCGCCGTGCCTGCAGTACGTAGCCGAGCTACCTGCCAAGGACGAGCATTTTCTGCAGAATCAACAGCCACCTAGAATAACCTGGTTCTCACCCTTTTCTGAGGGTCAGCGATCTTCTCCAAAATGTTTCCTTCCTTCTGCATCAGCTGCTGGACGGTGTCAGTGCTGGCTGGTGTCCAGCCCTGGCCATTCCCCCAGGGTGCTGTGAGCATCAGGCAAGTCTCACTAGATGCTCTGCACCTTGGGTTCCCCGTGTGAAGTAAGAATAACAACATTGCATAGGGTTTTGTGAGGGCTGAAGGGGTGAATCTAGGGAAAGTGTTTAGAACAGTGACTAGCAAATAGTAGGCACAATATAAATGTTAGTAGTTACCACCACCATCGTCACCACCATTGTCACTACCACCCCCTCCATCATCATCATTACCAGCACCACCTTTGTCATCATTACCACCGTCACCACCATCATTCACCATCATCATCACCATCCTCACCAGCACCACCTTTGTCATCACCACCATCATCATCCTCACCATCATCATCACCACCTTTGTCATCACCACCATCACTACCACCATCACCACCACCCCCTCCATCATCATCATCACCATCACCATCATCACCATCACCACCTTTGTCATCACCATCATCATCACCACCCCCTCCATCACCACCACCACCACCATCACCATCATCATCATGATTAATTATGTTCTGGTCCTTTCTCACTCATCACATGAGGCCGCAGTGCATGCCCGGTGGGGGCTGCCCTGCACAGGAACTGGAGTGCCCTGCTCTCATCCCTGTCGCTCATTTCTGCCGCTCAGTGGCAACTGCGCTGCAACCTGTGGGAGCTCGTCTGTCCTGTGGGTGTAATTGACCTAGACAGCCTAATGGACTCGGAGCCTTCCCATCCCGCCCTCGGGATGAAGAGGGCTGCTCCGGTGCCGCTCATCCCTGGCACAGTGGCCTTCTCTGGGCAAAGTGCCACTCAGAGGACAGTGCTGACATGCATCCCACAAGCAGTACCCATTTAGGGCGCCCCGGGTCCACCCTCGTGCCCACGAAGCCCAAGGTCATTGCTGTTCTGCCCCGTTCGCACCCTGTTCAGCTAGAAAGGGAATAGCGGTGTTCCCATAGCAACCACCTGACCCATACATTCACAGGCTCTGCCAGATGCATCTTCCGAACTTGCTGAGGATGTGGGATCCCCCTGCCACGCCAGGCCCCAGGCCCGCTGCCACTCACCCAGGCTGCTGGAACTGCCTCCAGGCCCTGGACGGGCCTCCTGCAGCCCATCCACCCACCGCGCTGACAGAAGGTTGATGAGGTCAGCCACGCTGTGTCTGAAGGCTCAGCACTCCCTGCTGCCCACAGGATAGAGCCCAAACCACTCAGCCTGGCACCCAGGGGCCCCACGCCCTCTGCCCCGGCCCCAGGCCTCTCAGCCTTGTTCCTGCCCCTCCTCCCCAGGCCAGGCCCCCTCCACATGCCGCATTAGCTGCACGGGGGACCCTCTGCTCACAAAGCAGCTTTCAGGGGTTTCTCAAGGCCCCGCCGACACTGCCCACCTCTCCTGGAAGAAGCTCCTCTGGCTCCCCAGCAGACAGCCCTGCTGCTGAGTCCCCCCTACACTGACCATGTCCTACTAATATATCTGCTGACAGGTTGGTCTTCCCCAAGTTCACTGTGAAAGTCTCAAGGGCTCACCACGGCAGGAGCTTCTCTGAACCCTGGGTCCTGGTACAGAGGGATGGTGGGGGAGTATTTGATGAATGGATGACCAGATGGATGGATGGATGGACAGGTGGGTGGATGAATGGATGGATGGGTAGACAGCTGGATGATGGATGGATGGACACACGGATGGATGGATGGACAGACGGATAAATGCACGGGTGGTGGCTATCCAGGTGGATGAGTGGGTTGGGTGGATATATAGGTAAACATTTTTTAAACCCAATTTAATAGTTTCTTTCTCAGTAAAGACATTAAACCTATTTAGTTATGACCCAAATGGATATGTTTGATCTGCTATATCTTTGTTTTATGCTCTTTTTGTTTTGTGCTTATTTGTTGTGGTCTTCCTTTCCTTAAAATTTTTATGTATTATTATGACCGTTTGGGACTTTCTTCCCAACCAGTGAGTTTGGAAGTTCAACCCCCTCCCTAACTCTGTAAGGACCTGCCTTCACGCTGCCAGAAATGCTCTCTGGGCTCCACATCTCTGCAGGCCAAGGACAAGTGTGAATCTCCGCCCTGCGACTCCTTCCTTCCGAGAAAAGCTGTTGGATGCGCCCTCCCATCAGGGCGCCCCTGCCAGGGCTGGTGGACAGGGCAGGGGCAGTGGAAACATCAGGGAGGACTGGCCGCCGAAGGTCCGATCCCAGAAGCAGCGGAGGGCGGTGGGGGAGGGGGAGATGGAGGTCTGGAGCCGGCCCCTCAGGCCACCCACGGAGCCCCTCGGAGGATCAGTGGGCCCTGGCTCCCACCCCGAGGTCCGTGGGCCGCAGAGCGGTCAGCGCGCCGGGGAGAGGCTGCGTCCAGCACACGCGTGCAAGTCCGGGGTCGCCGAACTTCGCTGGAATGACCACAAGACTTGAACACAAATGCAAGGCGGAGCCATCAAAGGCTGCTCTCTCCCAGCTAAAGCAAGAGAAAGCCCAGGCCGGCTGCCATTCACACACAGGCGCTCAGATCCTGGGGGGAAAGACGGCGTTCCCAGAGAGACACGTCCCAGGTGGAGGGGACGGGCCCTGAGCTGCCTGCCTCACCTCCCCGGCCCTGGGCCGGAAGTTGCTTTCCCACAGCAACCTGTGGGGTTGGGGTGGCGGCCCAGCTTCACCTGTGAAGGTCAAGAGGTAAGATCGCACCCCGAATTGGCAGCAATTAACCAGCAGGATGGGACGCCACCCCACAGTGCGACTCCCAGGCCAGGCTGTTTTGGATGCCCAGGGCCTGTCCTTCGGGGTCCCTTTGGCCCCTGCACCGAGGCCCCCCCTGGGATCACTGGTCCTCTGTCCAGACCCACCCATGGGCCCCATCCAGGCACTCTCCACCCCTCTGCCTCCACTGCTGTTTCCTTGGCCTAGAATGTGCTCCAGCTTTGCCCCTTTCCAGCGGGGGCTCAGAAGCAAACCCTCTAACCCCTGGGACCCCTGTTCCCAAGCTCTGCAACAATGGGGCTGCCGGGAATGTGTGGAGAAAGAGGGGCAGGGCTGTGCCTAGAGAGGGCCCATGAGCACCTGCGGGAAGGCAGTTGTGCCCAAAAGGCCACCTCCTCCATGCAGGCAGCTTCCACCCCAGCCGGATTGGAGTCGATGAAGGAGAGATGTGACTTATTTCTCTGTGGCCCCTTGGAGGGTCCCACTCAGAGGGAAGTGCTACCCCAGAGAAGTGTTGGAGGGAGGAGGCCAGAGCCTGAAGGGACCTAAACCTGGGGGGAGGCAGGAGGCAGAGAGAGGAAGAGCCCAGGGAGTTTAGTGTCACCCACGCCGGGGACACTCCCTGCAGCTGCAGAAAAGCCAAGGAGTGAGAGAGCTGTAAGGAGGACGCTGGACTTGGAGATGGGGCGGGGCGAGGTGCTGGAGGCCTAGGAGGAGTTGGGCAGCACAGACCGCAGACCACCAGCGAGTAGGAGTCCTCAAGGTCACTGGGGCTAAGTTCCCGCCAGATGATTGATGGGTCTCCTCCACAGCATCCCAGCCTATTGGTGTCCAGTTAAAGCTTGATTACCTCTGATGATGGGCAACTCACTCCTCTCAAGGACAATGCCCCATTGTTGAGTAACTCTAATCAATTCTTAGAGGGATTTTCCCTTTTTCATAACTCAAATGTGTTTCTCTATATTGTCTTGTCTTGCAATAATATTTTATTTTGGAAAACTTTCCAAATTTTTTAATTTTTTTCAGAAAAGCATTGTTTCAGAATTTAATGATACTCTATTTTGAAATTAAAATGTGCAATATTTTAAAATCTGTATTCAAGTTCTTCACTCAAAATAGTGCACCCCTGCCTCTTGCAACCACCAGCCTGTTCTCTGTGTCTGTGAGCTCACTTTCTTCTTTCGTTGAGTTTTACACCCACTCCCACACGAGCTCACCCGGGGCTTGTCTTCCTCCGCCTGGCATGTCCCACTCAGCGCAAGGCTCTCAGGTCCACCCGTGTTTTCGCTGATGGCAAGACTCCACTCCAGTCACAGCGGGTGGCACTGCACTGCGTACACAGACCCCAGTCCCTTTCTCCACGTCCCCATTGACGGCGCTCGGGCTGCGTCCCTGTTGTGACGGCGGTGAGCTTGGCTGCAGCAAACACAGGGGTGCAGGTATATCTTGCTTTCCTTGGGCAGTTCGGGCATTTGAACAAGCATCCTCCTTCCGTTTTCCATACACTGAAGAGGCTGCTGTTCTAACGAGAAAGCCCAAGAGATCTGCCTTCTCCACCCCAATAGGCGCCGGCAGTGTCTAAACCCACAGAACACCGTGGCTGAGAGAGTGAGACCAAGAAACACAAACAGACCATCTCCCTGGCTACGGCGAGGCTCGCACTGACCTCAGTGTGTCTCCTGCAACAGAAGACGTTCCCATCGCCACGGCACCACGATCAGTTCCCAAGTTGTGGCATGAGGCCGGGACCAGAGTTTGAAGGAGAAATGATGGGGGGCCTCCCACGTGGGGGCGATGAGAGCCTCACCAGCTGAGGCTGCTTGTTGCAGCTTTTCAAGTGGAAGTGGAAGAGGCACGGAGCCTCACTCCACCACCCCGCTGTGCTGGCCAGGGCACTCCCACGACCGCTGAGGGGCAGGTGGGGCCCGGAGTGGTGGGCAGCGCTGAGTGACCGCTGCACGACTCAGAGCACTGGCACTTGGCAGGGAAACGGCCGCGCATCATACGGATGTGCAGATGGGACACCTGGCACGCAGGAGACCGCAGTGGGGCTGGGTATCAGCACCGCCTCCCCATCCAGGAGACCCTCCGGGGGACTCCTTACCAGCCAACACAGCAGCGTGGAGACACCCAGACAGCAGGACAACTCAGAGCCTCATCGATTGTTCTGGAACAATGGTGTTTCCAGGAGCACCGCCTTCAGCAGCCGGGCAGTGACCGTACCGTACCAGCCACTGTTGTATTTCTCCCATATTATTCCCGTCCAGGCGCCTGCAGGAATGATGTCCCCAAGGAGCCTCCAAACTGACCGATCTCACTCCACTCCACTCCACCCCTTGCTGCACACCTGCACTAACACCCTGTGTGCTATGGCCTAAAAGTCTGTCCCCACAAGTTCATATGGAAATCCTGACCCCGAAGACTGATGATGTAAGGGGGCAGGGCCTTTGGGAGGTGCTGAGGTCTTGACTGTGGCGTCCTCAGGAACGGGATTATTGTCCTTAAAAAAAAAAAGACCCCCAGCCGTGGCTGGTGGCTCAGTTGGGTGGAGCGCTGTCCCACGCACCCAAAGGTTCCAGGTTCGATTCCTGGTCAGGGCGCATGCAGGAGACAACCAAGCAATGTTTCTCCCTTTCTCTCTCTCTCTCTCTGTCCCAAATCAGTGAAAAAAATGTTCTCCAGTGACGATAAAAAAGAAATGACAACAGAACTCAGTGACATTGCTGCAGGGGTGGCCACCCTTCCGGCGTCTCTGTGCCACACTGGAAGGAGGGCTGCCTTGGGGCACATTAAATGCACTATGACACATAATCACAAAAAATCTCATTATTTCTTGAGTAAATTTACGATTTTGTGCTGGGCCCTCATGTGGCCCATGGGCTGCAGGACGGACACCCCAGCCCCTGAAGCACTAACAGGAGATGATGGGGAAGGAAATTTGCTGACACAGAATGGGGCTGAAATGTATGTTCACTGCTGCGGTAACTAAGAGCTTGACTAGATCTACAAGCCAAGACACATCAGCCAGGAACGGGCCGTACACTGTCCAAAGGCTTGGCCCACGATGGACGAACTGGTGCGTGAGCTCGGGGTGGATGGAAGCATCCTGGCACAGGTCCGGTGCGGCTGCCTCACTGGGTGGAGCAGCTTCGGTTGCTGCCCCGGGAAAGGCCAGGTCACAGGACATGCAAAACAGGCCTCCGCAGCGCGGGGGGTGTGACTGGAGAGACAAAGACATCCAGGAGACGTCCGAGCAAGATGGCGGTCTGAACCCACAGCTCTCTTCCCTCCCTGGATCCCATACAGATGATTCTCTAAACTGGCAAAATAAACCGTAGTGCTGGGGAAAAAAATGAGTTAATAAGCCAGGAATTCTGAGTAAACTGTGACACGCACAACATGGATGCTGAAACGGGGACCAGGGGAAGTCTGAAGGCAGCTCGGCCTTGCAGGAGTACCCTGAAGAGACAGGTACCGATTCCCTAGGAAGTCGTCCTCAAAAGCCCTAGGCCCCAGGAACCTGGTCGACAGAAGCTGGAAGAGGAGGTGAGGGTGGAACAGACTCAAGGAAGACAAGTCCGAGCATGGTGGGGGCTGCCTCGTGCCTGCCCCACGCGGCAGGTGAAAGCAATTACCCAGGAAGCTGGGGTGTCCCCAAAGGGCCCCCCCACGGGCGCTCCCACCGTCAGAGTTTGCAAAGCTATGTTGGCCCCCAGCCACAGCCCCCTGCTCCCAGCCACGTCAGGCTGCTTTCCGGCTGCAACATCAGAGTTGACTATTTGCGACAGGGGTGGTATGGCCCGCAGAGCTGAGCTATTTACGGAAAACTTGTCAACCCCGCGGTTAGAAAGCACAGCATGGTGAAGCTGCCAGGACCACGCCAGGCCACTCCATCAGATGTGGAGCCGCAGGGCACAGCTAAGCCCTGCCAGTCACTCCCCCCAATAATCCACGACGGAGCGGGCTTGATGTGGCAGAGAGAACTCTCCACTCCCAATTAGCATCCGCAGAGACTCGGAAGGGTATCGCGCCTGTGAAGTAAGAACTGGCCGCAGCTTTTTAAAGGGGGATTAAAGAACAAGAAAGAGGCCTTTGAAATTAAAAACAGGGTTGCTAAAATAATACGACTGGAAAGGAGCTGTGGACACATGGCTGAAACCCAACCTGGTGAACAAGGAGGCACAGCCCCCCGGCTCCTCGGCATACGAGAGGAAAGGACATGAAAGCGGTGAGGATGCTGCTGAGAGACGTGGACCGGAGACCCGAGGGAGGCAGGGTCATTGCAGCGGGGCCCCAGAGGGCACGGGGGTGAGGTTAACGAAATGGGAGAACATTTCCTCTGGAACAGGGGACTCGCGCCTTCAGACCACAGTGTGGTAAGCAGAAATAACGGGAAAAGGCACGCTCCCTTGTACCCACAGACCCTGGTGAGATTTCAGACTTAGAGGATTAAAAAGACCTGTAAGCTGGCAGAGTTTTTTAAAAAAAAGATTGCTTAAAGAACGAACAGATGTCCCGTGCATGGTCCGCTCTGTCCGGAAGCGCCATTTGTGTGCTCGCTGCCGAGTACCAGGAGACAGGAGTCACGACAAGGACCACGTTTTCATGGGGCACAGCTCGTTCGTGGTGACGGCCAGGCAGCAGGTAAACGTGTCCGCCCACACGCCCCGCAAGCCATCCTCCCTGGGAAAAAGCACTGTGCGCTGCCACTCGGGGGAACAGAGAAAGCAGGGAAGGGGCGGCACCAGCGTGAGAAACAGGGGCAAGCAAAGAGATCATTAAAATCACCATTTACGTCCGAATGATCACCGAGGAAATGAGGTTGGGTGCAGCTGCGGGAAAACAATCCCCCAAGCAGACGGGGTACAAGGCTCCGAAAGTGACTGACGTGACATGAGAGATTGAATGACACTCAGGGACGACAACTCCAAGTGACCAGGACGAAACTGCCCCAAACGTCCCACATTCAGTGGTGATTCAGGGGTGCTGGTACATTCTGAGGATCGAAGATGTATGTCTTGTAGTATTTATCGTCCAGGACTCCCTTTGGTGGCCGGTCTCACAGGACAGTGGGGGGACCTCAGGACAGCGGGGCTGGGCCGTCACTGTGGGCATGGGGCGGGGGGCGGGTCGAAAGTGGGAACCTGCCTCCGTGCCGGGCCCCCAGACAGCCCAGTGTCCCCTGTGCCCAGGCTCTCCCCATAGGATGCCCCCACAGTCCAAGTCCGCCTCTGGACTTGGGTGCCTGCTTTCACCTCCGCTGCCCTGCCTTCCGCCCCCTACTGCTGGGCCCCAGGGAGGGGACACGAAACAGAGCAACGGTGACCCTCTCCCTGATGACCTTAACGACAGGGCGTGTCACTGCTTGCAGAACAGCCACCCCATGGACCCCAGGCCCCTGGACAAGCACCTGCCTCCAGCTGGTTACTGGGCCTCAGAAGCCAGCCAGCCAGCCGGGCTGTGGTGGGAGGCTGGAGCGGAGCCATGTTCGGCCCCTGTCACGGAGTGTCCAGGGCAGTATGGACAGGGGGTGGGGCTGGAAACAGCGATAAGCACATCACATCACACAGAACAAGCAGAGCAGCTGTTTGGCTGGCAAACGTTTGAGCTCTAAAACGTTCACAACGGAGCGACTGGCCCACCAGGGGCTCCGTGCGGCTGAAACAGCGCCAGGCCCAGGGAGCGGGCTTATCCCTCCCAGGGACCTCCCGCCTTTCATAAGACCATCAGACGGACAGACAGGTGTGACCTGCTGGTTACCACTGAGCTGCCATGTCCTCTTCATGTGCCAGGGTCACATCCGCGTTGGGGGGTGAGTCTGTTTTTTTTTCCTTTATTTATTTTATTTTTAGAGAGAGGGGAAGGGAGGAGAAAGAGAGGGAGAGAAACAATGTGTGGTTGCCTCCCATGAGGCGCCCCCTACTGTGGACCTGGCCCACAACCCAGGCATATGCCCTGACTGGGGATCAAACCAGCAACCCTTTGGTTCACAGGCCAGCACTCAGTCCACTGAGCCGCACCAGCCAGGGCAGGGAGAAGAGTCTGTTTTGAAGGAGGCAATTTGGGGACCAAGATAAGGAGCCTCAGGGCTAGGCTCCCACCCATGGGCTGGGAGCTTCACGTGGGCACCCCCGCCACTTCATGCCCACTGAGAGCCCTGCACCCTGTAACCAGGGCAGAAACTTCCTCATGGGAAGTGCCGGCAACCTGGGGCCGTGTGTGTGTGCGTGTGCGTGTGCGTGACATCCTGGGTCAGTGGACAAGGACCAGGCTGGCCTCTCAGGGATGATGTCATCCCCACTCCCAGGCGGGGCTTCTGGGGGCAGAGACCCGGCAGGCGAGGTCCCGGACTCCGTCCGCCTGTCCCGCTGTGAGAGTCGTTTTGTCAGAGATCAGAGAACTGGGGTGGTGGGGGAGGGAACACCACCACTTGGAACAGCCCTCGGACTACAGCGTCCCGCACTCGGACGTGCACGGGACGGCCCGCCCCAATGGGGCGCACGTAAGACGGTGCAGTGGAGACGAATGGTGAGGGGCTGTTAGCAGAACGAGCATCACCGCAGTGCAGGCAGCGTGTCCATGCGTCTTCGTGTTGGCGCCCTCCCTTCCATTTGGGCGTTCCACACCCGCTTCCGCCTGAGCAGTTTGAAAGCAACCCACATGGACACCGGCGGGTGGGCTTCCCGCTGCCCTTCGCTGAGAAGGGCGATGGCTGTCTGGACTTTGGAGGCTGCCAGCATGGGGCACAGACGCACACACGCAGGGACAGGTGGCTGGGCTCGCGCCCTGCCCTCTGCACACAGAGTGAGGGACACCTGGCCTCTCTGGGCCTTCATACCTCGCCCACAAGCAGGGCCGCTGGGCCTCCGAGAACCAGCTGACACCAGATGGTGCTCGGATGGTGCTCAGCCCGGGACCCGGGGCCCGCCAGTCACCCCCACACACCTCACACTGGTACCCACACAGTCACCCAATTAGCATTCCCTGCAGCTGGGATCCTGGCGACACACCACCATCGCCAGCTCGGTCATCCCCCAGTTCAGGCCAGCAAGCGTCACACCATGCAGTGACCGGCACATGGAGGCCCAGAGCCGCAGGCTGGTCAGGGCAGAGACCGCCCCCTCCCTGTGCCGGGCTCCGCCCACCCCCAGCCCCACCTCTGTCCCCAGACTCATGAGCGAGCCCTAATTCCATGAGGTCCCCCCACACAGGGGCCCTCCCACGAATGACTACATGTGCCCCTGTGCTTAGAGGGGTAACAAGTCGTGGGGCTCAGGTGGGACTCCCTCCACCAACCTCGAGAGCGGCAGCGGGCGCCTTCCGACAGGTCCCCAGAGCGCTGCCCCAGCGCCTCGTGAATTCCCCAGCAGAGCACTGAGCGTGGCAGCCGTCAATAAGGTGAACGGAGAACCAGGGCTGCCTGCTGCCCCCTCTCGGGACCAACGACTCACAGTGGGACAGCTTGTCTGGGTGTGCGGTGTTGCAGGCCGTGCGGCATCCATGGCGACGACCTTGGTGGCCCAGCAGGGGGCCGGCCACACACCCACGAGCACGGAGCACACAGAAGGTGTCCCAGCCAGCCAGGCTGGGACAGGGGGTGGGGGCGGAGGTCTGGACTGAGCACAGAGGCGGGGCCATGCTGGGGGACCTGCCGGGGCACAGGGAGGGAGCAGGGCGAGTCTGGAAGACAGGTGACACAGGGGCAGGGTCCCAGCCTTCAAATACGTGAGCCGGGGAGCGGGGGCCACACACGGAAACCCGCGGGGAGCTGACTCCTGAGTAGCCTCCTCAGCTCGGGGGTGCCAGGAGCAGACAGCTGCCGGGGTCCCTCAGAGACTGGGTCATCGGGGCTGAAAAAGGAATATTCTAGCACCTCCGGGACCTGGGCATGCCGGCCAGCCAGCCTAGGGACACACTGTGACTGACCCCATGGCCCCCGCAGCCATGGCCTCTAGTGAAGACCTGGCCACCCTCTCCACTCCGCCTCTCTCCAGATCATCCCACGTCCGGCCCCTCCCCCACAGCCTCACTGCTC
This sequence comes from Anoura caudifer, assembly GCA_004027475.1. NCBI lineage: Eukaryota > Metazoa > Chordata > Mammalia > Chiroptera > Phyllostomidae > Anoura > Anoura caudifer. The sequence continues at coordinate 79,773 of PVKU01003301.1, forward strand.
ACGTGTCAGGCAGAAGCTGTGGGGCAGGAGACCACTCTGGTCTGGCTGCGAGCTCTCTGCCTCCTTCACCCTGCAGGCATCTCCACCGCCACAGGGTGTCCAGGACCTAACCGACCCCGCGTCACCCGAGACCTCCCCACCTCGAGCATGGCAAGGGCCATGGAGACCCGAGTATGCAACAGAACCGTGCCCACCCCCGCTGGTGCTGTCCCTGCAGATGAATTCCAGAGCGTGGTGTCCCCACCCTTTCTCCTGCTCCTCCGGCCCGGGTCCGCACATCCCTCCTTCAAGGTGACTCCTGTTCCTGCTCTTCCCAAAATGCCCTCCCCCCCCCCACGGACCCCTCCTTGCCCTTCGAGGCTCAAAGTCTCCGTGAAGATGTCCCTGGTCCTCCCAGGTGGATGAGCCCCTGGACACCGGTGTCGGCGCTGGGCCCATCTGTATGGGCTCTCACCGCCTGGGCTGGGAGCTGGCCACAACCCAGCCGCAGGGGTTCCCCATGGTTCCCTTGGGCCTGAGCTCCCAGCCAGATGCAGGGTGTGTGGGAGCGAGGCTGGTCAGAAAGGCCCGAGGGAGCTCTGTCCCAGGAACCCAGGTGGGCTCAGCCGCAGCCCCGCACCCGGCCAAACAACACCACAGGACCTGTGGTCGGACGGGAGGAGGAGGCCACTGCCCTGGTGCCGCCCTTGGGGGGCAGCAGGTGGGAACGGAGATGGCGCCCAGCCTTCCAGGGTGTCTACTGCCCCAGAACCAGGAACCAACGTCTTCATTAGGTGACCAGATGAATTACCACATCATTACACTTTAAGATGACAAGAAAACCTGACCGCAAACGTGTAACGACCCTGTAAAAGTCACCTCACGCGTTGGCGTAGTCCCTGCTTCCCGCTGACACCTCATTACAGCCCCCAGGACGCAGAGGACGAACACATTAATTCAGTGAGTCGGCGGAGATCTCTCAGAGCCTGCTTCCCCAGCTCCACCGGCACCCAGCGTGCCCGCCGCCGTGGGGGAGGACCACGAGGAGGCTCACCCGGTGCACTTGGGGACGAGGTGCCTGGGGAGCCCCCCACATCCAGCAGCCACTCCCACCCACACTGCCTGACAGTCAGTCTTCCAGTTGGGCTGGATGCGTGACCTTAAGTCTCTGGACACCCTGCACCCACCACCTTCCAGCTGGGGACAGTGATGCCCACTGGGCATTATGAGGACAGAGTGAGGACAAGCAGGCGCCCTGGGCCAGCTCCGTGAGCTCGGGAGAGCTGCCTGGCCTCCTGTGCCTCAGTTTCCTCATCTGTAGAGTGGGGTGAGTTAGCTTGGAAGGGCCCAAGCTGTTGCTCTCTGCACTGCCCGGGGTACAGGGTAAGAGGAGGGAGGAGGATCCCCGGCCCCCCGGTCCCTCTGGATGGACGGACAGAGACGAGCAGGGCAGAGGCGGCCGGTCCTCCTGCAGCAGACAGCAGAGCCAGACACTTTGCCGAGACAAGAGGGCAGAGCTCGGGGGCGGCCCCAGGGGGCAGCAGCCCCCGCTGCTTGTGGGGCCCGCCCAGTGTGCCCCCACTTCTCTTCGTGCTGACTCTCTGATGGCCCACAGCCCTCCTGGTGGGGAGAACACACACCGTCTAGAGACGGAAAGAGACCTGGTCACGTGAAAGTCACACCTGCACCCTGCGAGCCTCTAGGCCCCTGCACGCTGTCACGTGCTGGGCACAGGGCAGCCCTGCACTGGAACCCAGGGTTGCTTGTTTTTCGAGTGTCTCAGCCCCGCCTCGAATTGGGGGAAGTCTGCTGTTTGGGACAGTGCCCCCTGACATGCGGATCTGGGGCGGTCATTCTCGCCTTCTCCCAGCACCACCTACAGATTGCCAGAGCCCTGCTCACGAGCTCAGAACCGGAGTGAAGCTGTGAGCGGCCTCCTGGGGCTGAGAGGGGGTGGCTGGGAGTGGGGGGTGTGGGGGCGGGGGGAGCAGGCGGGCCCAGGGACCCTGCCCTCTCTCTCCTGCTGCCCCACAGAGCTCACAGAACTTATCTGAACGACAGCAAGAGCCCACCTCGACGACACGGGCGCTGTTCACGTCTCCCAGCCCGGCTGAAGGGCAGCAGGCTGCCCCTCACGCTGCAGGCCCCCCGCGTTCCTAACAGCCAGGCAGGGGCATCTCTGCTGGGTCCTCACCCCCCAGCAGCGCCCCAGGTGGTGGCCATGAGGACAGTGCCCACTGAGAGAGTGTAAGGAGACCTTAAGGGCAGCAGGGACACGCTTCCTGCCATCTCTACCCGGGAGGCCAGGGTCAGGCTGTGGCCATCTCTGCCCTGGGATGACCAGACTTTGGGGTCAAGCACCGCCGCCCTTGAGCACTGGGTGACCTTGAACATCCTCCCTGACCCTCAGGGCGCTGACCCCTGGAGAGGACTCCTAGTAGCTGCCTGAGGGAGTGGGTCTCCCCATGCACCACAGCACCAGGGAGACAGTAGGTGACAGGGAAAGAGCCAGCCTCTCACTGGCCCCCAGGCCAGCCCCGGATGGATGACACCCTTCCCCTGGGGGTGCCCAGAGGACAGGATCCCCTGGGTCCAGGTCAGCCCAGGCCTCACTGGCTGGAGAGCCCCGTGGCTGCCCTGGGCTTCACTTACTGGCTCCTCCAATGTTACCAAGGACACCTTGGAGGCCATGCACGGGACCCTGAGCACCGGGGAGCATGGATGCCATCCAGCTCGGAACAAAGCCAGTGCAGAGGGAGGTGGAGCAGTCAGGGACGGGCAGGCCAGCTGCCGTGCAACCCATGGGCAGACCCAGGAGCTGTGCGGTGGACCAGGGGGCAGCGGTGGGTGTCCTTGCTGGGAACTGGGTCATGCTCCATCCCGAGTCAGCCTCTGCCATGACAGACCGACCCAGCCACCTCCACGGGGCTGCCTGACACCCTCCCTCCATCACAGATGGACAGACGGGCCTCACAGCACCTGCCAAGCGCTCCCCCGGCCATTCTGGTCTGGAGTCTCCTCTGTGCCGGGGCCTGGGCTGGGCCAGCCCACGGGGCGAGGGCCAGGGTGAGGGTGAGGAGGCCTGGCAGGGGGGCGGACCCCAGGGGACACTGTCTGCCCGGGGAGGTCCCAGCCACCTGGCCCTGAGGGCAGGCCCCACTGATGGGGGGCTCCAAGAGCGGGAGGCCCCCAGGCCATGGCAGGCAGTGCCCAGGGTCCAGGCTTGGCACAGCCGGAGGGCCGTCCTCTTGCAGCAGGCCCTGTGTTGTGCTGAGCCCACCTATTCAGACCTGGCTGGAGTATGTCCGGCACAGAGCCCACCCCACATGTTGGCCTGGGCCGTCCCCCCTGCAGGCACATGGCAGAGCAGAGTGAGACTCATGGGGACCAATGCCACCCAGTCAGGGCCTTGTCTCAGGACCCCCGGGTTTGGGCCACCAGCACAGCTATAAGGCCCCTGAAGTGGGCCTGCAGCAAACCACTAGGCTGCAAACAACAAACTGTGACTACTGATAACAGTGGTCCCTCGCTCTGAGCGCTGGCCTGGAGCCCAGTGCTCCAGGCCCTGACTATGGGAGGGACACTGGCCATCCTCCCAGGGTCAGAAGCTGGCCCAGTGAGGACCCACCCCAGTTCAGCACAGGCTCCGCTGTGGGGGGTGGCGGGGAGAAGTGACATACCCAGACTGTGGAGTCACAGACCTCCCCCAACCCCATTGGCAGACAGCCCAGCAGCATTGTCTGGAGGTCCCTGGGTGAGGGGATGCAGACATGGGTGCGCAGGGGGTGTGGGGCACCGCAAAAGCAGCCCTGAGAACCCAGGGCGGTCAGGGCCTGCGTCAATGATGCCAGGGTGGGGGGCATGGGACCGCCAAGGTGCGGACTGGGCACATCCTGGGTCGCAGGTGCAGGGAGGACTGGGCTCAGACCGGGTGCCTGCCCCCATCAGGCACCTGCCTGGGCACACGGGCCCAGCAGGAAGGGCCCTCCCGTCCCAGTCCTGGCCGAAGGCCAGCTGACCCTGATCCCCAGCTGGAGCAGGGTCTGAGTGCCCTGGCCCACACTGCCATCTTCCCACCAGGGCCTCGCACTCAGCCTCAGGCCTGGAGCACCACAGGTGGCCTGAGTGGAAGGCCAGGACTCAGTGCCGGTAGTGATGGCAGCACCCAGGGCCGAGACCGCCCGGGCCAGGGCACCATCCCACTAGGAAAGCCTGTGAGTGAGGCAGAGGTGGGGGCTTCCAGCATCATCACCCACATCACCCGCATGGTGCCGAGAGATCACCCTCTCCCCCTTCCAGCCCTCACCCCCTCTGACGCCAGGGACCCTCACAGCCCCGTGTCTGAACCACAAACTGCCTCTCGGGGTAGACTGTGTCCCCGCCATGCAGTCACATGGGGGCTGGGCTGTGAGAGGCAGGTCCGTGGATCAGGGGCTTTCTGCATAGCCAGGCAGCCCTCGGCTCAGGCAGTGGTGGCAGGAAGGAGGGTGGGCCCCAGGGCGAGCCAAGGGTGCTGGGCTTGGGGTCAGCGGCCCCACAGGGTGTGTGTGCCCCAGCCTGAGGCCTGTGTCAGGTGCTCCCCACGTGGGTGGGCAGCGTGTGGCAGCAAAGCAGCCCCGACAGAGCCCCTGGCAGGCTCCTTGCCCGGGCCCACGGCCCCAGTGACAGCACCGGTAACAGCAATGGCAGGGACAGGGGTCCGGCCAGGGCAGCGGCCACATGAGTCTTGGCGGCTCGGTCCTCTCCGTCTGCCACTGCGGAAGGAGCGCAGCGGGTTCGTGGTTCCCACCCCAAAGGCTGCACCCTGTCTGTCCATCCACGCAGCAGCCTGGCCCTAGGGGCTACCTGACCAGGACAGGCAGGGCCGGCCTCTCTCCTCAGAGGCTGGAAGTTGAAAGGAAGGCAGGTTCGAGGCCCCGCTCCTGGCTGGCTGCAGCCAGAGCCCCGGCGCACAGCCCTCCCGCATCAGGCTGGACAGCGGCTGTCCAGGTGAGCCAAAGCCACCACCCCCAGCAAGGTCACTCGCCAGCCGGTGCGCTGCTCTGGGGGCAGGTCAGGCTCGTGGGACATCTTACTTGCTGTCTGTATTTTATTCAACTTCACTCAACAGAAACTCTGCATTTCCACACAGGTCCAAGACGGCTACAGTCCCCTCTGCCCCGGCCCCTCAACATGGGCCTCTCCAAGAGGGGCTGCCGCCAGCCGGGGTCTCCAGGAGGCGGGCATTTGGCAAGGACGCTCGGGACGGGAAGGGCCCGGGAAAGGCCGGGACCCTCCCCTGGCTCTCTTTGGTATCTCAGGAAACATCCGGCCCGCCCTGGCCAGGCCCCGGGCTGCGCTGGGCATCCTCCAGGCGGCGCCCCGTCAGTCAGGACCGCCCATCCAGGCCTCTCCTTGCAGCCAGCCCACAGGCGGGTGCTGTCCTGGGCGCGTGGGGCCGCTGCCGGGGCCCACACTCATTTCTTGTAGTGGTTGGGGGCGTCAGCGAAGGCAAACTTCAGGCGGTAGGCCTCGGCCAGCAGCAGGCTGACGTCCTCATCGCCCCAGCGGGCTGTGGGCAGGTTCTGCAGGAAGAGCAGCAGCTCCTGGGGATAGAGATGGGCCAGGTCAGAGGATGCGCCCTGGTGGGCGGGGTGGGGCCACAGGCCCGGCTCCTCTCAGCACCGAGTGTGGGGGCTCCCTGCGTCCCCAGCCCACCCTGGAGCAGTCCGCAAAGCCACCTACCCCTGGACCCTCAGGGCCCAGGCACTGGTCCAGCAGGGCCTGGCTGTCCCATGTGGTCTCAGCTCAGAGGCCTCCCACTCCCAGTCCATGCCTCAAAGGCTCTCTGGAGTTGGAAGTTAGCCTGCCCCACTGACCCCAGGGTCCCTGGGCCCGGACTTCTGTGCATCCGGTGACCCCGCAGTGGGGACCAGTGGGACAGGGACGCACGGGCAGGTGGACATCCGGCAGCTCTCAAAATGGCCACTCACTCTACTCCCGGTGTTCCAGGGAGGCCCTGCCGCCCCGTCGGCCTCCCCGCAGCACCCAGGTCTTGGCTCCAGCCGACATAGAGCCACCCCTACTGGACTCGGCTGCCCTGGGCTCACAGCGGAGAAGCCTGGGTGAGGGGCCAAGAGGAGCCAGAGACTGAAGAACCCCCAGTGGGGCAGGTGCAGGGACAGAATGGCACTGCAGCCGAAGACCCTGTGCCCGAATGCCAGCCCTCCCGACACCATGCTCAGGGCAGCGGCAGCCCCACCATGGATGGGGTAGGTTTCGGGGAGCACAGGCCCGGCACCCAGCAGGGCTTGGCAGAAGAGGGGCTCAGGGGGCTAGGTGGCTTCCTGGTGGACAAGGCCCAGGGGTGGGCAAGGGATTCGAGGGAGGGGCCCATGGGCTCCAGGGTCCTGGGGCTCCATTCAGTGAACCTCAGCCTCTTATGGAGGACGCTGGTCTGGGGAGCTGGGGAGGGCAGCTGGGCTCCTGGCAGACGACATGTGCTGGAGGGTCAGAGCCAGGCTGCCCCCATGCTTCCTGCCCAGACGAGGAGCGGCCCCGAGACTCGGACCTTCAGGAGCAACCCGGCCTCTCATCCATGGAGCTCCCTGTTCCTACAGGGCCCGCGTGGGTTGGGGGGCGGGGCGCACAGTGGGATGACCAGGGCTCAGCCGTCACACCCCAGGCCCTCTTACTGTGTGGCCCTGGGCAGCTACTACCGTCCCTGAGCCCCACCCCCTTTCCTGTACATGGCGGGTGGTCTGGCCACCTGGCACCGCCGCCCACTGTGTGAGCCCAGGGCTCAGACCCTGGCTGGGCCAGCCCCCGACCCCCTCAGGCCTTGGGTCCCTCCTCTGTCACAGGGCCCCAATGCCCACCTGGGCCATGTGTGCCTGGCAACGTGGCCCTGCATCAGCTTGCAGCCCTCTCCCTGCCCTCCAGTGCTGTTTTGCTGTGACCACTTCTCCTCTTCCTCCATCCATTTCCTTTTGCATTTTAGATACTTTCTGAGGCCTTTAAATTAAATTCGCAGAGCAAGTTTCACTGGCAGTGTCCCCGGGGACAGATCGGCATCAGCCTGCTGTCTTTCACCATCAGAAGCAACATACACAGATGCCAATCCAATTCCGAGCAGGTCGTAAATAAACACCTTTGGTTTTATTTTTAATCCACTTCGCTTCATATTACCGTGACCCTGCTACTCGCAAGGTGAGAAGCGGTCCCCTCCCATTACGCAGCTGCACGGCTTGGCCGCACTCAATTTCAGGACCTAATTCCATTCCTGGGTTGGTGGGTGGAGGGAGAACAGAAATGCCTGGCACGCTGCAGACTGCAGGGCTGGAGGAGGGACACTCCCCACGTCGGGCGACCTCACGGGAGGGGAGAGCAGGCAGACATGCTCTTCAACCCAGACTTCTCTCCTCCGGTGGCCCGTCCTGGGGACGCCAGGCGGAGGGGCCGCCACATGGGCGCTGGGCCCTGTGCCCCTGGGGAGAACCCCTGCGGGGCCTGGCAGGAGGGTGCACAGAGATGGGCTGTCGACGGGCCACCCTGCAAACTGCTCTTAGCCACCACTTTTCTGTGTACCACGTGCCACATGGGCGCGTAGAACAGTCACGGAAGGTGATATTCGGGCTGTGTGCCCGGCAGCAAGCCTGCCTCACGGGAAGCCTGTGCTGCTGCGGCCCCACTGGCAGCTTCGCTGACAAACTGAAGCACAGGAGTCTGAGCCCATCCCGGGCCGGGTCACCAGGCCCTGGGACAGAAGTTCAGCCCCAGCCCCAGAATGGTGCCCTGCTGGGTTCCATCAGGAAGCAGTGGAATTGGTCACTTTACCAGTCTCTGCTGCACCTCCTCCCTCCTCCTTCCTAGGAAAACACCACAAAAAAAGACCCAACCTGCCAAGGCTCCCACAATGCCACAGGAGCGGCGCAGGGAACCCCGCCTGGGGGGACCCCTGTCAGCTCCGCTTCCCCTTGCAGAAATCTCAGCCCCCACTTCCGACAGGGCCGGTGGGAGGGACTTCTGGGGCATCTGCCCAGGGCACAGGGATGCAGCAGGAACCCCCGGGGCCATCTCTTCCCGACCCCAACCAGGGGACAAGCCTGCCCCCTGGCCCAGCTGTTTCAAGGAGAGTGGGTATCCAGGGCACAGCCCTGCGAGGAGCACACCAACAGCAGCCGGCTCGAGGGACTGGGACCCGACCGTCTCACTTCAGAGGTGGGGGTGGCAAGGACAGGCTGACGAGGGCAGAGCTGGCCCTGCCGTCTGCATCCCAGGCCCCTGCCGGCCTGCAAGTATGCGAGACACGTGTTCCAGGGACTCAAGTCCTCACAGGCTGATGAGTCACATCTCAGCACAAAGAACACACAGCAGGCTGCGGGCAGGGAAGCTGGGCCTGGCGGGCGGGCACCCAAGGGCCACTCCTGGGAGATCAGACGCTCCCTGCAGCAGCCCCACATGCAGCTCTCCCTCCAGGGAGGCCCAACTCAAGGTGAGGGGCCAACTCGGCCGCCCGGGAAGAAGCATCATCAGACTTCCCAGGCGGTCTCTTGCACAGACATGCGGCTCACTTTCTGCGCAGAACTGTGCTGCTCCCGGCAAGGGGAACTGCCTTCATAATGGCCAGGCCACCTCTGGGCATTGCCGTGGCTCCCGGCCACCCCTCTCCAAGTGACAGAGGTGTAGAGGTGACCAGGGGGCAGCAGGCACACAGTGCCCATAACTTCTCCAGGAAGACGGGCTGACACCAGGCCCCACTCAGGCATGGCTGCCAGCTGCTGACCGTCGTCCTGCAGGGCTGGGAAGCCGGAGGGACCCTGCGTCCTCAGCAGGGACTCAGCAGAGCAGGCCAGGGCCAGGTGGGGACAATGCCTGCCCCTCTCACAAGCTGACCTGAGGTGCCCCTGCCCCCCACAGTCCCACGACCAGCACGGCGGGGTCCCACCCTCTGAATGACAGACCATGTCAGGTGACAATGACACTGATGCCCCGGTCCCAGGGAGCACCTGTGACCTGTCACCGTACCAGCGGTGACCATGAGACACCAGGCCCCAGAGAAGGCGCCATGTGGTCTTGGCTATGAGCTCACCAGGGGTCAAAGGCACTTTGTGGGGAGGGCCCCTGCTTGGGGGCACAGAGCCGGAGCCTTAGGGCAGCAGCACCCCAGCCCCCGAAGTCAGGTGGAGCCCTGGGAAGGCTGCCCATGGGCAGGAGAGACGGGGCTGCGCCCTGGGAAGGGGCTGGGCCAGGCCAGCCCAGCGGACATCACAGCGCTGAGGCCCCCCTCGGCTGGCCTGGGCCACCTGCCCGCCCACCCCACTGAGAGCCAGACATGCTAAGTGAGAACAGAGCAAACAGTTTTTCTTCGCATGTGGAATTAAAAGATCAATGCAACTTCTTTTGTGTGCTTTATCTCAAAAAACAAACACCCCAAGATTGAACCAAGAAAGCCTACCCTGTTTGCCCTGAAAATCCTCAAACTAATTAGGGTAACAAAACGAGCATTAGTACAGATCCAGCCAGGGCTTTCGGGATCGACGGAGGATCGCAGCAGGCAGCCCAAGGAGCTCCGTGGGCAGCCCGGCCACCACACGCGGGCCGGGCTCCTCCCTTCCTGCTGGACCCTGCACAGCAGATGACCTGCTGAGAGCTGGTCTGCCTGGCAGGGGCGCCACATCTGGGTGGCTCAGACAGGAAGGGTTAGTGAGTGTCTGCTCTCACCTCGTCTGGACAGCAGTTGCCCCTGCTGTGGAGGGCCCCCAGGTGCCTGCTCACCAGTGCCCCCTGAACTCCTGGAGAGTCCTGGTCCTGAAGGGGGCAGGGGTCAAAGGGTGAGGGGCCCCCCTGAGTCACATAGGGGTGGTGGCCATGGAGTTCCAGCCCAGGACTCCTCAGCAGGCGTGGCTCCTTGTGCCTTCGGCCCAAGACACGGGTGCCAGGAGGCATGGTACAGCCTTATGCCAGAGTCTCCTCCCACTGAGCCAAATCTCCCCAGGAAGGACCCTGACAGGGCCCTGGGGGTGCAGGGCTGGGGTGCAGGGTGGGGCCTGCAGGTGTGGGGCAGAGCCTGGGGGTGTGGGCAGGGCCATGAAGGCTCAGGGCAGCCACTGGAGCCACAGAGCCAGGCTGCGAAGCAGGAGCGCCAGCCCTATGGAACCCTGTGGCACCATGTCTTTACGACCCTTCCACTCCATTGAGCCTCACTGGTCCTGGAAGTGGGGACCCGCTCGCTCCATTTCCTGCTGCCCAGGCCCCAGCTCTGCCCACTCTGACCTGGCCGACCAGCACACTTCAAAGAGGCCTCCCAGCCAATCCACAAAGGTCCAGCTGGAGGCCTGGGGTGAAGGACAGTCACATCACAAACCCAGACCCAGGTTAAACGAACAGAGAGGATTCAGGGGGTGGGGGGACAGCAGATCACCCCAGGGCCCGAGGAGTTCTTTCCACAAAGAGGGCCCGGGAGCTGGGCAATCAATCCTGCTGAACCAGCTGGACGCAGCCAGGGGACAGGGCTCACCTGAGCATTGGTTCCCATTCGATTTCTGGTTCATCCCAGGTTTTCAGAAAATGGCTCAGGCCTTTCTGGCCACAGGCAACTGCGAGCCCACCGGGGTGGAGGCTCCACTCCTCCCAATCTCACAGGGGAATCGGAGCCGCCTGGGGAGGGGCAGGGGCTCTCCGGAGGGCGTCAGGAAGCCTGAGGGCTGCTCCCGAGGAGCTCGGGCTGCTGTCATTTTACTTCCAGGCTGGATCCGTCTAGGTGTCCCCAGTGGGCTGCAGACGGGACGTGGGAACGTGTGACAGCCGAGAGGGAGGCGTTTTAATAAGGCCCACGAGGTAACTGCATCTCTACAGGGACTAAAAGGACCAGCCTCCCCGAGTTCATTTGCCTCAGACATCAAACACCGATGATGAGATACCAAGGGGCTTTCCGCCCCCAACAGGGATGGCGGGGGCCACCTGTCCTTGGCTGGTGGGACCCGCTCACAGCAGAAATGAGCGAAGAGGAGGCGCTGGCCACCCGCACCCACCCGCAGGCTGGCCCAGCCTGAGGGCCCGGCCAGGAAGCTCTGGAAGAGTGCACAGGGTGGGTCCCAGGACTGAGAACAGGCTGAGTCCCAGGGTTCATGCCCACCGCCCACTGTGCAGAGGAAGCCTCTTCTGCGTGAGAGCGAGGGCGGAGGGCAAAGGCCCTCACTCTTAGGGGCCCTCTGGGGAAGGGCGTGGGAGCCCACAATGGACCACAGGTGCGTCTACCGTGCAGCCAGCCAGACATGCTGCTGATCGATGGAATACACAGACACGATTCCTGCAAAGCTGACAGGTGTCGGTGTGGACACTACCCACGGGCATCCCTGCCCCAGCTCACGCTGCCCCAGAGCTTCCTTACAGCAGCAAGAGAGGAGCTGCAGGCAGAGGCCCCAGGTGCAGCCCTCGCGGTCCAGGGAGCCTGCCCTGTTCCGGCTGGGACCCTGGGACCTGAGATGGAGGGCGTCTCAGATGCCACCCTGCAGAACCGAGATCACTGCCTGAGCAGGATGGCGGCTCTGCTTCCCAGCGGGACCCGACTGAACTCCAGGGGCCGCCCACCATGCAAGGGCACCTGGGCACAGAAGCACCAGTAGGCTGGCCAGGCGGGTGCTTGGCCTGGTGCCACGTGCTCCCTGAGTGGCCTGGGCGCAGCCCCACGGGCACAAGATGAGGCAGGGCCTCATGGGCTTGCAGAGCCCCACCGCATGTCCCCTGGAGAAAACAGACCCCCCTAGCAGGGACATAGGGTCTCAGGACACCAGACATGCCCAAGGATAGCCGGTCATGGGACAAGGCTGACTCTCTGCGACCTGAGCAGACTCCCGCATCTCTTCTTCCAAAGCCTCCTGGTGAGCCTGGCACTTAGTGAAAATGACCACAGCCTGTGGCTGGCTGTAGAGGGGCACAGGAGAGGAGGGAGGGCCTGTGTCCAGCGGGTGGGCAGGAACCCATCCAAGGGTCCATGGACAGGACAGCCAGCTCCTCCTCCCTCCCCAGCACTCACCACAAAGCCCACCGCCACCTCCGGTGACGCCTCTGGGAGGAGACGAGAAACTGGGGCAAGGTGATATGGATGGCAGGGTGGGCAGGTGAGTGGGTGGGCAGGTAGGCAGGTGGGCAGATGGGCAGGCAGGTGGGCAGGTGGGCAGGCAGGTGGGCAGGTAGGCAAGGCGAGGCCTGGAAGCCCCCAGAGTCCAACAGAACACACGCCAGGCACTTCCCAGGAGACCAGATGCCCGATGCCTTACCAGTAACCAGGACGTGGCCAGCCCCCTCTCCCCGCAGCCAAAGCCCCTCTCACAGCACCGGGAAGATGCCAGCCACTGCTGTGTGCAGTGATTCTCTGGGCGACTGAGAGGCAGATCTGCCCTCTCTCCAAACCGGATGGCAGCCCTTCCCTGCAGACCCTGAGAGACCTTGGAGGACAATGGAGCACACAGGCCATTGTGAGGAAGAAACACAAACCCTACACGGCTGTGGGGGGGGGCACACGGGGGCAGCTCGCACTCAGGCCATTTAAGCAAGGCTCCCCCATTGCAGACAGAGGGAGGGTTTGCTTTTCAGAGATCAGACCTGAGAGAATTCTGCCCCTGCCTGGACTGGCGGAGGTTCTGAGTGTGTGTGTGCCCACATGTGCACATGTGTGTGTGCATGCAATGTTATTTGTGTGTGCACATGTGCATATAGTGTGCGTGCACATGCATGTGCATGGGTGTGTCTGCATGCACGTGTGTACAGGTGTGCGGGGTAGCAGCTGGAGCCCCTGCTCTGTGTGACCTCACTTGCCCTGTGGGTGACCAAGATGCTGCCACCTCCCTTCTCTGCCAAGGAGCCTCACACACAGTCTACTCCCCTGCCTATGTCCATGGGCGGCCTCCTCGGGCCGCACGCCTCCACTCCTGCTCCTAGGAAGTGGGCTCACTCCCAGGCCTCCCAGGCCTGGGGCTGGTCTGGATGGCACCTTCTCTGGGCCCATACTCCTGACTTCCCATAGCAGACACCCGCCTATGGGTTCTTCCTCCTCCCTCATCAAAGAGCTCAGGGTGGGGCCAGCACCATGCTGTGGCACAGGCACTCAGAGCCCCCAGCACACAAGCAGGCGGACGGAGGAGAGGACGGACATGCAGGGCACCTCCCACCAGCTGCGGAGAGGCCAAACAGTCCTGCCACGCAGCACATGCTCCGAGGACGTCTGCTGGCCTGAGGGGTGAGCGTGCGCTGATTCTGAGGGGCCGTGGGAAGAGGCTGCACCAGCCCAGAAAGGCCCCCCTTCCTAAAGCCAGTTGCACTCTGTCCTGTCTCTCGTGTGTTGTGCCTGGGTCCTGCACTGACAGCACTCTTGACACTAGTAACATCCCCAAGTGCATCAGGTCATGCATAACCTCCCCACCCGCCTCAGGACAGAGCCGGTGAGGGGTCTGCACTACCATCTCTGCTCTAGGACCCTGGGCTGAGCTCAGACCAGGGCTGGTGCCATGTCCCAGTCTCTCTACAAAGCCGCCAGCAGCCGTCCCCGGCCAGTTACTTCCAGGAGGCAGGAGATAGTCCCCATTTCTCTGGCCTGAATGAAGCCACAGAGAACACGGTTTCATCACCGTAGGTGGACTTTAGACCCTTGGGGGCTGCCCAGAGCCCCCGCAGCACTCCTCATTTATCCCAGAACTTGGTCACGACCCAGCTCTGTACCCACTTTCACCAGAAAGGACTCCATCCCCTACACACTGCTGCCAGGGTCTCGACAAGGGTGCAGTGGCGTTTGTGTGCGGGGCCTCCCGCCCTCTCCGGCCCCAGGACTGCCGGTGGCTCCAGGGAGGACATGGGACCAGGCTCTCAGCTACCGCCCTCTCGACAGAGGATGGAGGCCCCACCCAAGCCCAGACCTCCAGGAGGGAGAGGCCAGTGAGTCCCCAAGGTGCAGGCTCCATCCTTCCCTGTCCCCCATCCCCACCCAACTGCCGAGGGCCACACTTGACTCAGCCTCCCAGCCCCACCAGACCTCAGGGGCACAGGGCACAGGGCCCAGGCCCCCGGAGCGCCGTTTCAAGCAGCCTGACAGCTACACAGCCACACAACCCCACACTCACACAACCACAGCACAGGAGCACAATAATCTACTTACAGATTAGTTTTCAACCAACCCAATTTTATCTTCAAAATGTCTTGAAATAATAAAGAAAGAGACAATTGATCTTTACTTGGCATTTCGTGGCATTTGCTGCTTCAGACGAACACAGGATGAAATACAGACCCGAAAAGGCCCATTAACCCACAGAAAGCTGCTCTGCACTTGGCGGAGCCCCGTGCCCTGCGCCGGGCCGTGCACACTCAGGGGCGGGCCCCCAGCAGGAACCAGCAGAGGCTTCGGAGCACACGCCAGTCCTCCCAGTGCTGGCTGACTCCGAGGGTCGCCATGACCAGGGAGTCTACTTGTAATGCCCACGTGTCCCTATTGGACAGGGGAGGGGAGTCCTCATGAAACGTTTGTGGGTCACACTGCAGCACACCGTACAGTGGGCGGTGACGTGGGCCTGTCCCCGGTCCCCTGAGGTATTGGTGACTGCAGGTCTGAGATATCTGTAGCAGGTGGAAGTAAGCATTCCTTTCTCTCTACTTTATTAAGAGTAGAGTTAATTCTTCTAGTGAACTTGGGTGACTCTCTCAAGGTTGACACCTTGATACTACCGGCTTCCTGCCCTTGCCACCTTGCTGGGCTGTTGTTGGCGGCAAGCAGGGAAGGGCCGGTGTGCAGGCTGAGCCCTGAGCTTGGCCCCTCAGATGCTCCCTAAGTCTGCCTGTACTGCTCATGCAAACCACATGGTCCCGGTGACCCAGTTTTCCCCTGGGAGGCAGAGGGTGCCACTGTGACCTGTTCCTAAGAAAACCCCTGGGTTTGGGTGCCTTCGGGGCTGCCCTGGGCAGGACCGTGGTGCTGTACCCCTGCAGCAGGGAGCACGCCCTGTATGGCCCTGGGGAAGGGGAGCTGGGCACCTCCCCTGCACCCCTCCACCTGACTGTGCCCCCACCTTACCACAGCGACAAACCTCAGCCCTGAGCCCTGCAGGGGGGCCCCGATGTTATGTAAAAAGCACAGCCAATTTGGAACGCCCAGGTAAAACAGTTCACCTGGAGCGCTCTCACTGGCTACATGAACAGTTTAAACCAGTCGGCACTTTGTTAGGGACACTTGGGATTATACCGTGCATGGAGTTAGACCCTAATTTCACTTTTCTAGGTTCTGGCTTTTGTGGTAGTAAATACTCCCTCCATTCAACGCGCATGCACCTCCATGCCGTCGCGGGCCAGGGACAGGGGGCAGGGCTGAGGGGCTGCTGAGCAGGCCCCAGGCCCCCACGTGGAGAGGGAGACGCGGGCAGACACAGGGCACCCTGGCCACAGGAGGAGCCAATAGTCAGAGGGAGACAAGCCAGGCCGGTGAGTGTGCGGGCACCCAGTGCAGAGCACAGGCCCACCCCTGCAGCCGGGGAGCCACATGGCACACACGTGTGCAAGCGGGGAAGAGCCCACCAGGAGGACGCACTCTGCCCCGAGAGCCCCACTGGAAACCGGGGCTGCTGATGGCACTGGGGCTCATCCCCAGACTGTGGGCTCACCCAGGTTAGTTTCTGAACCTCGTCTCCAGGCAATTCTGGCATTTCGATCTCCGCCCAAATCTGTTGATTCCTCCATCCAAATTTGGAGGCCTGCGGTCCTCACTGTCTGCTGCTTCTGGTGAAGACCCGCTGACCTATTTCCCTGACATTCTCCAATGCCCCCCTGAGACGCATCTGTTTGACAATTCTACTAACTGCGTCTCAATCCGTTTATCTTTACTCAGTCCCTTTGCCATCTTTACATGAGTCACCTTTATTTTTCCACGTGTAATTTCTTCAGCTCAAAGGTCAGTTTATTTCCTAAACGCCCATGAATCACAGAAGCATCCTGGCTGTGAGGGTGGTGACCAGCCCCGCACTGCCGCGCCTGCCAGGGTCCAGTGCCGCTCCGCGTCCCCGGGCCGCCGTCTGCACAGCCCCTCCGCTGCAGAGGCTCTTCGGTCCCCAAATGCCGACCCCTCCACTCCAACACTGTCAGTGTCTAGTCTTCGAAGGCAGCGGCGCTCAGCAAATGCACCACTCCGGCTCCTGGGGGGGGTGTGGGTGTGGCCTGCCTCCCAGACCTGGGCCACTCTCGGGCCGGGCCGGACAACTGACTTGGTGGAAATCCCACAGATGCTTGGACCAATGACGCTGTCACCATCCACGCAGTTCAGGCCCCACCAGTCCCCCGCTGCCCCATCCTAGCCGTGCCGGCTCACAGCCACCTAACCTGTACCCTGCCAACACGCTGCCAGTCCCCTGCGGCCGCCACCTCCGGTTCCTTCCCGTTCCACGAAGTTCTCCGTTCGCATCTGCTGAGCCGACGGAAGAGCGTGCCGATTGAGACTTTACAGAGTGTGGAGTGAGCCCCGGGCCCACACTCCCAGGAGCTCCTGCCCTGGCAGCCCTAACCAGAGATGCCGCCGGGAGCCCCATGCTTCGGCTGCGTCCCCAAGGGCTGCACCCCCGTATGCTGCTCAGGGCTCCCCCAGCTGGCTGCTGCTGCTCCTCCTTGGGGTGTCTTGTGGCCCCTGGAATCTGCTGTTGGGCTCCCACTTTCTCTGCTCGGAGTCTGCTCCCTACACCCCCTTCCTCCACCTGCCACCTCCCCCCAGGGCTCCTGCCCCGGCCTTTGTCACTCCACAGTTGTCCTGCACCCTGTCTGGGGTCCCGTCCCAGTGCCCAGCTGACCCGGGGCTCCCCTGCCGCAGGGGCAGAGGGGGCAAGGCCCCCTGACTGCGGTTTCCCCTCAGCTCACCTGACCCCTCCCCCCATGCTCACATGCCCATGTTCCCCACAGCGGGCCAGCCTCCCCAGACCCACTCCGTCACCTGGTCGCCCCATCCCACCCTCCCCGGTCTCTCTGACACCTGCGTCCTGTCCTCCCGCATCTATGACTGCCATCCCTCTGCTGCAGGCCTGTTTTCCCGGCCCCCAGGCACCCACAGCTCACGAGACCTGCTGTTCCAGGCCCCGCTCTGAGTGACCTGCCCCTTCTGTCCCTCCCTGGCCACCCCAGCCCCTCATGGGAGGGTTCCCAGTCTGGTGACACATCACATAGAGCCTGGCCCAAGGGGAAAATTCTGAGGGGTATGGTAGACCAGCACGGAGATGCTGCCCCAGGACCTGGGACAGCAGCAAACAGAGGCCCTTCCACCAATGGGCTATCCGTGACCGGAGGGCAGAATGCTGGCTGGATGGAACCAGACTGAAGAAGGCCTGAGGGGGTCTCAGAAACGAAAGCATGGGAGAGAGGCAGGCGCCCCCCCCCCCCCCCCCCCCCCCCCCCCCCCCCCCCCCCCCCCCCCCCCCCCCCCCCCCCCCCCCCCCCCGCACCTGCAGGCTGGGCCGTGGTGACACCAGGAGGGCCTGCCTTTCTCTGGGAAGACATCCTCCTCCAACAATGATTCTGTTCCCACGGAAATGATGCAGGGAACCACGTCATTTCCCACGGGGCAGATAGGAACCCTGCCAAGGCTGGGGCTTTGAGAGCCTCCTCCCTGAACACCCCTCTGGTGGAAGCAGCTTTGGGCCTCAGTCGCTCGGCTGTCTTCCATGGGGCCAGAGTCATTTTCCTGAAACGCCGCCACAGCAGGCACAACTCCCGGTGCTCACCAGGGTGCCCAGGGTTCTTTATCTGATTTCTATTTCCTTATTCCTCGTCCCATTTGGTCCAATTCTCCAGCTCAATGTGGCACGCAGACTCACTCTCCATCCAGTCCCCACAATGGCAGAGCCCAGTTCATCTCCAGTCTTGGGGAGAAGCAGCCTCGCGCCCCCCACCCCGCCTGGGCCCTGTGCAGGACTCGCAGGCCCCCAGATTCTTGCCACAGGGCCACTGGGCTGGGCCTGTCCCCTGCCCTTATCACCCTCCAGGTTAGGACAGCAAGCCTGTGAAGACCAGCAGCCACCTTCCTCAGAGGCCCAGGTCCACACCTGCCACACCAGGGCACTGTCTGAGGGCAAGCAGCAGCACACTGTGCCCCTTACATGTGAGGGAGAATGTGGCTGCTCCCTGCAGCCCCTGGCGGGACCTTGCCTCCACCAGGCCAAGCGCACTGCCCAGGCTGCACCTGCCCCCTGTACCTGAGGCCTGCCCCCAGCCTGTCTCTCACCTGGAAGAGGAGGGGCACCTCCAGCCCATCAGGGGCAGAGCCCACCCCCGGTCCCCACACAGTGTTCTCTTCACTGCCCTGGACAGAGGACAGCCCTCCCAGAACCTTGGCTCACGGGGGCTTGCCCCACAGGGAATCAGGTCACCGTGCACAGCGGGGAGGATGGGCCAGGGACTTGCCCACGTGGAGCCCCTAGGTAGGCTCAGAGCCTGATGAAGGGGTGCGGATGTGGCTCTCCCTGTACGTCAGTGAAGAACTGGGGCACAGAGAGGCTGATCCTCATGCCCCAAGTCACACAGCTACCAAGTGGCCGGGCCTGGGCCCAGCACATTCCCTCACTCAGCCCAGCCCACTGCCATTCCTGCAGAGCCTGGGGCAGCCACGCAAACAAGGTGGCCTGCAGATCGGCAGTCTCACCTGGTACGCTCTCCAGCAGCGAGCGGGGGGTGGGGGTGGGGAGGGTGGGCTGCCCGCCAGCCTCTCAGTGCCCTTAACAAACAACCCAGTGAGGTGAGGTGCAAAGGACCGGCCCCGCACAGAAAATCAAATACAGAGCCTTTTCCAAGGCACTCACTTACTTGAAAGTCCCCTTCTTCGAGTATCTCCTTTCTCCATCGCACGAGGAAAGCAGCGCAGACATACAAGTGGAAGCGGGAAAAGCCCTCGGGCTCAGACTGCAAGAGAAGACACAGCAGGGTCAGCATGTAGCATGAGCAGCCTGCGTAGCCACGGGGAGCTGGCGGGGCTCCATGGGGCCAGAGCCGGGGCACCCACAGCCTCGTCTCGGCAGGGAGGATGCCATGCTCTACGGAAGGGCCAGATGCCCGGGAGATGGGATGTGGAGAACAGACCAGCTGTTGGGGAGTTTGAAGCCTGTGTTGGATCCCCCCATGCACAGGCGACAGACAGCAGAAAGAGAGCGTGGGGCCCATGGGTGGGGCCTGTTACAGGTGAGGACAGCCGCCCACAGAAGCCAGTCCCCCGCCAGCCCAGCCGAACAGAAGGGGGTGCAGGGCAAGGGTGGCCGGGCTGTCCCACCCCCAGAGCCTCGCTCTCCCAGTCACTGCTCTGGCCAGTGCTCTGGACAGATGCCAGCGTGGACACGGCTCCCTCAGCTCTCTGCACTGGCCCTTTCTCGTGTTTCTGGGCCGTGAGAGCCTCTCTTCCTTTGAAGTTACATTTTTTAAAGACACACCAGCATCCTTTGGTGTGTTCTGTGTCAGGAGGGGCCTTCTGGACGCCAAGTCCACCGGTCCACCAGAGTAGGAGCCATGACGGTTTCTCTAATTTGCATTAACAACAGACATAAGAATCAAAAAGTAGAATGCTTGTCTGGGTTGGAACTAAATCAACTAACAATTCAAACTCAATGAGATGCCACTAAGGCCTCTGTGAGGCCCAATCACCCGTGCACGCCGCCCCCGCCACACCTGGCATTCACCACGACACCATGCTACTGAAAGACGGCCATCGCCTTTAGGACAACGTCCAGACCCCTTAACACAACACGCGGTCCCCTAAAGCCGGGCCCCACCCCCCCACCTAACCTTGGACCTTTTCAGCCACACCTCTACATCCCAGACAGCAGGGACTCTTCCCTGGTCCTCTGGGCCAGGTCAAGCCTCTCTCTCCATCCCCAAGGCCTTCCTGTTCCTCCTCTTCCTCCCCCCCGGGGCAGGGCTGGGTCGCTGCTGCCTTTGCCCCATCGCTGTCCTCAAGGCTCACAGGTCCCTTCTCCCACTGCCCTGGGGGCCTCTCCTACCTCTGGCCCCACGGCAGGACTGCAGACAGAATGAAGTTACACCTCCAAATCCATTCATCCAAGTGCTGAGGACAAAAACAAACACCCTCAAAAACATAAATTCTAAAAATTGATACATCTGACCACACAAACGTTTAAAGTCTGCATGTGACAGAGACAGCACAACGAAGGTGCCGGTGCACTCACAGAGCAGGACAGCCTGCAAGGCACACAGGACAGCACCGGATGGGCGGTCCAGGACGCAGACACGGAGCTAACCCCTCGAAGCCCGCGAGGAAGAGGTGCACGGGGCCACGGGCATGAGTGGGCCAAGCGGTCAGGACTCACCCGCAGAGCCGCGCACCACCTGGCAGTCCTGCAGGGGGATGCAGACCTGCGCGGGACTCGGGTCCTAGTTCTCCAACGGGTGAGCCCCGGGGCGCAGGACAGCGTGGGGCTGCCACGGGGCGGAGGGTGGTCTGCCAGAACCCGGAAGTGTCTTCCCCAGAGCATCTGCACACAGGGCAGGAGGAGTCGTGCACAAGACTGCTGGACTTGCGCTGGTTATAATTTCAGTGGAAAAACTCAGAAACAACGTACACGTCTTCGGCAGGAGAACGGATACATCCTAGCACGTTCACACCGTGTAAAACCACGAAGTGTGAAGACAAATGAATACAGCTCTATCCACCAAGGTGAACGAATATTAAAGAGATAACAAGCATGCTGCGAAGGAAAATCCGAGTGTGACTCCACTCACAAAAAGCTGCAGAGCCCTGGCTGAGGCAGCCCCTGCTGTTCACGGGTCCACGCCGTGCGGCGAAGATGCCGAGGCAGGTTGGGAAACAACCGAGGCCTCCTCTGGAGGGGAGAGGAGGACGCTTCAACGGTGAGAGTAAGACTTAATTTCTAAATGAGAAATAAACAGGAGAGCTGAGGCAAAATGAATGAACAATTAGACGTGACGACGCTGGGCAGTGAACGCACAAGCGTTCATCGATTATCTGCACTTCCTGCACATTTAAGATTTTTCATAATTAAAACAGAGTGGGGACTAACTCAAACCATCTTTCCCAGAGTCAGCAAGAGGCCTGTGTACTTCAGTGACCACTGCTGGCTGCAGCCCCAGCCACCTGGCATCCAGAATCTGCACCCCACCTAGGGGTTCTGACCTCCACGACCTTGGACAGCCCTGCTCAGTGCCTCCTCCAGGGTCCAGGGCACAGGTTGAGTCAGCCCCACCCCAGCCCTCCATCCACCTGGTCCTCCTGGGCAGGGGGCTGTGGCCAGGCTGACTCCCCGGCCAGAGGGCAAGCAGGGTGTCACAGAGCACTGCGCCCAGCCTCCCGCCTCCCCTGCCGCACCGGTTGGCACAGGAGGGAAAGACAGCTGCTCCTGACATGAGGAGCCTTCTTAAAGCTGCACTTCAGGCTCTGTAGGAACTACTTTTGCTTATAACATGAAAAAATCCAAGTTCAAAATGACTGCAGATAAACTAAATGCAAATTACTTATGTATGACATACTTTGTAAAATGTAGGGAAGGAGGCAAAAAAACAGTTTTCTTTCTACTTTTTCTAATAGAGAAGACATAATAAAAGGAACGATTTTTCACCTTTAATTGCATCATTAAGCTTCTTTATAATTTTTGGCGCAGAAATAAAAACGAACAGCCTTCTGGCGCCAGGCGATTTTCCACTGTCTACGTGTTTATGTGGGCGTATTTTTGAGGCCATTCCAATGACAAGAACCATCTCCCATCCTACGCCCAGGTTCAAGTGCACCCACCTCAGCAGTGCAAGCGAGACCTCTGCCGTGATTCCCTTTGAAACACTCATCACCAGGCCACCACGGGCCAGTCACCTGCCGGGGACGCAGAGCACATGTGGGTGGGGCGAGCAACGGACGGAAACCTCAGTCCGCTGTGCAGCCCGTCCTGGTGCACAAAGGAGCTGGTGCCCTCCCGCGCCTTGAAGCCACTGATCTGCTGTCCCCGTGCCGGGCTCCACAATCGCTCGCAGGACGCAGGCTGGCATGTCTGTCCCCATCTGGGAACACTCCCAAGTGGCTCTGTGATGAAGGCCTGAGAGTCACCAGAGCCCTGGAGTGCTGGTCCGGGGAAGTGTGGCCCGCAGCAGCTCCTGACTGGAACGAGCACTTTAACGCCGCATAGAACGAGAGAAACACAGAGCATGCCAGAAGGTACCAGAACGTTTAGAAGTTCCTGATAAATTGTTTACTCTGTGGTTGGCACGCTCGCCCGGGCTCCAGCGACGCAGAACGAGAGGGCACGTGGGAGACCGGAGGCCAAGGACGCACACCTAACGAGGCTGTGTCCACCATAGGCCCCTGAAACAAAGTTCCCGCAGTATCGCACTGGCACCATGGTGAGACGCCACCGCACAGGTGGCAGTGCTCAGGGACATGGGCCGACATTAAGGAGCCAGCCCACACCACTGCGGGGGCTGGGCGAGTCTAAGACCCAAGGGAAGGCTGGCAGTTCAACGCCAATCCTGCACAGAAAGATGCAGAGTGGTGGCCGACCCCGTACGTGGCGGCTCGGCCCGGCCGGGCTGACAGGACAACGCACCACGGCAATGTGACAGCTGCGCTGGCCCTGACCCCTCATTAGTCCCCAAGGATATCTCCCGGGCCACGTCCCGAGTCCTGTTAAATGCCAAACGCTGGCTGGCTCACCTGCGCCGTTCATTAGCAGACCCAACATCCCCTGAGGGGTGACAGACCCCAGGGGCTCAGAGGTGAGACACAGCCCAGCTTTCCTGGGGGCCCCGGGGGTTTGGCCACAGAAGGGAACAGGCCAGCTCTCTGCCCCCTCCAGCGCCCGCTCCCGGTCACCCGCTAGTTTCCCCGAACCATCTTCTTTAATTTTGTAAACTCTGCGGCCTTCAGTCCTTCGCATCCCCACGTACACCCTGGAGGGACTGTGCAGACTTCCCCGCAGAGAAGCACGCCCGGCAGGAGTCGGAGCAGGGGCGCACTGACGCTGCAGGCCCATCCGGGGAGGACATTTCAACGGTCAGTCTGCCCATCTGTGAGCATGCTGCGTCTCACCGTACAGTCCTTCCATTTCTCTCCCAATGCTTCCCAGTTTTTAGTGGAAAAACCTTAAGTCTCTACTTAAACGGACCCCTCGGTACTTTGATGAACTTCGTGTCATTACAACAGTGCTGGTCTCTGAACTTCACCTTCTAACTGTATGCGATGAACAGTTACGTACAGCCGATCTTCATGCATCTGCCTCGGACCCAGTGTCTTCATCAGTTCAACTCTTGCAGCAGGAGATGGGTCTTCGGGAGTGCAGGACTGTTCCGCTCTGTCCTCACTGTACACCTGTCCTGCCACCCAAACCCCCCGCCCAGGCCAGGCCTTCGAGTGCGGCACTGGCCAGAGAGGAGAGGGCGACCACTCTTCTGCCCCCGGAGAGCACAAGGCGCCCTCACCAGGGAGCGGGACGCCAGCCACAGCACCCTGCGCACACCCTTGTGACAAAGGACGCCCCCTTCTGCTTCAAGGTCACGCACAGCCCAGTCGTGAGTAGGTGCAGGATTCCGCGTGCGTCTTCCGACACGACCATGTGCTTTCTGCCCTCACCCTGTCACTGGGCTCGGTCACGTCCTAAGGGCCCACCAGCCCTGCACGCCTGGGACAAACCCCGCTCAGTCACGACGTGCCGGCCACACCTCGAACGGGGATCGGCTTATCATTCTTTTCTCACGAAGTCCCAGTCTCACTCCGGTATTCACTACGCTAAGAGAAAGGGTTGAGAAGCTTCCCCCATGCTCTGAAGGAACCTGTCTGCGGTCAGCAATGCTCCTTCTTCAGTGTCTGAGAGCCCACTGGCCAAGTCTGGGTCCCCCACAAGCATCTCAGGCTTGCCGTTCCTTCCAGGGCGAAGCTGGGTCATCTGTACCCTGCACAGGACGTGTCCACTTCACGGACACTGTACACAGTGTGCCCTCTTTCCACCTTTCCATTCCCACTTCCTTCCTTCCACTGACGGGGCTCAGCCCCCTCTTCTTTTCCTAGCTTCTAGAGGGGGGAGTGAAGGCACTGACGTTCAGCACTCAGACTCACAGGGACACGTGCATTCACCTGCCCTGCACTGGCTGCGCCCCCAAGTTCAGACGTCCCTCTCACTAGTCCCCGGCGCCCAGTGCTCTCTGCCCTCCCTCAGCCGTCTCCAACTCCATCCTTCAGCGGCGCACTGCTCATGTCCACAGCCCTGGAGGGCTCCAGACATCACCCTCGGGGCTCTCCCACGTCGTTCTGTAACGGCCAGACAGAAGTGCTCAGCTGGCTTCCAGGCCCTCCCACTCTCGGACTCACTGCCCCGTGGGCAGAGTGTGGCTGGGCGTGGCCAGTGCCAGGGGTTGGTGAGACAAATGCTGACACTCTCATTTTCCTATGTCTGCACCCAGTTTTGATCTGGGTGTTGCACCCATTACTGGGATGAAAAATTTAAGCCCCCAGGATACGTGGGCAATGTATTCTGCTGACAAGGACAGCCCCAACACCTCTTCAGGTTGACTGCTCAGTGCGCGGCTCCCGACAATGCCGTCCTTGTCTACGTGGACACTGAGTGTGGCCCTAGGTAGGAAGGTAACCGGGCAGAGCACCCCCACCGCACCTCAGGGCCTGGACTGGCATAGCTCCCCACCGTCTCCCTCCTCTCGCTGGCCCTCTGCCCAGGGCGCGGCCTTTCAGTACCCTGGCCGTGCCCCAGCACCCCAGCCCCATGTGCCCCACCTCTGAGGGGCATGCAGTCCCCCTCCTGCCCCAAGTGTGTGTCCGAACTCAAGCTCGGAGGCCGGCCCCACCCACATGTTCTTGGGCCCAGGATGGCTCTGCATCCCTGCCAGCTTTGCTGCACAGACAAGTCTGTTCCTGGAGGCCCGTCAGCATCTTGGGTGCCGGGGGGTTCTGGGATATGACACTTAGAGCTCAGCAGGCTACAAAGCCACCCAGCACAAAAGGGAAGTGGCACAGGACCTGAGTCCCTAGGACTCCAGAGTCAGCACAGGCAGCTCCTGCTGCACCTCGGCTCCCTCCCTGCTGGCCTGGGCCCAGCACTCGTGGATGCTCACAGTGGTGGTGGCTGCAGGAGGGCTGGTAGCCAGAGACCCTGGAGAGCCGGCCCAGGACTCCTGGCTGTGCCTGATAGGCAGTGGCAGGGCAGGGAGGGCAATTCAGCAGGACAGTGGTGGGACAGCTACCTGGGACAGGGAGCTCCTGTGCCCGGGGACCAACAGGACAGCACTGGGGATGCCCCTGCCAGGGCCCCGCCTCAACCCCAGGCAGCTGGCTCTCAGAGCCTCCCTGGGGCTCCCAGGAAAAGGTGTTCAGAAAGGACGTCAAGAAAGGGCATCAGACAGAGTGTGTGTACCTGCTTTTCCAAACCCACAGGAAGTGGGTTATTCACTTGAGGGCTGTGGCCCAGCAGCAACGAGGGACATGTTTCACAGACACACCTGCTTCTCTCCAGAGAAAGGACTTCCAAGTTGCCTGGGAGGGAGGAAGACTCAGAACTAACCAAGTGCCTGCTGCCAGCATCTCCTGTGTTTCATGGTGACACTTCTGGCCAGAAACCACTGATGTCCGCCAGTCCCCTCCCCTGGGTTCTCCAAATAGATGGGGTAACACACGTCACAGGACCAAGTGGGGCCACCCCACCCTGCTGCTACGCCAGCTCATGGCCGCGTCCCCTGGCAGGGGTCACGGGTCTGGAGGGACAAGGGGCGGGTGTCAGCATGCCCAGCAGCACCGTAGCTGTGGCATACGTAACCAGGACAGTCGGGATCTCAGACCGGAATCCGCTTCCTTTAATTCTGTTTCTCCGAACCTGCCCCAGAACAACATCCCAGGCCTGCGGGCTGCCCCAGGCTGCTGCCCCCCAAGGGCCACAGGCTCCTCCTCTAGCCGACCTGCGACCTGGGTGTGGGAGGCCCTCCCTGACCGAGGGACGCCAGTGTGGGGAGCGGGCCCAGGTGGTCATCGGGGGCCTCTCCAGCCTCAGCATCGGGGTGTCCTCAGTGGGGAGGCATGGCTTCACTGGGTGACGGAGGGGCCAGCGGCACACCCAGACCCGGGACACCATTGCCCGGGGTGCAGACAGCGGCGCACTGTAGCCCTGGCAGCGCCGTGCGGGAGGCCGCCAGCTGCCGGCCGCCTGCAGTTTCCTGGGTCGCAGCTACTGCTGCACTGAGACTACGCTTCCACCTCAGTGGGGTGGGAGTCTCTCAGAACTGCTTTTCCTGGAATGGTTTTTTATCCATCATTTTTATGGCAAAATTAAATTTTAAGAGGGAATTAAGAGAGAGAAAATCTATTGCATATTCCAGCTCCCAAAGAAAGCCTTTACTAAATGCAGAACTTCCAGTTTTACATTCAAACCTGACCTCAGAACCAAAAAGATTCCCTTGTGGCCTGGAGCCCACCGTCCTTCCTGAGGGAGTGTGGGGATGGTCTGCAGTGGGGGGCGGGCTCCCCACGAGCTGCACGAGAAGCATCACCCAGGGGCACAGCCACGGGGGCAGGGCAGGGACGCACCATTGCCACCTGAGCACGCGCCAGCAGGGGCCCCCGAGTACAACCTGCAGGACACCGGGCAATGCAGATCGGGACTCAAGGTCCCTTTGCACCCCACACCGTGCACCTCCCGGCAGCCCAGCACAGCAGGGCAGGCCTAGCGTGGGTGGCAGGTGCTGCCCGAGGCGCAGAGACAGGCCTAGCCACAGGAAAGTCACGCTGCTGTACTTGGTGTGGCCCTTCCAGCCAGCCAAACAAGGGGCCGGGTGCTACCCTGCTGGAAGACACCCATGCTGCAGGGACAGTTTCTGGCTTCTTTTTTGGAACCCCACTGTGGCCCCAGCCAGGGGGAAGAGCAGCCCAGCGTGGCCCGGGTCTCAGCCCCCTACCCCTCTAGCAGCACAGTAGTCTCTTCCCCTGCTCGTTCCAGGAAGCACGGCAGCTCCCCACCACGCCTCCACCCAGGGGCCCCCTGCCGCGTCCACACCTGAGTGCATGCCAGGCATCTGGACTCTCGATGTGTGCATCCACCTGCAACTGTGAAGGTTTAGACACCACACTCTCAAGCCCCAGGCACACGGGGCTGCTCCCAGCAGGAGCCCAACTCCGTGTGGGGCTCCCTCAGGGGCGGGGGGCCCAGCCCAGCCACCCCTCCCATAGGCCCCCACCCCACCCAGAGGGGCCCACAGATCCTCCCCGCATGACGGAGAGACAGTGTCTGCGTCATGTCAACACCCTGGGCTCAGAAGCCCCGGTGAGGGGATACCACGTACCCACTGGGGCACACTGGCCCTCTCCCCTTTCCAGGAACACTGACAAGCCAGGGCCCTACGCAGGTGGGCACCATGCTTCCCCGCTCACAGGCCCAATGACAGGGTGACTAATGGGCGGGTGCCTCTGACCTTGAGCTAAGGGTTTCCCTTTCTAACTGGACTGTAAGAGCAAAGAAGAAGTGGGTGCAGCCAACCCTGAGCAGGGCAGGCCCAGAGCCCAGTACCTCAGTGGGCAGGGACAGCAGCCGGCACAGGACCACAAGGACCAACCACAGGTCACAGCGGGCGGGTGCAGGCTCGCCGGGCCTAGAGGGAAGACAGTGCTGACCGCATCCCTGGCTCCGGGCTGTGGACACCACTTGGCCAAGTCCCAGGGTACCACGTGGAAAACGGAGCCTGGGCCCCCCTAGGTGACGTGTGCTAAGGGCCATGACAGCGACCACCACACGTGGATTCCTCATACATGGGGGCTTGTCCTTGTCACAGCTCTCTCCCTCCTCCAGCACTTCGGGAGGCTGGCTTCTGCAGTGAGCTCTCAGCCACCCACTCAAGCGTGGCGTGCAAGTTCGCCATCAACAACCCCCAGGCTCCCAGGACACGGCGGCCAGCCGCGGCAGTGTGGGTTCAGCACAGCAGGTGTCGAGGAGACGACCCCATGGTGGCACCAGAGTGGGCCGCTCGCCCCTGCGCACCAACGGCCCTCACGTGGGGGCAGCGCTTGCTGGGATACTGGCCCATGGATTCAAATGCACACACCAGGCAGCAACAGACACGGGCGACACGCTGCCCCAGGGCTGGCGCTCCTCAGGGGCGTTCTGCGCCCTCAGCGCAAGGCCTGGGCTCCAGGGCCCCCACCCAGACCACCACACGGACAGCAGGCCGGTGCCCCAGGCTCGGTGCCCCAGGCTCGGTGGCTGACTCAAGTTGGCCGCAGAAATGAGGTCAGGACGTCTCAGCACCCAGAGTCTCACTGCGTGATTTAGACAAAAGAACTCTTCACAAAACTTTCCCTTGCAACTTTTGTTGTATTAGACTTTGCAATAGGAGTTATTTCTAACAATGTACAATGTAATTAGCCACTTAATATCATTAAGAAAATTTATGAGCCTTTCTGAGTTGAAAAACAGCCCAAAGCGGTATTCATTGGCTCTCCAGGGCTAAAAATAGGGCCCTACTGCCTCAGTGAACCACGTTTAAAAAAATGTCCAGTCACAAATAATATGTCTAATTATGTATTAAACTAATTCTTGCCTTCACCTTTTGAATTTCTAAACTCCTTGCCTCATGTATCATGTTAATTGTTTCTCCAGTTCAGTCCCCGGGAAACCGGGGAGGGAGAATTAATTAAGGGTCGAGGAGAGGCTGCCAGCATTGTTCTCGACACAGCTGAGCCCAGCCTCATCCGCCTGTCTCCTTTATCTCCGACAATGGCACTGCCGAGATGGCGGCGCGGGATTGTTAGCTCATTAAAGGCGACACAATCGTGTCCGTTCCCACAGACGCTCGTCATCACCGCCTTGCACCTGCAGCTGAAGCCTCAGGGAGCAGCCCGAGCCGCCGGCCCCCAGCCTGGAGGGACACTCCAGGCCTCTCAATGCCTCGCTGCACAGCCCACTGATGACAGGGTTTGAGAGGATTCAGGACAGGCCCCACGAAAGGGGGACACTCCCTGGTGTGGAGGCCACAGCCTGGCGAAGCCGCCCTGGAAGGGCCTCTCCCAACAGCATGACCCAGCCACCGCCGCGCAGGGCCCCGGGTGAGCTGGCCCTCCTGACACCCCACACGGCGCACATCCGCGCCCCCCCCCCACGCGGTGATGGCGATGCCAGCAGAGGGGATGAAGGGCACTGAGGTGCCGGGCCTTCTCCCGGATGGTGGGCCACATGGAGGACCACCCAACCCGAGATCAGCAGCATCCTGCAGGAGCCGGCAGCCTGGCACCCACAAAGGGCACCCCGATTTCTGTCCATGAGGTCCCCCCATTACAGCTGGAGGAGGAAACGAAAGGCAGGATACCAGACCGCCCTCCCACTGTCACTCGTGACACTCTCCAAGGGTCACTCGAGGGGCCTCTGCCCTCCTTCCCACCTCAGCCGCAGGACCCTCCAAGGCAGGAGGCAGTCCTCGCTGGCCCTCCCACATCCAGCCTGGGGCACAGGCTTGGTGCCCAGACAGGAAGGCGGGTAGGGGGCTGCCTTCCCTGACGTCATCCACTAACGCCTCTCCTCTTCCTCCCCTCAGCTGCCCTGGGCACCTTCTCATCTACCCGAGGCCACAAAGAATCCATGGGGCCCACTTCTCCCAGGGCCCTATGTCCGCTAGGCACAGTCGCTGGGCAGTGTCCAAGGTCCTCCAACTCCCAGCATCTAAAACAGGGCTCATTATTTCCCCAGAACCCAGCCGCCCACCGCCCCACACCAGGCGAAGGGGCTGACCGGGGCTCTCCGGGCAAGACTCCCAGCGTGCTGAGGAGTCCGTGGGTCTCCTGCTGAAGGACCTGGAGACGCTGGCAAGGACAAGCCCGAACACTGAGATGGCAGCCGCCTGGCCCCGGGGGCAGGAGGATGAGGCTGGGCCGTTGAAGGCCAGTCCTGCCCAGGCGGGGGTGCAGGCAGGCACACGGGCCCTCCCTCCCCCAGACTGGAGTTGGAGACTGGAAAGGCAGGGACTTAACCCTCCCCCACTCCAGCCCTGCACCAGAGGCAAGGGCTTAGGCCCCCGCAGTGCCCCACCGATAGGCGCAGCCCTTCTGAGGGCAGGCTCTGCTCCACCCCATGGAGAGCCACATCAGCCAGGCAGAGATTGGACCACGGGCACTCCTCGTCCCAGCCCCACTGCGGGCCACCCTGGTGACCAAAGTCCCTGTGGAGGTCACAGGGCACCTGCTCTGGGCAGCAGGGTAGCCCTAGGGGGAGCCACACCTGTGCTGGCACAACTTGGGAGAGGAAGTTGGAACACTTCCAATCTTCATTAACATGAGTGAGGGGTGGAAACCAGACCCAAAATAACCATAATTTATGACAGAACGAACTCATTTAAGGAAATACTGATACACTCTTCACAATTGGGCTCTTCATAATGACGAAGATTAAAGCGCACAGTACATTTTTCAAAAGACATTGTCAGCTGCAGGGAGGAAATTAAAGACACTTTTAGAGTTAACGTTTATTCTTTGTGAAATTTAATTAAAAGGAACTTACTCCTGACACCTCAGTGCACCAGATCCGGGGTGTGATGAAAGACAGCGTCTCACAGAGATTCTCCACCCGCTTCACGGTGAAGGGGACAGTGCAAAACGGCCCGGCCCTCCCTGCCACTGGGCAGGGCAGGGGCAGGCTGGCCCTGAAACCCTGGTGGCTTCTTAATGACAACGTGCTCACAGCACTGAGAAGGAAGCTGTTTTCCTGGAAGCATGCTGCCAACGCCGCGCACCCAAATACAGTGCCATCCGGTGAAGGGAGTCAGACCGAACCCTTCAGTCCTTCCTGACAGCGCCTGCGCTGGTCCACACAACCTGGTCTGTGCAGACGCTGGATGGAGGTGTCTGTGTCTTGGTCCCGCGTCTCCTGAAGCCCACGGGGCTGCAACGGGCTCAGGTATGTGCACAGAGCTGCACAGGGCTGTCCTGCATGGCAGCCAGGAGGGCAGGCCCAGCGAATGTGAGTGTGCCCCCATGTTCCCACCCAGGATGCCCCCAAGCCTAACCCCAGGGGCCTGTGGCCCTGGTCTTGCCAGGAAGCAGGGTCTCTGCAGATGTAGCGAAGGTAGGGTCACAGCAGACGAGGAGACTCCCAGTCCAGCGACTGGTGTCCCCTAAGAAGAGGGAATTTGGATGCAGGCACATGAGGGCAGAGTGCTGCCTGACAACAGAAGCAGAGGCTGAGTGGCGTGTCTCCAAGCCACAGACACGGAGGCATGCAGCAAGGCTGGGAGCTAGGAGAGGGGCAGGGACAGATGTCTCTCTGGGCCTGCAGCAGGAACCCACCCTGCTGACGCCTGACACCTGCCCCCTCACCATGGCATCCAGGACTGTGAGGGCAGATACAGCAGCAGCTCTCAGAGCCTGTTTGCAGTCAGAGCCTGAAGCAGCATGCCACACAAGGAACACCCTCTATCTGGGGCCCCAGGGACTGGCTGTGCTGTGCCACACATCCCCAAGCCTTCCAGGAGCCTTGTGCAGGCTCTGTCTCCCAAGCAGGCCAGCCTCTCAGGGCAGCAGACACACCCCTGGGCCAGCCCCACCCAGAGCCGGTTGGAGATGCTGCACGGGGAAGAGGTCCCCCTGACCGCACACACCAGGATGTCAGGGGACAGAACACAGACTCCGGGGTGAGAAACCCTCCCGGGACCCTCACCCACCCATGATGCAGGTGCTGTGATGAGCACTCGTGTCTTAATGGGGAGTCTGAGGACTGGACCTCAGACTCAGACCCAAGCCGCACACCCAGGGGCCGTGAATGCATGGCGCCTGTGGGCCGACCCTCCTCCAAAGAGCACAGGCCATGCATACCTGCTGGCAACGTGCATGGGCACCGCCTGCAGCCCGGAAAGGCCCCCAGACCTGCCCAGGGCCACACCGAGCCAAGCTGGAGAGACAGCCAGGGCCCAGGGCCAGCAATGCCTTCCCCAGGCCTCCAACCGATTCACAACAGAGCAGCAGGGTGGGCACAAGGAAAGGCGTGGATGGACAAGCAGGACCATCAGAACCCATCTCTGCCAGGTGCAAAGCCTGGCTCTGAGGCTGGTGAGGGTGGAGGGGGGGCTATGTCCCCAGTGCCCCCAAATTGGAAGCCTGCTGCCACAAAGCCCTCAGCAGCTGAATGCTGAAAGGTTAGAATGGGCTGATTAAATTACATTTGCATATGCATTGCCATTTTTGAATACTCAAGAAATAAAAACTTGCAATGCCTCTCAACAATGCGGACTTCATGCATATTCCAACTTTCCTTTGTGTGGAGGTGCTTGCTCTGTTAGCCCACAGGCCTGACAGAGGCCCTGTGGAAGGCAGCTCCCAGTCCCCATACAGGGACCCGCCCTGTCCTGGCCACTCAGATGGCCCAGCGTAAAGCAACAGAGCCAGGACCCTCAGCTTAGTCTCGTGAGAGGTCTGCAGCCTTCCTCACTTCAGACTCTGGAGGAGGAGCCCGGCATTGGCCGGGAGCTCCAGCAGCCCAGCTTGTAGACATGAGGGCTCAGAGCCCAGGGCAGAGGGGTCAGGGGGTTCCCACTCTCTGCCACCTGGTGTGCTGAGAAATAGACCTCAGGGGGACACAGGCTTCCTCCCCCTGCACCTTTGCAGTCTGCCTCTCCCCTGACAGCAGCCGCCTGCCAACGCCTGCCAGGGCTGGCTCTAGAGCAAGCTACAGGCTGGGCCCAGCTGCCCTTGGGGAGCCCCAGCACCTGGGTCTAACAGGCACCTCCATGAGGACTCCCAGCGGCAAGCCCATGGGCAGGTGCCCATGGGCAGGCTCCCAGGGGCAGTGCTGAGCTGGGATGCAGACTCAGTTCCACTGCGGCTTCCAGGGAAATGTCCCCAACACACCCTCTCCTTATAGTCAGGACCCACCCTGCGTCCCCGCAGGGGCAGTTCGGAGCTGCACTGATATGAAAACACCCTACAGATCGATGGCCCTCATGTCACTTCCCCTGCCCAGTGGGTCCACAGGCCTGGGGTCTGCTTGGAACCCCGTGCTGTGGCCTTGCTCCAGGAGGTAGCACCCCGAGCAGAGTGTGTGAGTGACCAGACCTGAAGCACTTGGGGACAGAGCGCTGGCCAGTGGGAGTGCTGGGGCAGGGGTCTCGGCAGCATCTTACTCAGAACGCAGGGGCCTCGGGACCCACTTGGAAGGGATTTAATAAAAGCCTTTAGCCAAGAAAAGCGGTCCTGCAATAGTTGCCTGGCAAAAGGAAACTCTTCCTGTCCTTAAAACATAGCCACTCGGGCAGTGGCTCCCCAGCGCCCCTCACTCATGGAGGTGGCCCCATGAGCCTTCCTAGAGGGTACTTCCCTCTTCTCACCACGGCTCACGTGCTGCTCAATTTAAGTTTCAGTGAGTCAAAATTAAGTTAACTTAAAAATCAGGCCTGGCTGGTGTGGCTCAGTGAATTGAACATCAGCCTGTAAATCAAAGGGCCACTGGTTCGATTCCCAGTCAGGGCACAGGCCTGGGTTGTGGGCCAGGTCCCCAATAAGGGGTGTGCGAGAAGCAATCACACACTGATGTCTCTCTCTCTCTCTTTCTCCCATACTTCCACTCTCTAAAAACAAATAAATAAAGTCTTTTTAAAAAATCAGTCCCTTGGTCTCATTTCTGAAGTGTCGAATAAGCCCCCTTATGCCTGCAGACAACCCTACTGGGCACTCCATCTTCCAGAACTGTCCACCGCACAGCTGCTCTGGAACCTCTCCCTGACTCCCGTGCTCCCCCACAGCCCAGCTTTCTCTCCTCACCGGGGCGCCCCCCCCCCCGGCTCCCCCCCTCCCCTAAGACCCCTGGGCCCCACTGGTGCATCTCCTTCCCTTTGATCCGCACACGGTTCTGCGTGCGTCCACATGTGTCAGCATGTGTCCCCGTGTGCGCCACACTCACCCATCACTGATGGATGCTTAGGTCGTCCCTGTCTCTCTGCTGTGAACCCGGGGGAGGGACTGCACACTCTGAAACACCAGAGAGAGGGACAGAGGGCGCGGGCAGAGACAGGACACACACCACAACCCTGCCCTCACAGGGTTCATGCTGGCAGACGCCTGCTCCACCCAAAGCAGCCCCCGGATCAGTGGGGCACCACCAAGACTTCAACGGTGCGCCGACAGAATCAGGAAAACAAGCCTCAAGAACTGAGACCACCACAGACCCCGAGAAGCTGAGCGGCCTGGGGTCCACCTACCTCCCACTGCTGTCCGGTAAAGACCAAGGCTCAGCCTCCTGCCCTTCGGGCATCTGCTTTGTCCACCCACCAGGCCTGGCTCCTCCCATCTAGCGCCACAGGGAAGCGAGGCAGCAACACCCAGGTGATAAGGGTGGCAGACTCGCCTGCGGGACCTCCCCTGCTGGCCTTCAGACCCACCCCAGGACAGGCCCAGCCACCCCTGCTCCACGCCCCCTTCCATTCGGCTGGCGGGGGACAGGCTTCTTCGGGCAGCTGTCCTCACCTGCAACAGCCCCACCCCCTGCCCACTGACCCTGCTCCCGCTTCCCATGGGCTGTCACGTGCGGGAGGAGAGAAGGACCACCAGCTACCCCTGGCCTGCCCTCCATGCCCTGTCTCCTGGCCACCGGTCCTTCAGGAGAGGATCGCACCCACTCTGACGAGACACAGTGCGGGCGTCATGGTGTTGGGGGAGAGGCTGAGTCCCCCAGCTGCCTCCACAACCGCTCCCGTGCCCGTGGCAGCAAAGCCTGCTGGCTTCCTCACAGACAGATCAGAAGCGCCAGTGCACAGGCGGTGGGGGAGAAGCAAGAGTCAAGGAGGGGGCATAGCACCCACCCTGGCGAGCAGCACACAGGGAGCTCGGGCCTGAGGGGCTCGGGTCCCCAGCCACATCCACCAGCATGGGACGAAGCCCGGAGCTGTGCCTCTCACCCGGGGCCACCAACCCCCATGTGCCAGCCGGCCGGCTGAGGAGGGAGACACGTCCTCCCAGGGCAGGCGCAGAGGACAGCCCCGGGCAGCCTAGCTGCCCAGGAGCAGGGCCATCCTTGCTGGGGAGCAATTTCCAGAGGTCTGTGGCTTTAACACCCTCCCAGGCCCGAGAGGGGTCACGTCCCTCACACGGGTGCCCCTGCCTGGCTTGGGGCCCAAGACGGAGCGCGTGCGGGTCACTGAGCTGCTTTCCACACACGTCCCACGAGGTGCCCCCAGGGGCCACAGAGCTCCTGCACCGCCACGGCCCTGCCAACGAGCCCCAGGCTGGGTGAGGGACCAGCGAACGCGGCCCTGTGACTGCTATGTGTTTTCACTGCCAAAGACACAACATGGTTTCACGGGACGTGGGCCTGTAAGATAAAAGATCCCAAATTTTTCAGACACAAAGGAATTTATGAACAGGGGACATCCACTCAAAAATCAGTCCACAGCACAAACAAGCCAGTTTGTGACAAAATTTAATTTCAGAAAAATAAACTCAATAAAGATGCCATAATTTGTGCTTAAATTTTAACACCTATTAAGGGGTTTCAGCAAGGGGCGGAGGGCCCTGAAGCGTGGTCCATTTCCTGGCTCCTCAGGATGCGACAGACTTAACACCGAATTTATCCGTGATGGGGACTGCCCCGCGTTTAACAAAGGGCAGGGCAGCCAACCGCCTCGGCCATCACAAACGAGCAATGCTCGCCGTCTACAGGACATTAACCGCTGCTCCCGAGACCTGGCCAGTTGGTGCCAGGCTGTCAGCTGCTTGGGCCAAACAGTCCAAGGAAAGGCTTTATGTCTTAACAAATGTCAGTGGCTCAGAAATCCTGTAGCTGCCAAGTCCCTAAAAAAATCACAACCCAAGTCGGAGGTTTGATAATTTTTTCTTTTTTTAAATCCTCACCCAAGGATATTTTATTGACTTTAGAGAGAGGAAGCGAAAAAGGAAAAGAGAGGAGGAGGAGGAAAGGGTGGGGCAGAAAACAGACAGGGGAGGGGGGAGAGAGAAATGACTGGCTGCCTCCTGCATGCACCCCATAGGAATCGAACCCGTGACCTAGGCATGTGCCAGATTAGGGATCAAACCCGCTACTGTTCAGTGCACAGGACGATGCTCCAACCAATGGAGCTGCCCAGCCTGGGCCAATCCTCTGACACTTCACACCACCTACAGCAACCACCGTGAGGACAGTGGGACAAGGACAAACCAAGCCAAACTTCGCGACCTGGGACCACGAGACACAGCCAGCACTCGGGGCACATGGTCGGCATCGGGGCACAGCTTCGGGTTGTTGTTCTAGGGACTCATGGAAACAAGCAGAGAGGAGGACTCGCAGGTGTGGGGACCCCTGGGTTAGCAGCTGGAGCACCCTAACCCACGGGGGAAACACGTCACCCAGACCCACGCAGGCGGGAACCACCGGTGAGCACGAGAGGTGGGGGGTGCAACGCTGTCACCGCGCAGTGGAATGACATCCGGCTACAAGCACGGAGCCAGCAAGTCCTTTCCCAGTTTACACCCACTCGGACGACAGGGACGGCAGAGACAGGCTTTCCGAGCCTGCCGTTGCCCCCAGGAACCCACTCTCCCTGAACGCGCAGCCCGGTGGGGGCAGGGGGGCGCCGAGCTCACCTGGTAGGTGCCCCACAGCCCCCAGGTCGGGGAGGGGAGCCAGCTCACCTGGTAGGTGTCCCACAGACGCACAGTGCAGCGCAGGGGCAGCTCTCTCATCAGCAGGTTATTCATCCAGCGGAACGCGAACTGCAGGTACCGCACCTCATGCTGCTCCAGGTGCCGGTGCACTTGCTCTGCACAACACAAACATGGGCCGCCTGTCAGGGAGAGCCGCCTGGGCTGGGCCTCAGGAGCCACACCCACACTACTGAGACAGCCAGGACCAGGCAAGGACAGAGGTCTGAGAGGCGCGGGGCAGAGCCGGGTCACGTGCCACCCAGCTCCACAGGCAGAGGCCCTTCTCCTGCCCTGGGCGGGCCCGCCGGACACTGGCCCAAGTCCGGGGATCTGGAGAGAGAGAGAGAGAGGTGGGCTCGCCAGCCCCGCTACCTCACCCAGGCGAACGCTCCCGGCTCCTGGGCCCAGTGGTGGCGGCCAGGCGGCACGGCCCTGGGCCAGGTGCCTCTGGATTCCAGGTCCGTGGCAGAGTGGGGTTGGCTGGGCCTGAGAGGGGCTGGGATTTACCCCCGGCATCCCTTGCCCACAGTCTCCCACCGGGGACGAAGTCACTTGTCCGCAGTGCACTGCGCTGGCAGTTCACAGCCAATGTCCCTGCAGCGCGGTCCAGGGCTGTGCCCAGCGAGTAGGGAGCAACCATGCAGAAAAGCTTTGGGGCTTCAGAACCTTGGAGGGGTCACTGCAGGAAGCAAAGATGCCGCTGACCACAGCGACCTCACAGGGACCGTGACCCCCCGGCGGTCCTGCTCGGGGGGTGCGGGGGTGAGCACTGTCTTGTGCAGCAGGTGTGTGCTGCGCGAGGGGCCAGGTGTTCCACACCACCTGCTCTCACGGGGGCCGCCCAATGCTGCTAACGCCTGTCCTCCGTGCCTGCCTCTGCTTACTTCCTGTCAGACACACCCTCCTCTCTGGGGCTCACCTGCCCCACTGCCCTGCCCTGAGAGGCAGCCCTGGAAACAGCTCACGGGTGCTCTCAGTCCCCTCAAAGATAGCTCCAGATGCGGCACGTACACGAGCATGAGAGGGAAGTGAGTGCTCGGGTCCATTCTCACTCGTGGCCTGGACAGCTGGCCCTGCTGCCCCAGAGGTGGGGACTGCGTCTTCCCCACGAGGCCTGCCGGGGAGGAGGCCCCGTCAGCCTCAGAGCCACGCTGGACAGCTCTGTTTCCACGACCGGGGCCACTCCTGCACAGCCTCCGCTCTCACCGGCACCCCACCCCACCCCCAAAATACCGCCATCCGAGGCTGCCAGAGCTAGCACACCAGAGCACGTCGACCCGGGGGCTGGGCAGGACACCACAGTGGGCAAGGCCTGACAACCTCGCAGAGACGCAGAGACCACCACCACAAGCTCCACGCCAACCAGACCGTGACCAGGCGCATGACAGGGCCGTGTGAACCTGCAGGCTCACCTTTATGCCCGGGAAGCCAGCTGGGAGCAGGGCACCCAGAGGAGAGGAGATGACAGCCTACAGGAGGCTGAAGGGACCCCAGAGGCCGCCCCACCTGCCGCATGCTGCGCCTGCAGAGACAAGCTTGGGTCCGCGGGCTGCAGGCCAACCCTGGGGCAGGCCAGGAACAGGCGGGGATGGAGGGCCCAGGCGGCCGGGCCACTCCAGCTACTCAGCTCCTGTGGCCCTGGCCCCCCTCCCTGAAAGGACAGTTCCCATGCAGACATGAGGGAAGCCCCTGCGTGCCCACACCAGCAAGGCTCAGCGGCCTGCCCTAGAGGGCGCGGCGGGGGCAGAACCTCTGTGGGCAGCTGGGGCAGGAAAGGAGCGCAGCAGGGAGCCGAGGGACCAGGCCAGAGGCACCTGGCAGCACGTGGCACCTCAGGGGGATGAGGACATGCCCCAGAGAAATCTCACACACACCCTTCTTACTCTGAAACTGAAACAAGCAGCACAGGGCAGGAAAGCAGTCACCACTATTACCTCTCAGGGTAAAATGTTCTCTTTGTGCTGGGACCTCCCAGCTCCATCTTCCAGGCCCCCTCCCTGCCTGGCACCACTTGGTGAGGGATGGGGGAGGGGTGGCTCGAGGCCAGTGCAGGGGCAGTGGGCCTGACCAGGGGTGTAGTTGAGGCTGGCCGGGACTGTAGGGTCCCAGCAGAGCTGCGCGTCGCCCTGGTCTCGGTGGGAGTTTAAATGCACACTCCACTCGGCTTTACTGATCAGAACCCTCCAGATGGGGGGGGGGGGGGGGGATAGGCAGAGAATCTGGTTTAGCTGGCCCTCTGGAATATTCTATGTGCCAGCCACACTGCTGCGCTAGAGGCCCCCAGAGACAGAGGTCGGGACTCTGTCCCCCGCCTCAGGGCCCCTGTTCCAGGAGGAAGTTCCATGCAGGACGGGCTGGTGAAACCCAGAGGTGGTGCGGCGCTGCAGCTTCCTGCTCAGATTTCTTCTCATCAACTTACATTTCATGGAGCACATTTATTTTTTAAATAAAACTAACTTCTATCCCAGAAGAAGCTTCCACTTGCTCACGTGGAGGATGGAGTGGCCAGCAGGGGAGGGGTGGTCACTGTGTGGCGCTGGGTGGGCCCCCAGGGCAGTGGGCCCACACAGCCTCCCCCAGAGAGTTCACCGGAGTGGATTCCGGGGCACCCGACATCTGCCCGCACAGTGACGACACAGTGGCTTGTTAGCTGGGTAGCCATCAGGCCCTGTGTGCCAACGGGGAGCTGTCAGGTACATCCCCCAGGTCCCAGCAGGAGCCAGGCTGCCTGGTAGGGGACAGTGGCGTGTACAGGGTGGGTCCTGGTCTGGGCTGCAGTCTGGCCCAGAGCCGGGCCCAAGGAGCACCTGGCGCTCTGCATGCTTGTTACACTAGCAGGACGTGCCCTGAGCCCGCGCTCTCGGAGACACAGACTGGGCCACCTGGCGGAGGGACTGCGCAGGGCAAGTGATGGGCAGAGCTGTCAGGCCGCCCCAGCCAAGCCCCTACAGAGGAGACGCGCTCATGAGCCGGGAAAGAAACAGCTCCAACACGTGACTGTGGGACACGCGACGCCTTCCCGAGAACTGGAAGACGGAACACATGCTTCTGGAGTGCCTGCCCCCGAAGCAGCCCGACTGAGCA
This sequence comes from Anoura caudifer, assembly GCA_004027475.1. NCBI lineage: Eukaryota > Metazoa > Chordata > Mammalia > Chiroptera > Phyllostomidae > Anoura > Anoura caudifer. Next base: position 119,440 of record PVKU01003301.1, read on the forward strand.
GAGCGAAAGCTGACCCTTCTCTCCCATGCTGAGTCCCACCTGATGGCCCTTGGCCCCCACGAGACATGGCCACAGATGACCAGTCTCAGGCTGGCCAGAGAAAGCCTGACCCCAACAGAACTGACGCCCAGCTGCCTGGCGCCAACCACCCACGGGGCAGCTTCCCAACCAGGCGCCTGCACCCCGTGAGGGAGGCTGGGGAGCCCGTCCAGGTCTGTGGAAGGCGGCCACAGACTGAAGGCCACCCAGAGACTGTCCTGTCCCACAAAATGACCCCACACTGCCAGGTGGATGCCTGACCTTGGCCTACGTCTCGGGACCAGCACGCCGGGCACAGCCCTCGCCCTGCACAGAGTGAGGCTGGCCGTCTGGGGAAGCCCCAGCCGCAGGCAGGACCAGAGCCCCAGGGCGGCGCTGGCCCTGAAGCACACAGGCAGACGCCCTGCAGAACGCGGCCCACACCCATCAGCTCCTCGGGGGCTCCTCAGGTCCACCCGCGCCCGCGCAGGGAGGGCAGAGCTGCAGAGAAGTGGAGCCTGTGTCCAGCCCTCCGGGGCACAGGGACACGGAGCAGAGACAGAAGGAAGGTCCCAGCTGGAGCCCCAGCCCTGCCCACCTCGCCAGAATTACCAACTTAGAGTGTCCTGAGCACCTGACCTCTCCGGCCGATGCAGACCCTGGAGGGGGACCGAAGAGGCAGACACATGCCCACCAGGTGGGGGTGTGCGCCATGGCCCTGAGGCTCCGCGTGACAGCAGGGAGGCACCTCAGGGCCCGTGCTCGTGGGCAGCCGCCCTTGCCCGGGTGCAGGGCCCTCCAAGCGCTGTCCTCACACACTAGACAGCAGGCCTTGCCCTCATGAGGGCAGGTGCTCCCCCAGACCACCAGGCCTCTCCCCAAGAGTCACACTGCGGGGTGAGGCGTGCCAGCTGCCGGCTCGGCCACCGCCTCCTGATAGGCAAAACGGCCTTCCAGCAAGGCGCCTCCTCTTCAGAGCGTGTTGGAGAGGGGACAACTCAGCTGTAGGGTCACTTTCCTCGCAGACGCCAGAGCTGCAGACACCTGCTTCCTGCTCCACAGGCAACAGCGAGCAGACGTTCCCGCAGGCACAGGCGACTGGGTCAGCAGCGATTCTGAAATCTCCATTTCACTGGAAACGAGGGGGCGCCTGTAATGAGTATGCAGGCAGATGTGAGGACTGTCACCTCTCAGGAGGAGAGGTTTTTCCACAAAACCTTGCTGTGGCAAGCCAGGGCCTGAGGTCACCAGGGAGGTGCCAGTCAGGTGGGAACGCAGGAGATGCCACCGCATTTGCTGGCCACCTTTCTCAGCGGATCTGCAGATTGAGAATTCTGCTGAAACATCTTGTCTTCTTGATTAAAAGTAAGAGTAAACTATGCAAACACATTACACCCCAGGATTTATGCTAAAAGGAACAAAAGCCCACGGAACCCACAGGACCTGGCACTCACTGTCCGGAGTCTCCTGCCCAGCGGGCAGCGTGACTGCTCACACTCAGGCTCCTGGCGAAGCGCACTTTTCAAAGCCCCTCCGCAGGCTGAGGGCAGACGCGGGTGCGGCAACGTTGCTGGCGCCTTGAATAGGCTCTGATTCAGGGGGACGTTTCAACTCTCTAATCAGTCAAAAGATAAAAAGAACAGAAGCCAGCCTCCTGAGAGTGAACATGGCTGCTTACAGCCGAGAAGGCCCCCTTCCATTCGGGGACTTGCTTTATGTTAACAGCTCAACGAGACACGGTACCGGGCCTGGCGCTGTGCCGCGGGGGCAGGATGGCAGAGCTGGGGGGTGGGAGCACAGGAAGGCAAAGGATACCTCGGGCTGCCAAGTTAGGAGAGCCTAGGTTCAAACCTCGGGCAGCTCTGGAAACTTCTATAGGCTCTTGGCACTCCAGGTTCTCTCTTGGAGAACAGGGGGAGTCCAGCACTCCCTCAGGGGAGTCCCTGGCATGGTGGTGGCCACACAGTGGGCACAGCCCAGGGGCCGGCCCCCACCGGCCCTTCTCCAGCAGCCAGGCCCAAGGAGGGAGGGCTGGGAGCCCCCCTCAGCTCAGAAATCAGTCCTAAGTGGAGGCTCTGGCCCGATGGGCCACGCCCAGGAGCCCAGCGGACAGCCCTCAAGCAGCTGTGCGAGGCTGTGGCCAGGCCTGTGTCAGGCTCCCTGTGGACTCCTGGGCCACCACAACCCATGAGCAAAGTGTCAGAGGGACCAGGATTAAAGACAGACTGACCGAAAGAGGCCAGGCTTGGGGCCAGCACCAGCCACAGGGGACACTTGTCCTGACAGGGCCCCCCCCCCCCCCCCACCATGCGCAGCCTGGGAGGGCAAGGGGCAGGGCAGGCTGACGACATCAGGTGTTCCTAGCCTCAGCCACAGCCCATCACCGGGCACACATCCTCATGGGGACCCTGCTCCTCACTCACACACCTGGCCGCCTTTCCACGACCGCTGCCTGTCTTCGAAGAAACACTGCTCCCCCAGAGGTTTCCTGGGGGTCAGCAGGCAGCCAGTCATCTCAGTGACTTAGCACAGTCTCGGGACTGCACAGAGGGTATAGAGAGAGAGATCGCAGCCCCCGCCCCACCTGGTGCCCTGAGCCCAGAGGCCCAGCGGACTACAGGTGGCCACTGCACACCCTCCCATCCCCCTTCAGGCAGAGGACAGGTCAAGGGTGGCAAACGGACGTGAGAGCAGAGGAAAGGAGGAAGGAGGCTGTTCCGTGAGTCGGGGCGGATGAGATGGCTGAGCCCAGGCCCAAAGAAAAGGTACATTCCCAGAGCCCGGCTGCGGCCAGCCATCTCCCCCCCCCGACAGCTGCGGCCAAAGGCCTAGACCTGGCAAGGGGAGTGGACTCGTTTTAAGGAAAAGAAGGCATTCCACTCAACACCTTCAAGCAGAGACGCTGACACATGACAAAGGGAACAAGACTGAGCTGTACGTCCCAGACCCCGGAGCCCAAGTCCGAGGTGGGGACAGGGCCAGCGCTGTGCAGGCAGGTGTCTGACCGCGGGATCTCGGGGAAAGAGCCCTGATTTCTAGCACCTGCTGATGACTGCGGCATAAACCCTCCCACCTCAGCCATGCAGCGACGTCCTGCCAACCCAAGGGTCATCGGAAGTGTGGAGGGTCCCACACTCGGAGGAGGCCGAGCCAGGGCTGTGGGGCTCGAGTGGCAGATAAGAAGCAGCTGCAGGCCCGTGCCCACACCTCCCGGCCTGGAAGCAGCCCCTGCCCTCCCCACCCTGCCCCGGCTCCTGGCCCTGAACAGGGAGACAGACGCATGTCCGCAGATGGGGCACCAGCATGGGGTAAGAGGACCGAGCTGCCAGAGCACGTTCAGCCCGCACTGGGCCCAGGCAGGGGCCAGAGGTGTGACTGCAGCTCAAAGGAGCCCTGGGAGGCCACCACCGCCCACTCACAGAGGACCCCGAGGGGCCACCGCTGGCCAGCTTAGAAAAGGCAGGAAGTGCCCCACTGCCTCTCAGGGAGGGGCTGGCGGCTCACGGGCTGGAAAGGAAACAACCACATCACAGTGACCGTCTCCTCCAGCCGCCGGCTCAGATAAGACCTGACAGCAGAAAACAGACACTGGCTCTTTATGGCGAGGGACAGCAAACGGCTCACAGCCCCTCCAGCAACCGGTGACCATGGACAAAATGACTCTGGGGAATCGTTTCAAAGCCAGGTTTGATGGCCTGCCTTCAAGTCCAAGACCACTTTTCTTTCTTAAGGTCAAGGAGAACTGCTTTATTTGGAAGTCTCTGCTTTAATTAAGTAGTCTCAGCTTGCCAATAAACTCTGAACATCAATCTCAGGACAGAGGGTCACAAAGATGTCACCGTTAAGGAGAAAAGCCTCTCAATCACCACCCGTGGGCATCACACGGGACAGCTGCCGCTGCCCGCCGGTGCGCGCACCCACCCACCAGGGTGGCTGAGACTGACCGCGTAGTGCAGCTAGGAAGCTCCAGGAAGGACAGTGCAGAGGGACAAAGCCTCCACCCCTCTCGCTGCCCTGCAGAGGGAGGCGGAGCACAGGTGCAGGTCCCGGCCTGGCCTACAGAGGATGGGCCTGAAGCTCCTGCCAAGGCCACAAACAGGCGGGGGGCGGGGCAGGGAGGCCATCTCAGAGGCCATGGCTCTGAGCAGAGGCTTGCGCAGCCCTGCAGCAGCACTGAGCGCAGGGCTGGGGCAAAGCTCCTGCATCACCTGTCAGCGCTTGGTCTCCTGGCACAGAACAGAATGTCCTTGGCGGGCAAAACCCAGCTGGGCACGTCTGGGTGGGACTTTGAGTGGGACCTGGCTCCCCAGGCCTGCGAGGGATGTGAGCGGGTTGAAAGCCCCGAGGCCCTCTCAGGACCCTGCCAGTCCAAACAAGGGCAGAGAGCTGTCCCTCAGTTTAAGGAAAATTACCCCCTCTGCCTGCTCAGGGGAGGAAACCTGAAAACCAGCTTAAATTAGGCAGCGGAAAACCAGGGATAGGGCCGGTGGTGAGGCCCGGAAAGAGAGCAGGAGAGGATCCAGGAGGGTCCCAGGTGACAAGGTCAAAGTTCTTCCAGCTGCACTACCCTTGCTGATGGCAAGGGGTCACAGACCTGACCCTGAGGTCCTGAGATGACCATGGGAGGCCTCAGGGACTGGGCTCCTCTCGAAAAGGCCTGCAGGCGCAGAGGGGCAGGCTGGGGGAGGTCCCAAGCCACAAAGGTCTGGGACCCTAATGGCTGCAGGGTGTAAACTGTGGCTCCCAAGCCGCATAGCCTCTATCCTTGGCTTTAGAGCCCAAGCCCCTGGGCAGAACAGGGCATCCAGAGTCCTGGGCAGACAGTTTGGGCAGTGGGAGGGATGCCTGGAGAACCCTGCACAGCAAGCTCCGCCCCAGAGAGTGCACTGTCCAGACACCCCGCACACTGGATGGTCGGTGGGAGCAGCCAGGGAAGCCCAGAGGCCACGACAGCGGCGAGGAAGGCGGGCTCGCACGGGGCAGGGCCCCTGCATGCCAGGACTGCACCCGACATCCATGGGGATCGCTGGACAAGCTCATTCTCGCCCAGTTGGCCCCCCACACGTCACCTGAGCTGACTGGGAGGTGTCTTTCCGTCATGCGCACACATGAGGAAACTGTAGTGTGGGCTGTGCCCCCTCTGGGGAGGCAGGAGTCGTGGACTCTGGGGCACAACTGAGCCCGGGGAGGAACCACACAGATACTGGCCATCTAGAGGCAGGACAGAACAGCACAGCAAACACGGAAACTGTCCCAGGCCCCAACACCCACGTGGGAGAAGGGACAGTCTGCTGCACACCACCCCAAAGCCACTGCCACTGCGGAACCCCTGGAGCGTGGGGGCAACCTCTCCATCAACCCCCACCCCAGCACGGGCAGGCCCTCTGCTCATGGGGCTGTGCTGGCTGCGGGCCGAGGGGTGAGGGTGCAGCTCACTCCCTGCAACTGGACACTTCGATGCTCCGAGCTCCTCCCTCCCCCTCCCCTCAGGGCCGCATGGAGGATGATGCACCAGAGGCACAAGATGATGGCCAGGAGTCCCCAGAGGAACCGAGGCAGTGGTAACGGGTCTGGGATGGCCTCACCGCAGCCAGGCTGCGGCCTGCTGCTCCCTGAGGAGACCCCGGGGCCCAGGCCGACCAGGTGGCTTGCCGCACCCACAGCACAGCACTGCACCCCGAGCGGGCGGGGGCGGGGGCCGGAGACAGGCTCGTAAACCCACTTCACTGCTTGGCTGGGAAAAGCTAGCACAGCAAAGCAACGTAGGGGAAGGGCTAGGGCCCCCACCTGGCACATTGAGGCACCTCGCGGACACCAGCTGCTCTGAACATGGTGAGCGGCGCAGCAGCCACGTTCAGGGTCTGTGGCGGGGCCAGACTGGAACCAGGGTGTGTGCTCCTCACACAGTTTTTGTGTCACATCAGACTTGCTCCTTTTCTTTGATCTTGCGTGCTGTGTGTACTGGATGATGTGTGCACCTCTCCTTACAAACACGCAACAACACGCACCTGCAGGCTTCCCATGCAGGTGCAGGGAGCCAACCCAAATCAAGGGCCATGACTCCCACCGTGAGAGAGGATGCTGGGTCCTGGAGGCAGCACCCAGCCAGGAGGGCCTGCCCCTGAGCGACCATGTCTGCACAGCATGGCAACCAGAGCCAAGGGACACAGAGCTGCGCACACGCTGGGCAGGCCCCTGAGCAGCAGGTCCTAGGGACAGAGCCATGGCCTGAAGGGAAGGGACGGGCAGGAGCGAGCAGCCCTGCGGCGCACCAACCTCGCAGCCCCTCCACGTCCCGATGGCCTGCACGCACTCCACCAGCCACCCGTCTGTGCGTTGCATGTGGGATGGCCTTCGCTACAATGCCCCCTTTGGCTGTCGAGGGGCAGGACGCAGGCGCACAGGTGACGGGGCACCCATTGTGCTGCCACTCGAGGAACGTCCCAGGGCGGGAGCGGAGCAGGCGGCTCAGCCTCTGATCTGAAGCTCCCCTCTCAGCAGCAATAAAAACGTTTTCACTCGGGTGAGGACAAAGCTGAATCTAGTTTAGCAACTGTAACTGAATTCTCTCTTGAAAGCATAAGTCAATTTTAACCTTCCCCTACAGTTGAGACAGTTTTCAGAGAGCTGTCATCCAAGTCACACTGAGCCTCAACTCAGAAACGCAGGGAAGGAAGAATGCGCCAGCAGGCACGAAGCCCCGGACACGCCGAGGAAGGGCTGCTCTCCCTAAGAAAACGCCCCGATGTGGTCACATAGGGGTCAGAGCACACAATTTTAATACTGACGCCACTGCCACCCTTGGCCTCCCCAGGTTCAGCTAGTGTTGTCCGTGCTAACGGGGGTGCCCCCGGGGGACGGAGGAGCCTGCCCAGGGAGCCAGTGCCAGACACGGCCCAGGCCCACGTGGCCAAGCAGAGCCAGCCCTCAGAATGGGCGCCACCCTGGAAGGAGGCTTTGCAAACCACACACAAATACACATGTGCACACACACATGTCCACAAACCACATACACAAACACACGTGTACATACACACATGCACAGGGTTGGATGCCAAATGAAACAGCCACGCATGAAGGTGGTCACCGTTTCCGGTTCCTTAGGTAAGAAAACAACAGAGCGCAGAGACCGCCCACGAACATCAGGGTCTGAAAACCTCAGGTGCTCACCACGGAACGTGCCCTCACTCAGGCGTGGAGAAACGAAGACGAGAAGCCAGAGAATGTGTGCCGGGGAGCAGGGGCCACATGGAGTCTCTCCACAGAGACCGGAAGCACGGTCAGACGGGACTCCTACAGCTGGGAGCTACGACAGGCAAACTTAGAAGTGGAGTGGACAGGGCTCAAAGATGGGAGGCGGCTGCAGAGAAGAGCAGGGACCGAGAGGAAACCAGGCCCAGTGAGAGACAGCGTGCGCACACCTGCTGCAGAGACAACTCACGCCCCACAGCCCCTCTCGGGCAGATACGGCTCTGCCTGCCCCCACGCTCTAGCACAGAGACCCCCCCCCGGGGGTCCCCCCAGCGGACGCCAGCCTACATGCTAACGCTCCGGGAGTGCTGTGCCACTCTCCAAGGCCTCGAGGGCACAGGGGCAGGCAGGAGTCCCCAGCTCCCAGGCCGCAGACCGGTCCCGTCCATGGCTTGTCAGAAACTGGGCACACTGCAGGAGGTAGGCATCTGAGCCCCGCCTCCTGACCTCCTCGCTCCACTCCGTGAGGCTGCCAGGGCCACAGCTCACTTGGGGGCCACGTCTCCCAGATGAGCGAGTGCCCTCATAGCGACGGCGGTGCTCTGTGGGGCTGACTTCTCTGGGTCCTGGCATGCTCTCAGAATTGGGCCAGAAATCTTTGTCCTCTCATTAGCGGTTCAATGCTTTTAAGAAATGTGGTTTCTTTTTTTCTGCTATTTCTTTTTTTTTTTTCTGTTCGCTGACTTAAAAACAAAATCTTGCCCGGTATCTCTGAGGTGTCTTCAGTGGGAAATGTGGTTAGAATTCTCCAGCTCTCCCCACTTGCCCCCGGCTCTTCTGTTCCATGTCGGGCGGCTCAGGCCTCCTGCTCCTGTCCTGCCCCAGAGGTTACAGGAGAGACCCCCAGAGTCCCTCTTAGGCCGCCCAGCTTGTACTCAGCATGGACCATCATTCCCCTACAGGGGCCAGCCTCTCAGGCTGCTGCCCCTCCTACTTTCTACCTGTGCTCTGCGCAGACACGAGCCTCCCCTTTCAATCACGGCACCCTCCCGTCCATGGAGCCGATGCTTCTGAAAGGTCTGGGGGTAACGGGGGTGCGGTACCACTCAAAATGGAACCCCATGTGAAACTGCTTCTCAGACGTCCTTCAGCCACTCCTCCTGCCGGGAAAGAAGGCAGTGGGGCTGCCCCTCTTCTGTTCACCCCTGTGCTTCCCTCCGTCCCCTGAGACGTGTGACCTCCACCGCCCCTCCACCCACTCCTGGCTTCCGGGGCACGTCCTCATGACACTTCTGCTGGAACGCCCCGCCTCCTGCAGCTGGACTCGGCAGCTGGACTCTGCAGCTGGACTCTGCAGGGTGGCTCAGCTCTTTGTGCTACGAGCCACCCGGACCAGGCCCACGCCACCTCACCTTCCTCAACGAGCCCATGCACTGGCTCCCCCTCAAAGTGCCAGAGTTCTGGAGCAAACACTCTTCTTCCCCGAAAATGCAGAAATGAGGTGGTGGTTTTTTAAAGGCAATTTTTTCTTCCCTGCATATTCTGCCTTGAATAAAATTTTTACATTCCCAGGAAAGGCTCCAAGTCCACAAATTCTCCCTCCACGAGGTGACTGCTTGAAATGGCAGCGGGGGCATCATGTGGCTGAGGCCTGCGGCCTGGCTCCCACCAGCGGGAGAGTCCAAATCTGTCCCTCGTGTAGGCCTCCTGCGTGAGTGAGAGCCGGGCGGCTTCTGCTCTGGGGCCATCACAGAAGTCCCCTCAGGGTTCACTGGGCGCACACACAGACCACATAGTGTGACCTGTTACGGACACGCCTCTGCTGGGTGCAGAAGGGCTGGCGACCTCACGGAAACATGCAGGACAAAGTGGCCGTCCTCGCAGGCTGCACAGCAAACACCAGTTCCACGGACTGACAGGCCCAGGTCTGGGAGGGAGCCTCAGGCCACCCACCACAGCTGCCTGCTCAGCAAACACCGAAGCGCAGAGCAGAGCAGTCCAACCACTTCCCCAACTGCAGCCCAGGGGCAAACAGGCGCTCGCCACAACCTCCCAACCCCCACACGCACGTAAAACCCGCCCTGCAGGACACGAGAGGGAAGGAACCAGCCACCAGCGCGGCATAACTCGCACCCACCGCAGATCGCACCTCGAAGAACCAGACGAGACTAGGGAGCAGGGGAGTGGTCTGAAGCGGCTGGCAGCAGAATGCCCAACGAGGCAAAGAGCGGTCTCACTGTGAGACGAACAACGCACGCACCTGCTGCAGCTGCACAAGCGGAAGACAGCGTTTGGAGTGGCCAGGGTGAAAAGCAGCAAAATATGCCGAATCGAGTAAGCATCACTGGAAGAACTGTGAAACTTCACAACGTGCAAACCAAGCAACGACCCTCAGACACACAGCTGAAACCCAGGCTCCACGGAGGAGTGGGACGGAGTCCCGAATCCGCGTGGCTCCACGGTTGCGGCGGTCAGCGTCCCGCAGACCAAGTGCCTTTCTAGTGCAGACGCCCACTGCCAAGGCTGTCTGCAGGCAAAGGCACAGGGTGGGGGGCGGGTGGGGGCACAGGAGTGCGGGTGCGCGCAGGGCTGGGTGCAGACCCCACATCCACAAGGCAGCGGAGCGCCCTCTTCTGCACGTTCGGCGAAACGCCTGCAAGCTCTCCCGGGGCTCTTCGCGAGAGACCATTTCCCTTCTCTGGACTGCGTCACTGGCCGGCTGGTGCCACAGATCGACTCCTGGTTCTGCTTCGTATCTCTGTTAATGCTCTGTGCACTAATTTAACAAACTGCCAGGAGAGCAGACTGGGCACGGCCCACACTCTCTGCACTCGCACTTAATTAAACCTTGCTGCTGTGGTGTGACGGGCAGCGAGAGCATCACGGGGGGGTGGGGGGGGTTACTGCAAGGGTGAAGGGAGAAAGCATCACGAAGCCCCCACTTAAACATGAAAGCGCAATCCACAGTGGCCTGAGCACACACTTTAATTTCTCCATACTATGAAAGATGTTATTTCCAGACCCGGTAATTAATTGGATTCTGTGGAGAAATCACGCCACCATCCCTGGCAGCAGAGTGAGGCGCAGGCAGGAAACAGGACGAAGGACGGCCGTGCGCAGTGTGCTGTCACCCCCGTCGGGACGGTCACCGGGCCTAACAGGGATCGAGGGTTGCCGCCCACAGGTGTTCTCAGCTCCCTGCACTGCGTGGGGACAGCCCTCCAACCCCATCACCCCCACAGAGGGTGGCGTGCCCCTGCCTGCAGGGCCTTGGTGAGATGCACAGCTGCCCTGCACCAGCCAGAGGCGAGCTGGGCAGGCCGCCTCCCACAGCCCCACGCCCCCCTGCCTGCCAGGGGGCCAGCTCACCATCGATCCGGCTCACGAGCTCTTCCAGCATCCGCACTTTCATCTGGATACCTGGCTGGGCGAAGGTGTAGTTGTCCTAAAAGAAAAAAAAGTGAGTGTCACATACACAGCCAGGAAGCACGCTCTGCAAGGACAAGGCAGTGGGACATGGGAGGGCCACCTCTCAGACTGGCACGTGCCTGTGCGGCAGTGCCCATGAGTCAGTCCGCTCTGAGGTCGAGCCCAACCTCCCTGACGTCAGGAGTCAGCCCCAAGATGCCCGTCTCAGGGACGTTCAAGGGACACTTCCGCGTGTAAACGTAAGACCTTCGCATGGAGATGCAACAAACAGACCTCGGCAGGCAGAGCTCATTTTGGGGATGCGTCTGCTGGACGCAGACAGGCACTCGGGCAGCGCGTGAGCAGCATGGCCACCTGGAGTGGCAGCCACGTGTGGTACTACCCATGCCCAGTGCCGGCAGTGCCACGTCGCACCAGCGACCCAAGGACCAGTGACATGGTCCCTGAGCGGGGAGGGAGCGGGCGTGTGGCCACTCCCAGTGAACTCGGGTGAAGAGGCAGGCTCACAGACTGAGACGGCAGGAGCAGCCTAGGCCCCGGGGGGCACAGCACTGTAGTGCCACAGGCTCCGGATGCACCGGGCTGGTCGGGGAGGGCGGGCGCAGTTTTCTGTGACAGAGCAGGGCTAAGAGGGCAGCTTCCCAGCCAGCAGCAGTCTCTAAGGCTGGGGGCCCATGTGAAGGGTGCCTGGCCCCCAACATGGCCACATTCCCTCCATGTCTAACACGGGTACATGCACACACATGCCATGTCCTGCCCAGAGCAGGAGCAGCCACTGCTGCGGCACAGAACCAGAGATGCCCACAAGGCAGCAGGGCCTCCTCCAGACATGGGAAACGGACGGGCTCCACCGAACTCTTTCTGGGAGACTTCTGCATAGGTCCAAGCGACAGGCCCTGGGGTCCCAACCGTCATGTCTGCAAGGCATGGCCGCGAAGGCCTGCATGCCCCACATCACTCTGCAGAGCCAAGGCCCCTCTGTTACCCTTGGCAGCACGAAGGACAGGCCCTCCCAAGGGTGGTGGCCACAGGGGCCTGGGGAGGATGTGTTTTCTAGGCTGAGTGACAAGCCTGGGGGTGCTGGGGAACGCGGAGCTCCAGGGAGGTGAGGGCTGTCAGAGGCTCGTGGGGAGCAGAGACGGCTCCTGGGCCCAGAGGGACAGTATATGCCCCAGTGAGGCACCAAGGGGACAGGTCACAGTTACAGACACTCTGCGGGCCTTAACACCTAAACTTGAACAGGGAAAGAAATCTTGGTTTGGACTTGAGCTTACAAGGGTCAGCCTTTAACAGTTAATTTCCCTCTGGAAACATGGTAACAGAAGGAGATTTCTATCCCAGTCTGGGCACACCGTTGCTGAAGTCTGCGTGCTGCCACTGAAGCGGACGGTGGAGTTTCTGAGGAGCCAGGCTGGGCATGGAAACAAGCAGCCAAGGATGGGAAATGAGCGAGAGGCAACCCTGCAGCTTCAGGCAGAGGCCCTGGGGATGACGTGATGTTCGATTCCAACAAACGTCGGGGTAACCACCGGCACCCGTGACCCCAGGAGAACATGCCTGGAAGCAAGGGCCCCACTGAGGCTGCCCACCCTGAAGGACTGGGGGTCTCCCTCCTTGTTCCTCCCAAAGATAGGCCATGTTCCAGGCTGACGGGGACCTGACAACCAGCTGGAGGAGCCAGGAGGCAACACCCCAAGCCTGGGCTCTGCTCCTGAGGGCAGGGCACTCGGCTGGGGCCACTACTGGCTTTTTTCTAACCCCAGAATACCGGCCCCCAAAGGCAACCCACCAACTGCCCTGAGGGGAACACACAGAAAGGTTTGCGCTGAGCTGAGTGACAGTTCCGTATGCAAACACTGAGACCACAGAGCTTCTGCAAGAAGCACACGGAAAATACCTCGGCGCCGTGGCCGGAAACAGCAGGTTTTAGCGAGGACACAGGAAAGTCTTACCACAGAAGAAAGAGAATGATGGTTACAGGTCAAGAGTTAAAATTTTCTGATCATCAGAAAACGCTGGTAAAATAAAATGAACGGGCAAACCACAAGCTCGAGGAAAAAAATATTCTCAAAAAATACGTTATTGATAAAACCCTGCTACAGAGCATCAACAAGAGCAACAGGGATGCCACGCTGGCGGTGACGCAGCGCATCTGGGACTGGCTGGTGCTCTCCTCCCCCCCCAGCACTCCACGCTCACAGGCTACACACGTGTGCACACACACCGATGTCGCTCAGAACTGCTCCAGCGAGGGGCCTTCCCCAGGAGCATGTCCACTACCACCAGGCAGGGGCACGCCCTCTGCCTCTGCACACACTTCCTCCACGAGCCACGTAACAGCCACGTGGCTGCGCGACTGGCGCTCTGGCCCCTGCTTCTCCGTTGCACCCCAGCCCTGCCCTTCGTATCTTCCTGTCGCCCTGCATCTGAGGCATAGCTCTTCTGAGCAGCGCACCCCAGATGCACTTTAAATGCAATCTGGCCCAACACGCACTTTTCTGGAGAATGCCACGCACGGTATCCGTGTTCTCTGGCCACCGCCATGCGTGGTGCAGCCTGCTCCCCACACAATCGCCACCTGCCAGTTTTGCTGCCGGCTCACGCACCTCTCCTCCAGGTTGGCTCCCATCCACCGAGTCCTATCATCTCCCTCCCCCACCTCCGTGTGGTGCGGTGGCCCTCCCTTTGGAGACCCATGTCATCGACGAAGAGCAGGAGCAGCGTCCTCCATCAGCCTGGAGCTCCCAGCCGCCCCGCCCACTTTCCCCATCTGGACCTACTTTTCACTCTGTCACGTCTAATCTCTCTTTCATCTCTTTGTCACCTCTCCGTGCTGCCTACTCGGCTATTTTCTCATTCTATTTTAACTGATCCTCTCTTCTGCTGCGTCTCACGAACCGAAAGCTTACCCACCGTGGCCTGGTGGCCAGAAGGCACCTGGCCCTCCTTGACAACCTGCAGCTCTTTGTGCAGAGTCTCATTCTTTGCCCCAACCCCTTCCTTTGCCTGGAGCATTCGAAGCCCACAGGTACCCGGCTCCTGCACCTCCGTGTGGGATCTAATACAGCCTCTCGGACTCCACACCGGCTCACTGCATCCGTCTCGGTTCTGTTCTTCTCCTGCAGCCAGCTCGTCTTTCGGGGCCTTGCCATGAGAAACCCACAGGCTGTGCATAGTGGGAGCTTCCCTTGAGGGCAGCAGTCCTCCAAGTGGACAGCCAACTGCTGGGTCCCGGAGAGGGCTGGCACACTGGCATGAATGAAGGCAGGGCCACCAAACTGTTCCCTGATGCCAGGCGCTCAGTGTTGGGGGGAGAGCAACCTCATTTGATGATATGGGAAAAGTCCTTAACTTTATAATACTGTGTTACATCTCGGCCCTTGAGTATTACATCTCGACCCTTGAGTAAACACCTTCTCAGTATTCTGAGCGGCAAATTGGGAAGAACGCACAGAGTACCTGAGACATGTAACCAAGAAATGCAATTTCTTCAAGCAAAGCTCTTTGCTGCAACTGTTTGAGCTGTGAGCTGAATTACATACATTTTCCAAGAAACCTCATTTATATCCGAAAGAAGCAATAAGAGGCAAACTGGTTAATCAAAATTGGGTATCTGGCAGACATTTTCCCAAAAACGAACAAAGTTAACCTGTCGCTTCAAGAAAAATAATTGCCAGTACTTATTACAAATATCTGAGCTTCTGAGACAAAATCTGCACTTTGAAGAACTTCTGCCTGCCCCTCTGGGCTGGACAGCCTCTGCTCAGAACTGGGGGCAGCGGTGGCCAGTGGGGCTGCTGGTGTGTGCGACAGCGTGTGCCCCATGTGGACGGCACACGCACCTCGTCTGGGCCAGGCTCTTGCACACGACCAAAGGATGATGTCACAGGGCCCATCATGGGGAGAAAACCCAGACAGGCCAATGGGCTGTGAGGTAGCCAAGTACAAATGTCCATGGATGTGGCTTCTGATCTCATGCTGCAATGGGCTTTAAGGCACCAGCATTTGTTCAGGTACACAGTACTCGCATGCGGACGAAAACACCCATGGGCCCCTGCCAGGGTGAGCAGGCCCTCCTCCCTTCCCAGCAGCTTCCCTGAGCAAGGGTGTGCCTCCCTCAGCCGCTGGGCCGTGCAGCGGAGCCACGGACCAGCATGGCAGCGCTGCACAGGCCCAGGTGCTTCCCATCAGGTTAAATGGTGAGAGCTTCACAAAAAATGAAGCAATGCCTTCCTCCTCACTGGACACGTGTGTCATAGAAAGTGTTCCTGAGTCACGAGGTGTTACTCTTAATAGCGCATGACAATGTGACCACTGCCATTTTCTCAAAGCGTGTGCAAGTAATCTCAGCCGCATGTCTAATGCAATCGCCGCCGGCAAGACCAACCAGGTGAGCAAACACCCCCCTCGAGCTCCTGGGTGGCCACGGAGACTGCAGAGGGGGACTGACATGGGGCTGGAGGCCACAACTGTAGGCCCCGGGGCCAGTCTGTTTTCGCACCCAGACAGAGCAGGAACCCTGCTCTCCTGGGCAGGCTGCCCGATAACCCCCAGCCCCACTGCGGGCACCAGGCTGCACTCTTCGCTCCCGGAGGACCCCTTTAAAAGACTCCCGGTGCCTGTGGACCACTTCCGTTCAGCATCGCCCAGCATTTCCAGCCTCCGCTGGGGGGCGGTGGTTCCTTCCCCCTGCAGCTGCCCCCCTGGCGTAGCCTGCCCTCCCCGCCTCAGCTCCTTCCCTGTAGCTCCTCACCCAGCACCTAGAGATGGTGGGTGCTCCCCAGGCTCTGGCGAAGCACAGAAGTGGGCCTCAGTGGGCTCTCCCATGGCTATCTCCGCCCCCACCCCAGTACTCTGTGCACCATACCTGAGCAGCACGCACTGCTCCAGCAGTAGAGACCTGAGCCGAGACAGGGGCGGCTGGGCACGCCCTCAGGGGCTGGGCTCACCTGGATGCCGTCCAGCAGCCTGCTCATGCACCAATACGTGTCAGCCTCCACATTGCGCAGCACATCAGCGGGCACACGGGACACGTCGGTGACGTCCGCGTCCTCCTCCTCTGCGGAGCACGGGAGAGACACGAGAGTTACCCAGGGCACAAGGACACAGGGCACCAACTGGGTGGGCCATCACCTCTCCAGGGCCCACTTTCGTTGCTCTAGCAGGGGTGTCCAACCCGCGGCCCGCATGCGGCCCAGGACGGCTGTGAACGCGGCCTGGCACAGGATCGAAAAGTCACCGAAAACACGATGAGAGGTTTGGGAGCCATTACGTGCCACAGTGCACTTCATGTGTGGCCCCGCACAGCTCCCCTCCTTCCCGCGCTGCCCGGAGGTGCCGAAAGGCTGGCCGCCCCACAAGGAGCAGACTTGTGTATCTCCCACCCCATCTTCATGGTTCCCAACTTCAGTGCCTCATCAGATGCAGACAATTAACATTCTCAATCCTCTCCGATTAATTAGCATCATTAATAGACTGTAAGTGATTGCTTCTCAGGCATTTCACATTCTAACAAGAGAGAACCTAAATATACCATTTATTCTCAAAGGAGATCTGAAAGTTTTCCATAACATTTTAAAAACTGTTTCTAAGATATTTTCATATGCATTCAGCAGTAACTCATCTAACAGCCCCGTTCCAAGGTCAGAGCTTCCAAAGCCATGCAGGTGAGCCCTCCTCCATGGTGAGCAGAGGCCCAAGCCAGTGCTCACACAGACCTCTGGAAGGAAGAACAGGCAACAAGGCCACACATCGCCCCTCCCGAGTACACAATCCTGATGAGGGGACATAAGTTTTAAAGTGCAAAACAGACACCTAACAAATGGCCTATCGGGCATTTGAACAAACTAGTTTTCCACCTTTACAACGTTACTGTCATCCAGCACAACACTCGTCAGTGCCCCAAAATCGCGTATGCTGTTTTTAAAATTCTATTTGCCTTCATTTTATTTTGCAAATGTTTGTGGCATCTTTGCAAGGAAAACAAGTTTAAAGTCGAACACATGAATGTTGGGTGTTAGAGAGTCACTGAATTTAAAGATGGGGTGGGCCAGGGTGAGGGGCAGGGTCACCCCTCACACTCGGGCTGGAGGCCCTTGAGGCCGCACAGGGGAGGGGTCACCTCCCTGGATTAGGGCCTGGACTCAGGTCTCCCGGCCCATGCCAGGCCCCGCCCACGCATCACAATGCCCTTCCTGCTGCAGGATCACATTCACAGACACAGGGTGATCGGCCTCCTCTGGAGGCCTCCCCAGGAAGATGGAGTCTGCAGAACCGACCCCACCCGCTACCCATGGGGTGAGCTTGGGCTCCATTCCCAGTTCCAAGGCGCTGAGTCAACAGCAGTAGCAGAGGGCTCCCGAGACCTTTTCCATCCACACACTGTCCCCCGAGGGCCTTCGAAGCTCTAAGACACACCCCGCCCACAATGAAAGGCAAGCAGGGAAATAAAGCCGCTCTAGGACCCGAGCTCCCTCGCACGCAGCACAGCTGGACCCCCACACCAGACCCCCTGCACAAAGGCCTGGGGGATTTTTCTTTGTGTTTAGCTGGCTTCTTACTGCATCCGAGGAAGGTGGGCAGGCAGCTGAGGTGTCGGCTCTCACGGTGGGCCATTTGCAGCTCTTCAGGGAAATGAAGTAATGGTGTTTAGCTCGGAGCCCCCACACCAACGTGTCTTGGAAACGCTAAGAGAATTGGAACAGGGCCCTCATCAGAATGAGAGAAATCCAACCCTGCCAGGGAACGTGCCTGCCCACAGGGAGCAGGCACGGAGGGCACACAGAACACTGAAAGCCCAAGCTGTGACTAGAGACAGAGCTGAGGGACAGGCCCATGTGCAGAAAACACCCTGGCTGGCAGGGGCTACCCCCACCCCCCGGTCACAGCCTGGCAAAGCCAGCAGGTCATCACAGGCTCCGCCAGGCAGATGCCCACCCACTAGACCATCTGCTGTCAGGGCCTGGGAGACTCACACCATCGGGTGGGGAGGCACCCTTGAGTCATGGCCCCAAAAAGGCCAACAGCCAGGACTGACGTGACCTCAAGACCATCTTATCCCAACGGTGCACACTGCCCCCGTGCATGCCATGCAGCCCGGCGGGGGCCCAGGAGGGGAGGACACCCGGACAGGGAGCCCTGGGGAGGCTGCTTGGGCACCCTGCTGGTGGCTGCGCAGCCTTCACTGGAGAGGGCGCAGCACTCCAGGCATGTGCCACGCACGCCAAGTGACAGGAGAGAGGCCAGGGCAGAAGTCCCATAGGAAGAAAAGCTGGTCAGCGGAGATCACAAGCGACAGGAAACCACAGAAGCTGCAGGCTCCTAGGCAATCCCAGGGTTCAAAGGGAAAAAGGACAGATTCACAGGGGAAGGGAGAACAGGCAGGCTGCATGGTCAGGAAACAGGGAAGGGGCCTAAGGGTGTATGTGCAAGGACCCTCCCAGGCCGCCCTCCAGCCCTGGGGTAGGGCATAGGCCCTCCCTGCCCTGACAGGAAGCCGCTCCGCACACTGTCCGCTGTCCAGAGGCAGCTGGCTGCGACAGCAGAGGGCATCACACGGGGCGCCCCTGGGCTTGGCCCCCCATACAACCTCCCCTGGCCAAGCAGGCCAGCTTGGGCCCTGCAGGTCAGGACAGGAAGGGCTCCTGTGGACACTCCACGGAGACATTCAGCCAAACATGTTATTACAAACAATGGCATTTAAACCAACCTGCTTCCTCCAAAGTGTGACTGTGTCCTTACTTTCTCCACCCATCACCAGCACACATGGAAACGAGCAGGTGCAATCCCAGGCCGGAGCTGCACCTGCCCCTCACCCACAGCACCCACGACACCACCCTTCAGGGCCCAGCCCTGGGGACCCAAGAGTGGGAAGGCAAGAGCAGGATCCTGAGAGCCCTTGGGCGGGCAGGGAGGCCAACGAGCACATGGGCAAACCCAGGGGCCCCCAGGCGAGGCAGAGCAGGCATCGCACAAAGGGAGAACAGCGCCACCCAGGTAGGGAGTGCTGGCTACTCCGGCAGCCTGGATGGGCAGCGGGATGAGCTGTCGGTACACGGGAGCATGGCTGAGGGGTCAGTGGGTGGAAGGGCGGGGTGTGGAGGAAGGTGTGGATGAATAGGTAGGTAGACAAGTAGATGGGTAGGTGGGTGAATATATAGGTGAGTGTGAGTAGGCAGGAGTAGATGGATGGGTAGGTGGGTGGGTGAGTGGATGAGTAGGTGGGTGGGTAGGTGAGTGGATGGGTAGGTGGATGGATGGGTGGGTGAGTAGGTGGGTGGATGGGTGGGTAGGTGAGTGGGTGGATGAATAGGCAGGTGGATGGCTAGGCGGGTGGATAGGTGAGTAGGTGGGTGCACAGGTGGCTGGCACTGATGGACAGAGCGTAGCTTCCCGGTGCCATGGCACATCCTGTTATGCTTGGGCCCATCTCATCTAAACCCCACTGAGTTCCCTGTCTGACAGACAAGGGCCTGCAGGGGGCGCTGTACCCAGGAGGGCTTAGCCAGCCTGCAGAGCGGGGCTCTCCAAACAGAGTCATGCTCTCTACGTGGGTGTCACTGCCACCCTGAGACAGGGCGAGGCACCAGCACCTCTGACAGCAGGAGAGGAGGGACAGGCCACCCCTTTCTGACACACCTGTGCAGACAGGAGTCTAAAAAGGTCACTTCGCAGATGAAAACAGCAATCCCTCAGTCACACATCATGGCTCCTGGCCCCTCTCCTGTGACCTGGCAAAAGAGCCTGCTGCCACGGTAAGCCCACCCGAGCTCTGGTCTCCCAAGTGGGCTGGGGTCCCGCAAGCTCCTCTGCCCACAGCCAGGCAGCCTGGGCCCGAGGCATACCTTGTCACACGCAGGGTGCTGCCCAGCAGCTAAGTCGCCAGCAGTGACCCAGCAGGACCGCTTGGCAACGGGAACACGGAAGAACCCTGTGCAAACAGTGCCGGGGCTTTGGGGGCTTTGGGGACACCGGTCACGGCACACACTTGGATGGGGGGCACAGCCCTGCGGGTAAAAGAGCCAGCACTGCTGGGGAGCAGGAGGCCGCAGAAGGGCGCGCTGTAGTCCTTAGGGCTCCACCACTCACACAGGACGCCCCCCACAGCCGCAAGAACCCTCTTCAGGTGTCGGGGACTGCGCTGTGATTCGCAGCGTCCCTCCCCGTGAGCGAGAGGCGCCCTCTGCAGCCTGGCCTCCCGCTGCACCCGACTCGGGGACCGATGCCCACACCCCCGGCAGTCGGCAGCAGCCGGCTCCAGGTGGGGCAGCCAGGCGACCCTCCGGCTCCACAGCAGCAGCACCGTCCCAACCGAGGGGCTCCGAGACAGGAACATTCACTTCCCTCACGGGTAATGTCCACTTCAAGGTCACAGATATGCCGCCGCCACAGCTCCTGAGGGTGTCATGGCCCTGAGAAGCTGCGGCCCACAGACACTGGTGCACTGTCCGCAGTGAGGACGTCAGCCAAGAAGGGACAGATCCAGGACAAAACCAGGACTGTGCACTGCCTGCCGCCCAGGCAGGACTGGGCTGGACCCGACCACCCACCTCCTGATCCTTCCAGAGACCCCCAGTGACCAGGACCAAGCTTCTCCTGGCACCAACAGCCGTGCTGCCCCCGCCCACCCCCAACAACCCCCAGTCTGGGGCTACAGCCCCACGACATCCAGCCTGAGCCAAAGGCAGAGCCCACGGGAAGAGGGCAGCATCGCACAGGAGGAGGGAGGGGGTACTGCTGGTGTCCAAGTCCCTGCGGAAACTGCTCTGACGGCACGTGACCAGGGAGCAGGGGTGTGGGGACGGAGGGGAGCGGAGGGCGATGTCTGTGTCCCTGTGATGCCATCTCTGGGAAAGAACGTCTTTATCTCCTCACACTCTGGGCCGACTAGGCCTTTGACTTTTTGACACAGCTGTGAGTAGGGGTTTCTCTTCATAGAAACACTATTTACTGAAATACCAACTGATTCTACTAACGTGAATCAAGCCCATTTACATGCAGGAAAACGCAGGGCCGGCGCCTGGCGAGGATGACATCAAGGACCCATGAGGCCAAGCTCGAGAGTGGGCCTGGGCCTCCACCCCGCTTCTGCCCCACGGCCCCGCCTCCACCAAGGGGCTGCCCATTCATCACGCCTGTGGGCCAGACTCATCTACAGGAGATGGAGCGCCAAGGCCACGCCTGTGAAAACAGAATGGCCGACTGGGAGTGAGCCATGCAGCAGGAACAGCTCAGGCAGGGCGCAGGGGCTCAGGGCGCAAGCTGACGGGGTGTGGCGCTCGAGCTGCTCCTTGGGAGATGGCAGGACCAGGTACGGGGTGATGGCGCAGGAGGCTATGGGAGGCAAGGCCAGCGGACCCCGCAGGCAGCCCAGCAGCCACCCGCAGCATCTGCGCAGCAGAGGCAGGAGGCAGTCTCAAGGACAGCAACAGCCCAGCACCTGGCTCTGCAGCTGGGTCCCTTCGAAAGGAAAAGAGGGCACCCTGAGCCCCCCCGCCCCGTGCTCCATGGAAGCTCAGCATGCTGGCATGGGCAGGCATGAGGGTGCAGAGGAACCTGACCACCGGGCTGTCCTGGGGAAAGGGGGGCAGAGGCCCCCAGCCAGAGCCTGCCAACTGACGGCTCCTGAGGCGCAAACGTAGCATCTGGGCACCACCTCTGGTGCCCGAGAGCCAGTGAAGTTGCTGCCGGGGACCAGACCAACTCCACGCCGTGACCTGCTGGCCCTGGACACCGGTGGCCTAGGACAGAGGGTGCAGGCCGGTATGCCGCATTACCCACCCTGCTTCCTCAGCAACACGTGTCACCAGGTGCATCGCTCCCACTGGGTCTTCACGTGTCTGCTTCCGTCCCCACTCCAGCAGGGGCTCCTCAAGGACAGGAGCCCATTTACATGCAGGGAGTAAATGGGCTCCTGTCCTTTGTGCCCACGCCCCAGCACCACCTGGCACGCCTGGCACTCTGCAAATGCACAGGGAGTGAACCAATGGCCGTCCGAGCACTGACGGCTCGGGAGGAAGGGGTCGTTGCGCCCACGACCAGAACCATGTCCCATGAGAAGGATGCCGAGAAACCCGTGAAGAGGAGAGAATGTGACCCAATCTCTCCGGTTAGGGGACATGCCAAACCACTGCTAACTGTGGGACGGCGTGTCCCGTGTGACGCTTCTGCTAACGACACCGCGGGCAACACTGCCGTCAACGAGAACGTGTTCACACGCAAGACGGCCTTCCCCTGCACGCCATCACGGGCTGTTGTGGGAGGCTCGGTGCCCGAGAGCACCAGGGGCCCAGTGTGCAGAGGAAAGGGGCCCGTGAGGGAGGGCTGGGGGCTGAGCCTCTCGAGTCCCCAGGAGCCAAGCACCTGATGGAACAACTTTGATTTCTTCTCCGCCACGTCCGTGCTGAGTACAAAATGCAAAGTTCGGGGTGCAGGCGTGGATTTGCCATAAGCCATGCAGAGGGGGCCTGGGGCCTGACAGGAGCTGTGAGTCACTGCGGTCTCCATCTGAGTCCCACACGTGGACATGCTCGGCGGCAGCCCAGAAGTGCCTAGAGCGCCTGAAAGGCTGAGTAGGACAGGAATGCAGAAGCGCGCAGCCATGCACTTGAGTCTGAAGGGCCCTCTGGGCTGGTGGTGGCAGAACCCGAGGGTGGCCCAACAGCAGCTGCTCAGCCGGAACTGGGGCAACATCTGAAAAGCACTTGGGCAGTGCCTGACCTCCCTTTGCCACACTTCCTGAGATCCTTGCGGTTTTCAAGGGTTTGGCTGCACTAACGCGTTGGGATGATGGGTGTGTGTGTTTACTTGAAGACAGTGTGGAGTCGGAACGCCACACTGAAGCCACTGGGGAGAGGAGCTGACCTCTCTCCACCCAACTCCAGTTACCCAGAAAGGGATGGGGAAGAGCCTCAAAGCAGAACTGGGGCCTGGTCCGTGCTGATGCACTTCCCTGTGAGCGTCCAATGGTTTGGGGACTCTCCCGGCACTCCGAGGCCCAGGCATAGCTGTGTTCTCACCTGTGGGCTCACGGTGCCCACAGGGCACCCGGGTCTGCACTTTAAGTCAGTAGGAAGGCCCCTGAGCTGAGTATCAGAAATGTGGCGAGACAAAACAGACTTCCAGCCGCGGGTCCACCCCTGCCCCTCATGCAGAACGCTGGTGCAGGCAGTGCAGACCACACCCTGCCCCAGGAGGACAGGCCCTGGAGCTGTGGGAGGCAGGCAAGGAGAAACCCAGCTCGAGGGGGACAGCAGCATGGGCTCCTACGTCCTCTGCTGGGTCTTGAGTGACCAGGCACAGGCAGGAGAGCAAAGATGGACTCACATCTCCCACACCACCCCCCAGCAAGGGGCCAGGGCTCTCAGGGTGGCTGGGCTGCGTGGAGCCCAAACCCTCAAGGGAGCCCAGGGACAAAGTGGAGACTTTCAGAGGTCGGGGGTGGGGTGTAGAGCTGGAAAGGCTCGCTGCACTGGGTCAGCTCAGGCCCTGGGCACTGAAACCAAGGACTGCCACTAAGCACAGGTGGTAGGGATGAGTGGTGCTGCACCAGTCCGAGCCTGTGCTGACGGTCAAAGGGGCATGAAACATGGAAGGTGCCAGAAAAACCACAGCCCACACGTGCAGACTCAAGCAGACAGACCGCTGCCAGCAGAATCAGGAGAGGGATGGGCGGGGGCAGGCAGAGGGACCTGGTCCTCCAACCTGGGCAGGCCGGAGTTCGGGGAGGCCAGAGCTGCCGGGCAGGACAAGGGGAGGGCCAAGGGAGGCCCTGGGCTTTCCCTCCAGTGTCCCCCTTCCTGTGATGTGGCAACAGGGGGACAGCCCAGGGCCCATAGGCCCCACACACCCAGGGCTCATGAAGCACCTGGGCGGCAGACCACCGAGGCTCATGGGCAGAGGAGCAGGCTGGCCCGTTCTCCGTGGTCACTGTCACCTGTCTGACCCAGAAGATCCGGGTGGTGGCACCATCCTCTGCAGCAACACCGGCCACAAGCATAGCGGGGGGGCCCTCTCCCAGAGCCCCCTCACTCCAGCCCACCACCCATGCTGCCGCTCCGGGCTGTGCCTGCCCTGCTGGCAGGGCACTCACAGAGGCAGGGCGGCCCGACAGATGCCTGCCACTCAGTCTCAGGGCCTGCAGCCCATGCTTCCCACCATATAGTACGGCTTGGAAAGTGCAGGCCGGGACCTCAAGGTCCTGCCGATCCCTGTCCGAGTGTGAGAGCTGACAACAAATGCTCGGCCTCGCTGCACTGGCAGGTAGACAGCGGGGACACGTGCTTGTCATCAAAGCTGCCTCAGTGAGCTGCAGTCGGTCCCCACTCATCTCCCACTTCAGTGACAGAAAAGCCTCACACTTCATTCTGGTGGAAAGAGTGGCCATGGCGTGCCACAGAGTGCGGAACATGCTCTCTTCCGTGAACATCACGAAAGACCCCAACAGCCACAAAGCTGCAGCCGTCCCCCAGAGCCAAAGGCAGGCACCAGAGCACCTGTCCAGCCGCCCCCCGGGCTCAGGCAAACCCCCACAGACAAGGCAAAGGCCTGACAGCAACGGCTGAGGAGCCTCAAAGGCCACTGAGTCTGGGCCGGGGGCCCCAATCCAGGGGCCTGGAGGCCAATCAGCCGGCCTGGGGGCCAGAGAGCCCACTGCTGACCTGCGGGGCTAATGCCAGGCCCCGCACAGACAGGGTGGGAGGAAGGAGGAGGCATTCTGAATGACCCATCAGCAGGTGGGGCCCCCATGAGTCCCAGCTCTCTACCATCGGGAACCCCACCCAGGGCCCGGGGGACCCTGCCCCCAGCAGCCCTGTCCCTCTCCAGCGCGATGACAGATGGCTAGGCTGGCATGGGACTAATGAGATTAAAATGCCGGCTGCAGTGGGACCTGGGAACAGGGAGGCAGTGAGCAGGGGCCGTGGTTCAAGGTGGACACCAGGGCACCAGGCAACCAGCTCTCAGGTCGCAGCCACAGGAGCCAAAGGACCTGGCCGGTGTGAAGTGCCTGGTTGCACACCAGCCCAGGAGGCCGCGGCCACACAGAGGGCAGCAGGCGGAGGCAAGAATGGAAGTGTGCTGCCCCCGGCCTGTGCACAACCGTGCCACCGCCTCGGGGCCCTGGTCCCAGGCTGCTCTCCCCTCCAGGAGCCCTTACACCCCTGCCTGCCCAGCACTTCCCTTCCCCGAAGTGGGGTGCTGACCTAGCCCCCACCACATGCAGGAGATGCAGGTGCCCTTTGGGGGTCTCCTCCACTCCCTCCTCCCCGAGCCCACAGAGCCCCCTCCTTGGTCAGAGATGCTTCCGGCCATGCTGGCCAGGCAGCACTCCCTCCCACCACACAGGGCTACAGGCACAGCCTCCACACCGGATGCCCCAAGACCGGCTCTCAGGGCAGGACTCCCTGAGAGCTCAGCGGCCGCAGGCCCCCATCCTGGGTTCCCTGCTGAGCCTGACCCTCCAGTCTGGCTGGATCAGCATTCAGGGTGCCAGTCACCTTTGTGAAGATCCAAAGATAGTCACGTTCAAGGCGCAGGGTAAGACTCCAACATTGCAGTGGGAAGGGGGACGAGGACTTCACTGACAGCATTTGCGCGCACACACATGGTTGTTAAAGCCCCACTGAGGCCCCAGCTGGTGTGGCTCAGTGGTTGAGTGCT
This sequence comes from Anoura caudifer, assembly GCA_004027475.1. Taxonomy (NCBI): domain Eukaryota; kingdom Metazoa; phylum Chordata; class Mammalia; order Chiroptera; family Phyllostomidae; genus Anoura; species Anoura caudifer. The sequence continues at coordinate 144,736 of PVKU01003301.1, forward strand.
GGCCTGAGAACCAAAGGGTCATGGGTTCGATTCCCAGTCAGGGCACATTCCTGGGTTGCGGGCCAGGTCCCTAGTAGGGGGCACATGCATAAGAGACAACCACACATTGATGTTTCTCTCCCCCTCTTTCTCCCTCCTTCCCCTCTCTCTAAAAATAAATAAAAATTTTTCATTAAAAATAAATAAATCTTCACGGAAGATATGTTTTTATTGATTTTAGAGAAAGGAAGGGAGGGAGAGAGAAGAAAAGGGAGACAGAGGGAGAGAAACATCAATCAGCTGCCTCTTTCACATACCCCAACAGGACTTGAACTCACAGCCCAGGTCTGTGCCCCGAGGGGGAACCTAACCCGAAAGAAACCTTTTGGTGTGCAGGACGATGCTCCAACCAACTGAGCCACCTGGCCAGCGCCATATGCAGCTTTTTAATAAACGAGAACTGAGACAAGAGATAAGTTCCATGCCCTAGTGTTTTCATCCACGCCCTGCCACTGTCAGACACTGAAAGACAGTTTCTCATGAACTCGTGTTCACGGCTGCTGGAAGATCAGCACACCCCAACTGGCTTGACCTTCCCGAGGCTGGACAGGGGCAGCTTGGAGCCTGGGGATGGATGCCCACAAGAGCCCGTCCTCGAGACAGGAGGTGCCGTGCCCCTTGACGGGCACCCCGGTGCTGCCCAGATGGGCCGCTCCCCCAGAGAGGGCAGGGTGTCACTCTCCCCTGCACCACAAAGCACTGAGGGTCATGTTTTAATCTTGCTGATTTGATAGACAAAAATAGAACTGCATTATTGGTTCAACTTGCATTCTCATTCCTTGTGAAGCTAGCCTTGTTTTTACTTTGTCATTTGCGTCCCCCACTTCGCAGTATCTTTGCTTATTTCCAAAAAGAACTTTTCTGACTGTTTGCTGTTCACAAACTTAAGAAATGGTTCCTGAGGACAAACACCCCCACAAACAAACCCCAGCCTCGAGGCAGGGAGTAGGGGGCGGTACCGCTGGGCCTGAGGGTCCAGGCCGGCCTCTGTGGTGCTGATGTGGGAGGAGCTGCCCATCAACTTCTTTCTGGTCGATGGGAAGCAGGAAAGACTAAAACTCAGGACACCATTCTGGGGTGGCTGGAAAATAACTCACTTGGTTTGACCTTTCTTACTCAGCTCCACATTAGTGCACTTCTAATCAAATATATCAATATACACTAATTAACCCTGCTTGGAGTCGATCAAAATTAACAAACCACTTCAACAGTAAATCAGAAAATCACAACGGGCATTTCCATTTTCGTGAGTGGCATGGCACGCCACGTCAGAGGAGGCCGTGTCACAGCACTGGGTGCGGGCACACCCCACCCGACCCCACGGCCCACCCTGTGCACTGTCATCGTAGCCACGAAACACACTTCCCAGTGAGAGAAACAGCTGTCAAGAACTGCTTCTTATTATTCAACTATTAAACTTCCTTAATCATCCATCAGTTTAACTGCTCCTGACACGGGTTATAAATAACGTCTTGTGGCTCAGTAACATACTACGAGGTAACCCCTTCGCTGCCAACACTGACCGGACGGACCCCCCTGGACTTCCAGGGCCGCCCATCCTTCACTGGGCTTCGGTCATTTCCATTTCAATCGGGTGCAACACGAAGAAGCATTCTGCTGATTCATGCAGAACAACGTGAAGAAGCTGCGTATTACACTGTGCAGTATCTTCTTCAATTAGATCCCTAATGGGCAGATGACCCGTCTCACTCTGGTGCAAATGAATGAAGACATTAATGCCTAACCACGTGCAGCTGCTGTGAATCCTGTCCCCTCCTCCCCTCCAGGGGCTCCAGCCGGAGCTCCTGCCCTCTGCGGAGAGCCTGGGGCTGCGGCAGACGCAGACGCACAGGCACAGAGGACAGCTTTCCTTGCAGGTACGTACACTCGGGAACGGACAACAAGGAGTGGCAGGGCTCCAGGACTGGCTGTGGCACTTTCCCCCGTTGGTCACAACCCACATGCCCTGTGCGAGGCTGCATGGGTGGGAACCAAGCCTGCTCTCTCAGAGTTGGTGCCTGGGGGTCCACTGCGTATCAAACACTCCACACACAACCCCTTTCCTCTCCTTTGCCGTAACTGCATCACCGCCATAACCAAGCAACTGCATTAACATTGGCCTTTCTGAGAAAGCGTGGACTCCAGAGACCAGGGGGTGACACCCAATGCAAAGTCACCCAGGAGGTGCCTGCGACAGGCCAGCTGAAAGCTCAGTGGAGAGGGAGGCCATAGCATGCTGGCCTCCAAGGAGGGGAAGCCTGTCCTGCCCGGGGTGGTGGGGAGGAAGGCTTCCTGGAGGAGGGGGCCGATGACTCAGGCCCTGAATGATAAACCAGCAGAGCTTTAGAAACACAGCCAGCCAGCCACTTTGCTCCCGTAACTAAAGCCGCTCTTGCACAGCACCCCGTCTGATCCAAGCTCCTCGGCCCAGCCGCAGCTTTTCCATGCAAAGGCCCCCTCTGGCCTGTCTGGACCCGCCCCACCACTCACCAGCAAGCTTCCTTCATGGGTCCTGCCAGGCTTTCCAGTGTGCTTCTTGTCCTGGGGCACTCCACCACCCCTCCACAGAGGCTGTCGGGGCCCACGCTCACGGGCCCGCCACACACGCCATCTCCCTCAGGGGCAGCCGACCCTGTCACCACTCCAAGGCAGTGGCCTCCCCGGCGGAGCCTCAGGAACCTGGGCCCCAGGCCCAGCCAGTGTTCAGCCCAGAGAAGGCAGATGGACACATCCAGGAATATATCACATGCTCACCCAAGGCTCTCTGGCGTGTGAAGGGTTTTCCATCACACGGTGTCTCTGGGGCTTCACTGTCCCTGACACTGCTGGGCTTAGGGATGGGGGCTCTAGTCCAAAGAAGTGGGCCGAACACCGCAGGCAGTGGCAAGGGCCGAGGGGCTGGCGATGCCAGGCAGGAGTGGCGGTGCATCTGGGCTCCATGGCAGCACTGGGAATATGTGAGTAAAGGAGCCACAGGAGGCCCCCCACGCCCTTGGAGAGGACGCTGCTGGGGGCACACTTCGGAAAGACGGACCCTGCAGCAGGAGCCACTGGGGCGTGCAGAGTGCAGGCGGGGCTTCAGAAAGTGTGCGACAGCGCATAGCACAGCCCTGCACGGGCCCTCTGTGGGGCAAACCCCACTCCACTGAGTCACTGAGGTGCTCTGCACACAAGCCAGCCAAGGAGACCTCCCCAGTGCCAACTTGGTGCCGGGGACCATGCAGCCCACCTTCCAGGCATCATGCTATCGATCCGACCCAGAGCAACCAGCAGCTGCTCGCACCTGTTTGGGAGGTGAGAGGGCAAAGCCCGCAAAGCCACAGGACACGTGCCAAGTCACAGAGCCCACGAACAGCTGGGCAGGAATGGAGCTCAAGCCTGTCTGCTGGAATCTAAGGCCCGCACCCACCCCACCATGGCGACAGCATGTTAGCAAGACGAGGACACGCCCCAGCAGACCCAGAAGCTCCTGCAGCATCTGCACTCTCTGCACAGTGGTGACAGCCCAAGGGTGACAGCCCTGGCTGAGTGGCACTGTACCAGCGAGTTCGCCTCCTCCACCCTCAGCTCCTTTCCCTGTGAACGTGAGAAGCAACATCACCTCCCCCTCGGGGGGGCTGAGAAAACTGGCGCACACAGGACCAAGCTCAACGAAGAACCCGATACAAGCACACACTCAGCGAATGGTAATGCCAAACCTGGGGGGCTCCCCAGGGGATTCCGTAACGTTCCAGGAAGTGGGGAAGGGAAAGCACGGCGGACTCCCCACAAAGACCAGGCAGGACAGGGACAACCGAAGGGCGTCGCCGACACCCTGAAATCAGCGCCATCAACCCAGAGCTTTCCTCACAGCGAGCATGCCTGTTGCGAAGACAACGCAAACATACTCTTTTCCAGGCAAAGAAAAGCCACGTTACAAGAAACACTACAGAAAACTTCTCAGGCAGAAGAAGCAGGACACAGTACTGCGAAGAAACACAGAGTGATGCAAACAAATGAGGAAGACAGGCAAGGGTAGAACAACGGTCAACACGAAAGGCATTTTTCCTCACTCATAACATCTTTAAAAAACCCCTGGCCAGGAGCACAGCAGACACACAGGCCCCGGCGTGCTCTCCCCAGTCAGAGGGACCCCTGTAGCACATGGGCGCCCCACACAAACACATTCACTCCCAGGGTCTGCCAAGGGGGCCCAGAGTTGAGGGAAGGGGTGCCTGGCGACCACAGCTGAAACAATCTGAGCAACACTACAGAGAGTGGGGACTCGACTGCCACCCAAAGACCCTGCCGACAGAAACGACTGGACAGGCGAGCCCGGGGAGAGCAGACCTCTCGTGCAGAAGCCTTCCTGATGACTCTTGGAGGCGCTCTGCCCTCAGGGGGGTGACCCGAATGCGGTCAGGACTCTCCGCAGAGCCGCTGTGCACTTCGCAGGGGCAGCATAACGCAGCGGCAGCATAACGCAGCGGCGTGCAGCGGCCACACCAACGCACAGCAGCACAGAACACCGAGTGGGGGCAGGCCTCGTAACAAAAGGCTGGGCCTGCCGTGGCCTGAGCGTGCATCCGCCCAGGTTCCTGTCGAAGTCCTGACCCCCAGGATGACGTATTGGAAGATGTGGCTCTGAGAGATGCTTAGGCCATGAGTGTACACCCTCGAGAGAGAGAGGCTTAGGTCCCTATAAAAAAAAAAAACCCGGAGCGCCCCCTCCACCACATGAGGACAGGGCAAGAAGATGCCGGCCATGGCCCGGAAGACACCCTCCACCAGAACGTGCCGGCTGGGCCTCTCTCGGACCTCCAGCCCGCAGCACGGGGAGGGACAATTTCTGCTGTCACCAGCTGCCTGGCCTGCAGAGCGTGGAACAGCAGCCCGGCCGGACTGAGACAGGGCCCCTGCTTTCTTCGTAAGCAGCTTTACTGGGAAGCCACTCCCCAACTGCACCATGCAGCCGTTCTCAGTGGTCTCAGCACACCCCTAAGCTGTGTGACAACCCCCACAACCTAATTTTAGGACGCTCTGTCCCCCCACTCTGACCCTGAGTTGCAGGTGACCACTGACCTGTGTTCTGCAGGCTCGCCTGTTCTGGACAGTTCCTGTAGATGGAGTCATACGTTGTGTGGCCTTCTGTGGCTGCTTCCTTACTTCCCATGATGTTTTCCCAGTTCATCCGTGTTAGGGCGTGCATGGGTCAGGCCTGCCCTCCTCTCTGCTGATAACAGAATTCTGTTCTGTCCTCTGGGCCTATGGCCCTTTACTGACACACCCATCAGCCAAGGGACACTGGGGGCGGGGCCGCTCCCTGAGGGCTGTCCTGAGCAGCACCCCTGTGCACGCTCTCGCACAAGAACCCCACGCTGGACACTGTGATGGAACGCCAGGCTGCCACCACAGCCACCACACCAGTTTACACCCCAGCAGCACGTGGGATGTCTCGTTCCTCAGCCCGTGCCAGCACTAGCCCCTGCTGTCCCCCACTCTGACCACAGTGCCCCGGCGGGAGCTGAGGGCAGTCTCACTGTGGTTTTGACTCGCCTCCCCCAGGAACTGATGATGCCGAGCATCTTTTTGCGTGCCTACAGGCCCTTTGTCTACATTCTTTACAGACTGTCTACTCCAACACTTGGCCTATTTTTCATTAGACTGTCTTAGTTGTACAGGTTCTTCGTTATTATAGATGTAAATTTGTTACCAGATATATGACTTGCCGATACCTCTCCCATTCTGCAGATGTATCTACACTCTCTCTAAAATAGCATTTACAGACTATATCAAAAGTTTTCATTTTGATGTAGTCTAATTTACCTACTCTTTTTGGTCACTTTGGTTGTGGTACCACATCTAAGAAAACCTGACCTAACCCAAGGTCACAAAGATTGACCCCTCTGTTTTCCTGCAGAGGTTTTACAGTTCGGCTCTCACGCGTTTCGTCACCATCCAGGTGTTCAGCACACCTGCCAAACAGACCTCCTCCCGTGGAACGGTCGTGGCACCTGTCAGAGCTCAGCTCATGTGAACGAAAGGGCCATTTCTAGACTCAAGCCTGTGCCACTGAGCTGCACAGCTGCCCACTTGCCAGGATGACACTGCCTCGGTCACTGCGGTTTTGCGGTGAGCTGTGATATCCTGAAGTGGAAGTCTGCCAACTCTGTCCTTTTGAAGAGCTTTTAGTCTGGATCTCTTGAATTTCCATGTGCATTTACAGACAAAGTGGCCGACTTCTGCTACAAAGCCAGCTGCTGCTCTGCCCAGGACTGCGGTGAGTCTTCAGACAGTTTGGGGAGGCAGCCCCCGGCACACCGCGACGCCTCCTGACGCACGGACACAGGGTCCCTCCTTACTTAGATCTTCTTTAACACACCTCAACACTTTTTGGGTTTCAGAATGCAAATCTTACAGTTTTTTGCTAAGTTTGTACCTGCTTCACTGTCAGAAGAACTGTTTTATAGTTTCATTTTTGGATGGCACGTTGCAGGAGTATGGAAATCTGACTGATTTTCGCATCCCGATCGTGCATGCGCTCAACGCGCCGAACTCGTTCACGGGGTTTTATGGCTTCCTAGTGGAGCCTTCTGGATATTCTGTGCCCAGGTCACGCTATCTGCAAACACAGGTAGTCTGACTCCTTCGCTTCCATTCTGGGCACCTGTGCTTCCTTTCTGCCGACAGCCCACGAGAGCCCGTCCAGCGTGGGACAGAGGTAAGCAGTGCTGCACAGGTGCTGAAGCTGCAGCGCTAACAGTCTGAGATGTTCTCTTCAATGCCAGTGTTCACGACCGCCAGTCTCCCCACAGCGCTGCTCTGGCCACGCCCCAAGAGTCTGGGTTGGCTGTGTTTCCGTTTTCATCCATTCCGAAGTGATTTCCAGTTGCCCTTGACTTTCTCCTCTGACACGACGCTTCCTGTGGTTGTAGTCTGCCATTTCCATGGGCTTGCCAACTCCCTCACCTTCCCTCCGGCCCCTAACATCAGACCTGACATCACTGCGGTCAGAGAACACACTTCGTGTGCCTCCCCCCGTTCCAACATGTGTAGGCCTGCTTCGAAGGCTGCACATGTGTACAGACATGTGCCCGGCTGCCGTGTGGTACAATGCTCTGTGGACCACCCATAGGTCCAGCTGGAGTCCACTCTGCTCAGCCTCCCTTCCAGCTCCTTGTCAACCTTCTGTCCAGTTTTCCTACCACCTACTGGAAGTCGTGTGTCGCTACTTTTTAAAAGGAAACAATGTTTAATGACTTTGGAAAATGCTTAGTTACTAAAAAAGAAAAGCAGTAATTGTGAAATGCGTATGTAATGCGACCACTGCCATGCGGAGAAGCGCGCTGACCAAGGCCAGGAGGGCCTCGGCAGGGCATTCCAGAGTCAGCTTTGGCCCATGGGAGCCACACCGCATGGAATTCTCTTATTTTTGAGCAATGAGTCTGCTACTTTGATCAGCACCGGAAAGTTTTTAAATGGACACTATGACGATCTCCAAGTCACCGGCTATGCAAAGACAGGGCACCTTACTGTCACTTCGGGGCTGCCGCCAGCAGCACCCCCTCTCCTGCACTAACCTGCGAGCGCTCCCCAGTCCCCTGTGTCCGCTTCCCCCACATGCAGCCAGAACTGCCACACAAACCTCTGTACTCAGTGCTCTGGTTTCTGCCTTCAGTGTTGCTGCGATGACTGGGGACTCCGGTGCCTGAGGGCAAAGGAAGCCATGCGGCAGGTGCGTTTAGCAGAGCCTTGGTCCGTGTAACACGCGGACGAATCGACGTGCCGCAAGGTTAAGACTTCCATGCAAACAAGCAACACCGGGACAGCTTCTCTCGCTGTAAATGAGCGCTGAGAAACCAGCCCCAGCTCCTCCACCCCCCACCGGCATCACGCACAGCCCGCCTTGCACCCTGCAGACGGAACTGGCCCCGGAGCTGACATGGGCTCCCTACTTCGTCTCCCCCCCATGCTACTTCCCACGCCACCACAGTTCTCCATGATCAGGACAGCGAGACATCTGCTCTGGGCAAAATCAACATGGTTAAAAACACCCACACTTTTGAGATTCTGACTTATAGCAAAAAATATACAAGTAGACAGTCATGTCCGTGAGTACATGCATTGTTTATTTTAGGCCCTTTCCATATCAAACTTCGAGAGTAATTGTATTAGGAGGAAATGACATGTAAAAATCAAATCCATCAGAGCTCACGCTGGCCCTGATGAGTATCAACCCCTCACCTCCCAAGCACCACGGGCATGCCCCTCCCTTGGCCCCGCCCACATCCAGCATTCCAGAGCTGGGGTCCAAAGTGCCACTCAGAATCAAGCCTTAACTTAAATGAGAATAAAGAGGGGGAGGTGCTTGGGGTTTTTTTAAATATTTTTTTAAATTTTAATTGTTGTTCAAGTAGTTTTCTATCTTTTACTCCCATCCCAGCCCACCTCCCCCAGCCCTCCCCACCTTCCTTCCATTTCCACCCCCCAACTACACACTTCTTTATTTTTAATATGAGAAAATACATGGCAAAACTAAAATACAATTCTCTGCTTAAATTGTGCAATTCAAGAAGATGGAGTGATGGTCCTTGATTCCAAGCGAAGGGTGACACTGTTTGTTAAGGAGAGGAGAACCCCCGTCTGAAAGACACTGGCTCTCCTTACGAGCCGCACCAAGCCTGGCGAGGAAGCCTGGCAACAGTGGCACAGCTCCGAGAGTCGGGCTGCGCGGCCCCAACGGGACACTCTTGCAGGAAGCGCAACCTCACGGAGCCTTCATAACAACATGGGGGAGTGCGGCGCTGCCGGGCCACATGGGCCCAGAGCGCCAGTCTGTATGTGCTGCGCTCTGGGCCACATGGGCACCTGCCAGGAAAGACTCAGAGGGAGGGCTCAGGGCTCGCCCGACGCGGCCGCGCACCGGCAGGAACTGCGGCCCAGGGAAGAGGACAGGTTGGAAAATGCAGCGCAGGCTAAGGGCGGGATGCGCCCTCCTCCCTCCCAGCCCAGGCCCTGACGCTGGGCCCACACGCCCAGCAGAGCCTGGACAGAAGAAACGGGTACCAACTCTGCTTCCCGACCAGCAGCCCAGAGAAGAGGCTCGGCGGGCTCAGAGGCTGGAGCTCGGGCAGGAGGCAGGGAGAAGGGCCCACCACACAGAGACACCCAAACGGCGGGCCGAGATAGAGCCAGGCAGATGCCGGGCACCCACCAAGAGGACCAGTAACTGCCCCCCGTGGGAGGGCGAGTGTGGGGAGCAGAGTGTGGGGGTGTGGGAGGGAGGGCAGGAGGGTCTGAGCCGAGGGTGGCTGCCTGGAGCAGAGACAGCCAGGTGTGCTGCCCTCCCAGCAGCACCGGGGGTGGGGGGGGGGCCAGTCAGGACCCCCCCCAACCCCGCACAAGGCTGCCTTTCCCACTCCTCTGTCCCCAGCAAGTATTCCCAGGGAAAGCATTTGAAAGCCATGTGCTCTGACTGGACGACAAACCCAGAGACCCTCAAGGACGCAATTCCACTTTGGTGCAGACTGACTTCCTCGGTGCAAAGCGCTAGGTGCGGACTCAGCCCCCCCCCCCCCCCCCAGCACCCCCACTCCTCCCCTCGGCAGAAGCCTAGAGGCTGGTTCTCTTCCAGCTCTTCCACAGCCGGACCCAGCCCCAATCTTAGCACCACTGGTTCAGGACGCAGGGATAAAGACAGAAACTCGGCAGACAGATGGCGCCTCTGTGGACCAACATCCCTCAGGAAGTTGGATTCAGGGGGTTTGGCCAGCCAGCCCTGCAGAGGAGCACTGGAAGCTTCTCCAGTGGAGCTGATACACACTCAGGCCACCCAGGGGGCCAACCCAGCAGCCTTCAAGCCGCCGAGATGGACATCCCAGTGATGGAAGGGAAGAAACCACTGCCATGGACCCACAGTCTCCAACCCCAGGACCAGAATGTGCTCACACGCACCGGCTTCTAGAGCCTTCTGCTCCAATGACTCTAGACAGAGAGCATCCTGCACCCACCCCCTATGACCCTGGCCCTGACATAGGAAGGGTTTGAGTTTTGGGGGGTGGGGTTTAACCCCTTAAACTGAGGCTAGATGGATACAGAATTGGTCTTTGAGAAACATTGGCATTAACGCCTATTCCTGTGCAGAAGCAGCCATGGTGTCACTGTAATTTAAAGTCAGACTAGGTTGTGTCAGCAGCGACGTGTGGGGCCTCACCTTCCGTGTTTGCATCATCTGGCCGAGGCAAGAACCTGACCATTACTCCCCAGGCAGACGGTCTTTGTGCTGCTCCTTCACACGGGTGGCGTGCATGGACCAGCTGTGGTGGAGAGGCGCTCACTGCCCAGTCCCTGGACACCGCTGAGAGCAGCTCTTGAAGGTTCGTTCTCATCACGAGAAAGAGCCTCCTACTGTCACTGGTGGCAGATGCCAGCCAGACTGGCTGTGGAGGTCACTGCACGGTGCACGCACATCTCACATCACTCTGCTGTGCGTCTGATTGCGCCTCAACAAAGGGTGAGCCGTGAGGGCAGGACCGTGCCTCCCCATCGGGGCCAGAGCCCCCACCCGCCATGGCAGACCTGCCACGGCCCCGCTGCCTGTTCAGGCAGGCCACACCAACGTGCCCCCTGCCCGACACTCTGGGCAACCTCCAGCCCACCTGTCTGTGGCACTGGACACTAATAATCCCTCTGCCCCCGAAACTGTCCCCACACTTGATTCCGGCGACCCCTTTTGCCTTGCCTCTAAAACCCACACGGGCTGGGCACAGCAGGGAGGGCACAGCCTGGTCCGCACCTGGGGTGCTTGGGGACACACCTCAGCAGTGGCATCGGCCTGGACAACTGACACATCCGACTGCTCCCCAGAGAAGCCCACCCCCCTGCAGCTAGGACGGCCACTGTCAGGACCTGAGCCAAAGGAAGTCACACCTCATGGCCCCCACAATACTGGCTATGCAAGACAGGGAGCCGGAGCTTGCCCTCCCGGACAAGCCCGTCCAGCCCCAACGCTGAGCTGCGGCCTCCAGGCCACCCTCAGTCTGAGCCCCAAATCTGACTGAGCTCCACCCTCTCTGTGGGTCTTCCTCTGAATTGGTCGTCACCACGTCCCAGTCCGTCCATCCCGCCCCACTGCTAACCTGGGCACACACCTTCAGGATTGCCTGGGTCGTGATGCGCAAGATGGTGGCAAAGCAGCTAACAAACACATTTGCCTCGTTAATTAAACACATGGACCATCAACTCTCTAATCGCGTGTCAGCTAAGCTTCTTTCAGCCACGAACTCCAGAGTCTGCTGACAGGGGCCCTGCTGCCCCGCGGTGGCCAGAGCGTGTGCACCAGTGGTCAGCAAGAGAAGGACGCAGGCAGGCCGAGCCCTTGGAACAGCCTTGTCCGGCTCAAGGGCAGCTGAGGGACAGCCATGGGCCTCCTGAGCCGCTCAGCAAGGAAGGGACCTGCTGGGACATCATGAGCGGGGACAAGGTGTGGCGGGGGCTGCGACGAAACGCACCACACTGAAAGGTGCCCAGCCTCTGAGGAGGACCCGTCCTCGGGATGCCGGGCACCCCCAGCCCGGGGCACCAGGGGCCAGGCGGAGCAGAGACTGGAACGGCTGCAGTCATACTGAGAACACCAGCACGCACCATGGTGGCAGGCTCCCGGGGACCGGTTCAAGGCGGCTGCACGTGAAAACGCAGCCGCCAAAGCGGAGAGCCCTGCCTCGTTGCTTTCCTACTTGCAGACGGAGGAAACAGCGGGTCCCTCACAGGTACTCTTGGGACTTTCTGTGAATGTGAAACATGTCCGAAGCAGGAAACGCTGCCTGACTGTGGGCCAACCTGACACGGGTGGAAGGAAGTGTGTGCGGGAGTGAAACGGCAGCAGTGCGGCCCACTCGGAGCCCCCAGCAGACGAATCCCTCTGCACACAACTGACCCTCCCCAAAAACGAGACGCTCCGGCGCACCCCAGGCAGAGGTGGCAAAATGCTGCAGAAACGCGGTTAAGAAGGTTCCGGCCTCAGCTGGTATGCAAAACACCCACCAGCATTCCACCGCCCGGGCCGTGGCACTTGGCACGGCCCGCGAGCAGGCTGCCCAGGTGCAGGTCGCCCAGGTGCGGTGCGTGCCTTCTCAAGTGTCACTGAGAATAGGTGTTAACAGCACACGCTGACCTCCACAACCTCCGCAGTCAGGTGCGAGGCGAGGAGGCTCTTGCAGCTGGCGCCCACCAGAAAACCGCTATTTCCTGTGACCCACTGTCAACGATGGTGGACTTCCTGACAACTCTCAACGCTGGGCTGACGCCATGGCGCGAGGCCATTGCGGGTCACGGCTAACATCTGCGAGGAGCACGCCCTGATGGGACCTTACCTGTGTGTTCGCAGATGAAAACCACAAAGAAAGGGGTGACCAGGTCGTTGATCCCCTGGACGTACCCGCTGGCAGGGTGGCGTATGGCCCAGATAAACAATATCCGCTCGAAAACCTGCAGGGATGGAACACGTGCTGAAGTCAGAGCAGGCTCGTCAGAGACCTCAAGGTTCTACATAAAATGGACACTATCAATTCTTCCCTGTTGCCAATGTTAAAACATAAACAGGGTCCGTTGCTATTTAAACTTTTCCTTAAAATTCTAACAATCCTACTTCTCACTGACGCACAAGCAAATGCAGTGTCTCACCGACTGTGGGGCTCAGCCCCAGTGCCCACACAGACCCACACCGACCCACCCTCTGACCCCGGCCCCGGGCACACTGCGCGCGGCTGCCTGGGCCCTGGTCAGGAGCGCAGCAGCCCCTGGCCCGCCCACAAGGAGCTCCTGAGGGGCACGGGGAGGGAGGGAGGGGTCAGCAGAGGACAAGTGGGGGTGGGTGGATACCTGGCTGAACAAGTGCAGGGATGAATGAACCGGTGGGGGTGCACAGGCGGGGTGAGTGGGTGGGTGGGTAGAGAGACGGATGGATGGTTAGTTGGGAGGGAGGGTCAATGTTAGCTGAACACCTGGATGCAGGCTCTGAGCCTCCCTCGTCAGGGAGACGGACTTGCTGAACTGAGGCAGAACTGACACGAGGCCACGCTGTATGTAGCATCTGCACATGATGTGGTGCGACCTCCCCAGTGAGGCTGGGCAGCCCCCATGGACAGAGTCACATATGGTTTCATTGTGATGGCAGCTTTTACTACAGTGTCATCGACTGTAGCCACCCCACCATGCAGCACACCCCCAGGATGGCTGACTTCATGGTGACCCCCTTCCCTTACCCCCTGCCCCCCACACCTGACAACCACCAGTCCAGTCTCTGTGTCTCTGAGCTGGGCTCTGTCCACAGGTGCTTCTGAGTCACGGGAATGTCATCACCATCCGAGGAGAACCCTCAAGCACCTGCCCTTCACACAGGTCCCCGTGCTGCTCACCGTCAGGCCAGCAACGTGGGCACACCTTCACCCACAGCCTCCCCTCTCCCCTACAGCACACCCCTCCCTGTCCCAGCCTCTGCGCCATCACTCCCACCTGCACCACCTTGTCAGACAAGGGTTCCACCCCAGTGCACACAACCCCATGCACATATGCTCGCTGTGCACATGTTCTCACACACACACAACCTCACACACATGTACACAGTCAGATGTGCATGCACAGGCACAATGGACTCAGAGCTCACATCTGGCTCTGTGCCAGCCGGCAGGGCATAAGCAGGAGGGTGAGTGCCACCACTGGGCACCACCTCCAAAGGGAGGGTGTGCACTCTCCACAGGCCTCACCAGTGCTGCTGGGGAGATGCATGATTCAGGGAGCTACGCAACTAGCTTGCACCATGAGGTGGGCACCAAGCAGAGGAGCAACCAGTTCACAGCCTCAACTCACACCTGAGGCAAAAACTGAGGTGTGTGAAGCCAGCAGTGTGGGTCTGTTCTTGGCGTTGCCTGTCCAGGCCCACGCTGCCTCCACACAGAGAAATGACACCCTGATTTTGCCTCCTGCCTAACACCAGACCAGCGTTTCCACACTCTCCCCCAAGTTCCTCTTCACGACTGCACGTCCCCCTACCAGGCTGCACCCCACTCACCCCTCAGCCGCCCAGCCAGCTGCAGAGTCCCACGTGTGTGTGTGCCAGTTGGCTGTCTACCCTGGCACTGGGCTGCCCTGTTGTGGCGTGGACAGGCCTGTGGCACCCAGGGCAGCCATGGGAGCGGAGGAGCTATCATGAAGGACAGGGACCCACCGCCAGGGCACAGGCACATCCGACCAGTGGGATCGAGGTCCCCAGCCATCATGGACAAGCAGGCCACTGACAGATACCAGCCAGTGGTGCCCGGCTGTCCCCGCTGAGACCGAGAAGCCAGTTCTGCAAGGAATGTGTCAAGTGGTAGGGAAACCATAAAAATAAACCAAGTACCTGTGGCAGGCTCTACTTTCCATTTTAAAAAGTACATAAGAAGAGAGGTCATCATTCCTTTACCAGACACAATGCGCACAACTATGGAAAAGGACAATCGGGGAGAGCTACCTCAGAACGACTAGCTCTGCAGAAAACTGACTTTCTCCTTGTGCTCTGCCAACTGCTTTTGCTGCAGTAATGCTGGACTTGTTTTAAAGCACTAAATGCAAAGGCTAGAGATGCCAACGTGCAGAAGTGCACTCACTAAAGCCATCGAGACAAAAAGCAAATATTTCAGACAGGAAAAAATTCAATTTCAAAGAGACACCATTTATGTTAACAACAAAATATATGATAACTAAGAAGAAACCTAACGTATAAGACCGTTTACAGAACAAATTTTAACACTTTACTGAAAGGCAATAAAAGTGGCCTTAAAGTGGAGCATTAGCGTGCCAGTGAAAATGGAGACTAAAGTCCATAAAGACGTCGGTTCTCACACACCAACGGACAGACTCTGCACAACACGATCACTAGTCCCACTGACCGTAACAGCAGATGGGGAGACGCGGGCCTCTGGCCCCCTGAGACATCCGCGGGAGAGCATAGGTCTGCGACCACACCCTCACCGTGGAGAGGAAGCAGTGGGCCGTGGACGCCTTGCCGAGGACTTCGGACTCGCCAGGAGGTGGAATCGATCAGCAGGGTGTGGCCTTGGGGAAGGCCACGTGAGCAAGGGGGCAAGTAAGAGCGCAAGACCAGCTCTGTGCAAGGGTGAGCCACACACATGTGGGGCTAGGACACTGCACCCCCACCCCCCGCAGCGACGGGGGTCACAGACAAGAGGAACAAGCTGAGCCGCACCCCTGCTGCACAGCTGACACTCACAGACCAGTTAAACACTGGGGTGAGGGACAACAGGTTGAACCTTCAGGTGGAACAGGATAGGGCAGCTCTACAATGTGCCTGAGCAGGAAGAGACTTTGGAGCAAAGCCCGCCGCGGCCCGCCAGGAGAGACGAAGGTGAATGACGCACAGGGGAAGACTTCTGACCCCCAAGAGCCACCGAGAAGACAAGGAGAGGCCAGCCGCAGGGCAGGAGAAGCTGCCTACAGCACACGGCTGGTAAAAACATGCAGTCCCTAACACAGAAGATCAATGGCCGATGAAACAGGCAAAAGACAGCGGTCAGAAGAACAGAAATGAGCACAGGGGAAACCCCGCCGGAGACCTGCAGGGGACCATGCTGGCGATGTCAAGAACTAGCATGGGCGCCATGCACCAGGACTTCCACCCCGCAGGCACGTTGCACCCTATCAGAGCCCTGGGGAACCTCTGGTCGGTCTGCGGGTGAACAGCCACATAGCTCCAGGCACCTGGTCCCTGGGCAAACCCCAGATGCGACCACAATGCCCAGCAGCAGGAGCAAGGCTGCGGCAAGAGCTCGGCACAGGAACAGGGGCTGCTCCACAACCAGGAAGATGGCCAAACCACAGAAAATATGACAGAGAAAAGAAAAGCCACCTGCAGAAACCAGGCCGCGCAGGGACAACGCAGCCCCAGGTCAGAGTTCCCTCTGTGTCACATGCACGCACGCACCACACGGCACATCGGAGTTGGCAGGGTTGGGGAGTCACAGGCCTAAGTCAAGAGAGGGGGCGGGGCGCCAAGAGAGGGTGAGGACACGGAGTAGCCTCGTGCATGGCCACGTTCAGATGCTGGAGGGCATCTGTGTGTCCATGACACCACAGCCGCACGTTCTGCAGGCCTCGGCCCTACAAGGGCAGGCTGCCTGAAGCGCAGGGAGGGACCCCTGTCGGCGGTGACGCCCACATCTGCAGGTGAAGCATCTCCACAGCATCTATCACCTTACTAGGACGGCAGCGTCAACTACCCACAGGCGCCTCCGGACCCGCCCTTACCTCTGTCACTTTGGGTTGAAGTATTAATGCTTCCGGATTCATCCGAGGGATATCTATGTGGATCTGGAGGTGGAGGAAAAAAAGACAAAAGATGATAAACATCACTTTGAGCATTAGGATTAAAACGGTGACACAATGACAACAGTGAGCCGCCACTGGCCTGAAACTGCTCCCTGAGACACAGCCTGTCCCCGTACACGCCCTCTGCAGGACCCTGAGGCCTGGCCTGAAGGCCTGCTGACACCCCCAACCATGGGGTGAGCGGCTTCTGCATGGCCAGGAGCAGAGCCAGCCCTCAGCGGCCCAGTGACACAGTCCACAGCGGTCAGTGAATGCTGACTTCCAGCCCCTGACATGGGAGCAGCTCAAGTACATCAGCAGTACCTGCATTTTCAGTGGTGACAGCTTCTTCCTGGAACCCAGGCCACACACTCTCCCCATCACCAAGTCCTTGGGGGACCCAGGGCACTTTTCACGGAAGCATTTAAAAACTTCCGCCTGACACCAGAGTCATAATAAAGTCCCCACCCAGCCAAGGAATACATGCACGTGTGGGGCAAGAAGCAGCCGATGAGCCATCGGGGCCTGAGCGGGCATCACGCCCGCTCCCCACACGGCCACCACCCCCCCACCCAGGGAAATAGCCCCCAGGCCCAGGGAAGACCTGCACATTCTCATGCAGGCTCACCCCCCTGACCACAGGTGACCCGGGACAGCTGTCTCACTCCACTGGACCAGCACAGAGGCCCCGGGCACCTTCCTCAGTACCGGGCTCAGCTTCCTCTCTGGCAGCTGCCGGCCGCCTCCCCACAGGGCGCCGACAGCAGGCCAACAGCTTGAGAGCCCGCACACCGCCTGACTCTGGAACGTGGGGCTGCGTCTCAAATGAACAGGGTCTTGCCTAGTCCTCCCTTGTCTCAAATGAACAGGGTCTTGCCTAGTCCTCCCTCAGGAGCGCCTGGAGACAGGCCCAGGTGGCACAGAAGGAGGACACGAGACTGCTCAGTGGAAGGACTGCCGCAGGGCGGGGAGCCAGCATCATGTTCCCCGGAGCATCAGGCAACACAGCTTCAAAGCAGCAGTGGGAGGAATCAGAACACGTTCAACACTGAAGCCAACCCTGCTTTCCGGCCAGTCAGGTTGGGGGCCAGAGCGTGGGAGCTGACCCCTCCCTAGGCAAACCCCAACACGGTCTGTCTCACATGCTGGTGTCCCCAGGGACCAAGCAGCAGTGCCCCTGGCCTGTGGGGCGCCTGGGAGTGATGGGACAGGCTCCATGCAGTGGTATGCCAGTGGCAGAAGGGCCCTGGCGGGCAGGGGCGTGGTTTCCTGCCCCACCTGCCCCCTCAGTCCTCGCTCAGGCTGCGAGCCTCTACCTGCAGGGAGCCAGCCTCCCCTCACCCTGTACCCCGTACCCCGAGGTGGGGAGAGTGCTCCCCAGGAGCCCATCCTGTCACGGGGGGGCAGAGGGGGGGGGAAACACATGCCCAGCAGGGGGCGCCTGTCCCTGGATCTTCTCACACACCACTACCAACCTGAGAGGCGAGCAGCACTGGCCCTGTCTGGGCAGCAGGCTCAGCAGAGCTCCTTCACTAGAGGCGAGGTTTCCGAAAGGAAACATTCCACCCGGACACGTCAGGAAAAGCAGACGTTCCCCACGGAAACCTGAGGCTGTGCTACCAACTAAGAACCACGCCTCTGCCGACTTGCAGCATAAGCCGTTCTGAATTCTCATGTCTTGCAGAGCCACTGAGGATTCAACGTCCCAAAGGGCCATTCTAACAGCAGATCCTGGACATGCTGTGAATCACAAATCAGTTACGTGTTCTCATGTTCATTTCTGTATGGGAAAATGCAGGCCTGTGGCCCCACTGGGGACCTGCGAGATGAAACACGTCTGCCTGCGAGCTACCACCGAGGCCACGCACCCTGGGCACTGGGGGAAGGGAGCAGAGGGTGCCCACCTGTCTGTACGTGTCCTGGTGGACGTCGTCGTTCCTGGAGTCGTAATAGTGCTCCACGAAGGCGAAGTACTCCTTCTGCTTCCTCTGCAGCGTGGCCGGTCTGCGGTCCACGTTGGCGGGCAGGTAGCCCTGGGGGAGGAGACAGGCAAACAAAGGGTAGGACGTGTGGTCAGAGCTCACGCACAGAGTCTCCCTGAGGAGAGCGAGTGGGTCGCACACACCCCGGAGGGACCAGGGAGAGGTGAGAAAGAGGCACAGCCCCAGACAGGCGCGCAGTGGGCTGCGCGAGGCCCCCCGACCCGCACAGGTGTCAGACTGACCAGCAGCGCTCACACTCCCCGCCCACCTCCGCCAGACCCCGGGCTAAGCCCCTCCCCTGCACGGGCCTCCCCCCCACCCCCCGTGCAGAATGCTGAGGTCTTTACAGCCGTGCACACGACCACGCGGGTTCTCTGGCCACTTCACTGAACTCAGCGCTCCACTCGCGAACTCGCTCATCTGGCAGGGCAGAGCGGGAGTGACTGGCGTGTACGAATGAAACCCAGCCTGCCAGTCACAGCCGCCAGCTGTTCTCGCTGTAAACAGTCTGTACCCGCCTTCGATGGCACCTGACATGCACTTCAAGGAGTCCACACCTGAGAGAGGTATGCACACACCTCTGATAAAGGAAAGGACGTTCCAAAGCAGTGACACTCCTGTGGCAAGTGCCTGAGAGTGTCCACTGTCCTACATCCTTGCAAAGACTTGGCATTGCCAAACTTTTCCACTTTAGCCATCCTGCGGGGTTCGCAGTGGCATCTGTTAGAAGCAGGTTTGCCTGTGTGTCCCAGAACACAAATGGGTGTCACTGTGTGTCCTCACCTGGAAGGCACCTGCACAAGTGCCACCCTCTCCTCACTGAGCCGCCACCCGTCGCGCAGTCTGCATAGGAGCTGTTACACACGCTGTCCTTCCCCGTGGCTCCTCTCTCTCTACTGACACGTCTCCCCGCTGACAGGTCTCAGAAGTCCCTAACTTGACCAGAGGCAGGTCACTCACTGTTTGTGCTTAGCCCTGCCTACAAGCCGTCTAAATAAAGCTTTCTCCCCCATGCACCTCACTTCCAACCCTGACCATGCCCCTGCGGTCAGCAGCATGTGCTCCAGGGGCCGCCCAGGTGCGGCCACCACCCACTCTGGCAGCAAAGCCTTGCTGGGACCTGGCCATTGTGTGCGACAGGGACAGAGCTGCAGGGCTGTGAGACTGCCCGACAGTGGGAGCCACTTATGCGGACAAATGCTCTACCACCCAGCCCTTGCAGGGAAGGCCTGCTGCTCCGCTGCAGCATGCAGGCCCCCATACAGACTGCACAACTGGGTCCCAGCCAGCCTCGCTCCGTCCCCAGCACGAGTAGCCTCCGGTGGGCGGGACTCTGCCACCCGTGGCACAACAGGACACCTACCCACTCCCCAAGGGGCAGTGCCCACAAGTGAAGCACCAGCACAGAGGCATGTTGCACGTAAGTGAGTCGCCGCCGTAGCAATGCCACACAACCTGCCGGCAGGCAACCTGCCGGCGGGCACCCTGCCAGTGGGCATGCAGCTCTTGGCCAGGGACACCTGCGCTGACTGGCACTCAGGCCACCACAGCCAGCAGTCAAGGGACCCGCCCTCCATCACCACAGGCCAGCTAACACAGCCCATACCCCACACCCCAGACCCCGTCTGCCAGAGCCCTATTCCTGAGAAAGACGGGGCGCTGTCCCCCGGCCCCTAGCTTCCGGCCAAACGAGGGAAGGCGAGTGTTCCACAGAGCAGAGCCTGCCCCACCCCAGGGCCCCTGTGCCAGGCGTCGCTGCCGTACCTGTGCTGCTCATGGAGCCCTCTCCCCAGGTCCCCTACCTTGCCTTGCGCTGGGGCACCCAGTTACACCGGGACTGGCCGGAACCCAGGGAGACGCACCTTCATCAGGTCAGAGGTGGCCGCAGAGATGACACGTGGGGACCACGACACCAACCAGGCCCGCTGTGACAAATGCACCATCAAGTCCTATGGTGCTTATGGAAGAGCCACCCAAGTTTACTCCTCTCTCGCTTTGTCCTCGGGGCCAGCGGCACCAGCTACGTACAAAGAGCTCCACCCCAGGCCCAAGCGACAGACACAGGGCACACACACACTGGCTTAGATCCCGCCAGGGGACCAGGCCAACCTGAGCCTGTGCCCTCTTCCTGACACAGGCTCAGGAACCCGGTGACGGCCCAGAGCCATGGGCCCGAGCTCAGACCGAAGCCAACGCCCAGCCGCAGGGCCTCCTGGGCCCCAGCCTGAGCACCCGCCCTGCCCAGGGTCATGGCCCCATGCACTGAGCCCAGGAGAAGCCCCGCCCTGGGAGCCACACAGACACACACGCACACGCACCCCAGATGCAGGGATGCTGAGGATGGACGCCTGCTGGTGGACACAGGCTGTATTGGCCTCCTTTCCCACCCTCAGCTGGAACCCCATTGGGCACGTGAGGCCAGACAGCCTGACGCCAGCCAGGAAACGCTCCAGTGGCTCCCGCACGGCCCCACCTGCCCCCAGCCCCACCTGCCCCCAGCCCCCTGCTTCCTAAGTCAGGGACGCTCTCGAAGTCACAGCTCCGTCATGGTGAAACCCGCTCCTCTGGACCAGCAGTTTTCCACCTTTCCCATCTCTCAGCACAGGGAAACTAATTACTAAAATTCTGAGGCCCACCAAAACACTTTTTTTTTTGCTGATCTGACAAAGATAGGTATCATTTAGATTCATTCACACTGACAGCTGCTGTCGTGCTGGCTGCGGTCATTTTTTCTCGACCATTTAAGGGAAACACGGCCAGTGCTCCTACTCGATGGTCAGGCGTTGCATGTGTTAACCTCGTGGCCCACCCACCGCGGTGGGAGCCCACTGCCCACAGGCAGCCCTGGCCACAGCCAGCTGCTCTACAGAGTTTTACGGGAGCACAGCTGTGTGCAACTGTTACGTGGGGGAATTTTTCACGCCACCAGCGCAGAGCTGATGAGCTATGACAGAGGTGGTGGGAGCCACAGGGCCTGACAAGCTCCCAACTGGCCCCTTTGGATGGACCTGCCTGCACCTCCGAGGGCTGGCTCCTGTCAGGCCCTCGGCCCAAGGGCTGAGGCAGCCTGCCCATGGGCACCCTACTCGTCGGCCTGCTCCACCGGTCAGGACCAAACTGACACCATGTCCCCTTAACTGCTGCTCCCTCCGCAGGGTGACAGCCCCAAAGGACACAGGGTGCCACCACCAAAATCTCACTCTTCAAAGAATGACGGGGACTGGAAGGAACCGCCCCCCACACACAAGGGGAATTGGCCCCTCCCAGCCCCCCCAGTGCCTGCTCCAACATCACCCCCTCCACTGTCTTAGAACTGCCACCTGACCCCTGGTGGTGGCCGCAGCGTCCCCCTCCAGCGGCAGCTCTCTACGGCACTCAGGCCCCTGAGGGCCAGCTCAGGAGGGCAGGCCCTCCAGCCTCGGGCTCCCAGACCACCGGCTCAGCTCACCGCACTATCTCTGAGGAGGGGCACCGCCCTGGGGCCAGCAGGAAGAGGCCTGGGCAATGGCAGGAAGCGAGAGTGGTCGGCGCACAAGTCTGGGTCGGGCCTGGTTTTGAAGGTGCAGGGGGCTGGGAGAGAGGGAGCCGAGGCCCCAGGGAGGGTCACATATGCTCATGGAGCACATGGCGCAGCATGGCCTGCTCGGCACTGGGCTTGACATCCCAGGTGAGTGGCAGGTGGGCGTGCGGCACCCCCAAGCAGCTGGGGGCCTAGGGAAGCGTGGGGCTGCCCATACTAACCACAGGCAGTGACGCCCAAAGGCTCCGAGGGGGCAGGACCAGACGCAAAAATCCTGCACACTCCCCAAATTTCAAGGAACTCGCTGACAGACACTCCCCGAGGCCACCAGGCCCCGAGAGCCAGGCACGGAGCCCCACACGCCCCCAACAATGCCACTCCCATGGGGAGCGCACACAGGAACATGAGGCGAGTCGAGGCCTGCAGATAATTAAGCAAGACTGGAAATTATGCAAATGAGACACATCCACGGATGCGGCGAATCCTAAATGACAGAACTGCAGGAAACATAATTGCTGGGTTAGCGTGCTACACAAACACGGGTCATAAATGTCAGACGACAAACATGCAGCCTCAGATTGAACCATCCGGTGACACAGGCATCAACACCCCCCACCCCCATGTCCCCATGCAAACCTGCTCAGTAAACAGTGAGAACCATGGCACCAAGCATCACCTCTCCTTCCAACCATGTGGGAGGAGACCACATGGATGCACCACATGGATGTTCGACGTGTGACTCAAGTCTGCTCAAATTCCCGCAGAGCTAACAGTGGTGAAGTCAAGGCCACACCTGTTGGACTCCGATGCCCCGTGGCACAGAGGGTGCCAGGGTCCGGTCCCAACTGGGTGCAGGGACGCACTCGCAGCCAAGAGCCAGGCTCCTCATGCCCACGGAGCACGGTGCTCTCCCGGGCCACCAGGCTGTGCACGTGACGACCATGAACACACCAGGGAAGACAACGCCTAGCTCCCCAGGTCTTCAAAAGGGCTCCCTTTCAAGTGCAGCTTTGGTCGTGTGTCCTGTAAACTAGACAAATGGGGATTTTTCCTCGGTCCTGGGTCCAGCGCTGCAGTTCTTGGCCCTGGAAGCAGAGCAAGCTGAGATGGAGTGCCCAGGCCGACCACTGAGCCCCCGGGGCCGCACGCCACCCTCAGTAAGTCACGCCCACGGACCCGCACCCCAGCTGGCTGGTGTGTGACCTGCCCGCCCCCATGGAGCCTGAGTCCCCAGCCAGGGCACCTGCAGAAGCCTGGGCATCAGTGTTTCCCAATCTCCCCAGGAGACGTGCACACGTACCCAGGTGGAAAAGCAGATCCAGAGGGCACCCCGGAGTTGATATAGGTCCGCTGCCCCCTCTCCCTGCCCGGCCAACACTCAGCGGAGCCCATGCCACAGCATAGTGCCAGCCGCGCAAACTCTGATGCTGCAGACCACGCCGAGACTCCTGTCTGCTGAAGCGCCCGGGGCAGTGGCGTAGGCACCCACTGGGGCCCTTGGTTCAGGGAGCACCTGGCTGGGAGAGCCCTGCCCCACCATGCCCCAGGACAGCCTTCGACACAGCACCTGCATGGGTCCTGGCCGAAGGCCATGCCCTAGATACACACTTGCTGAGTGAGGGACGAGTGACAGCACCCTCCACTGAGCTCCCCAGCCTACGATGATAGAACCCTGCTCGGCTGACTGTGGCAAGGCAGCCAGGGTACCAGAGAGAGGCCCATGGGTGCTGCTAGGTCAGCAATCCCAGGACGAGAGGGGAGAAGCCCCAGTTCAGACTGCCCTTTGCCTGTCCATGCCCACATGCGACCAGCAGCCCTCACCCAGTGGGTGCTGGGGCCCAGCACCTGCCCTCCCCCGCGGCACTGACCTTGGAGCAGAGTGAACATACACAGGCTGCTCCCCGAGTGCACAGGGAGCCCAGAAGGTGGGGACTGAGCGCGATTTCGAAGAACCCACTGTATCCTGGTCCACCTGCCGATCAGCACAGCCACACCTACAGCCTCAACCCCACCCCTGCCCTGGCCCCAGTTTGCTCTGTCCTGGCTCTAGTGCCCTCCCATGAGGCACCAAGGCACAGCCAGCTTGCATGCCCAGCACCCCTGGGCAAGAAGGACCCCAAACCCACAGTCTGTGCCCACATAGCCTGCACTCCAGACCACCACTTCCATGGAGCAGGTGCACGCAGCAGGTGCCCAAAAAGCACTTCAAACACAGGAGCAAAGGAAGTGCCTGGGGCACGCAGGGCTCTGGGTCTCAGACTCCTGGCGGCTGGGCCCCCTTCTGGGCTGCAGCCCCCAGGTCTGCGCTGGAGCCCCCAGGTCTGCGCTGGAGAGGCAGGGAAGGGCAGGGGCTCCCCTCCTTCCTGCAGGCCCGGTGAGGGACGGGGCCTGGGCCGCCTTCCCTACTCTGCCACCTCCCAGCACCCAGCAGTGCCTGAGACAGAGGAAGTGCTGAGTCGGTACTGGGTAAATGGATGGGTGTACCCACCAAGGGGCCTTCCCACGGGCCCCAGCTCCACTAGTGCAGAATCGAAGCCTCATCTCTCCCACCAGTGCGTGTGGGAAGCAGCCGGAGCCCAGCCTGGGCCCTGAGCACCGGGATCCCCGGCCCCGGCCCCGGCCCCGGCCCCGGCCCCATCCGGTGGTCATCGGCCAGGGCCCCTGCTCACCCAACCCCACTGCTTCACGTCCTCCCTGCAACGATCCTGCCTTGTCTTTCAAGACACCACACAAGCAGCCCACCTTCCCTGAGAGGCCTGGCCTGAGTGGGCGCCCCCTAGAACCTCACTCCCATTCCTGTGCCCTCCCCACCGCGGAAGGAAGGGCTTCATCATTTACTCACTCATCTGTCTGCCGTGTCACTGCTCGCCCGTCCCCGACCACCCACTGCCCGGACCCTAGGAGTAGCCGCCCCTCCCTGTGACCTTGACCCCCACTTTCCACACAGCTACTCCCCCTCACCCACAATTCCTGCCCATGTCCCATAACTCCCACAGGGACGTGGTCACCCTGTCTCCCAGCCACGGGTTCCTGTGACCAGTGAAAGGAATACAGGTGCCTGAGGCCACCAGACTGTCTGTCCCCTACACTCCCAGGACTCCTGGAGACAGCCTCTGCCCACCACCACCCTCCCTCCCGCTGACCAGCCAGGTGGCACCTGGGGCACTCCCCCTCTGCGCCTCTGTCCCCAAGTGAATCCCTGAGCAGGACAAGCAGGATGGGAGTCAAGACCGGCGGGACCCGCCCACAGAAGCAGCATACCCCCCACAAACCCGAAGCTGCAGCCAGGGCCCACCCGACACCCTCGGCAGCGCTTCCCACAGGGCGGCCCGGAAAGTCACAGCAGCCTCCCTCGGCAGACATCGGAGTACTGGCCAGGAGCACTCACGAGACCAACAAAAACAGGAGCAGTGGCAGCAGGTCCGATTCCCATGGCAAGAGAGCATTTAACCAACGAATATTCACTGCACGAAGCTGCATCTGCATTGAGGATTACGAGGTACAAAGCTGCAAATTACATTAAGACTCGTTAGCAAGAGTCTTAAATACTGAAGTCAGACCCAATTTAGAGCAAACGGACTTCCGTACTCACTCAGCTCCAAGAGTAACATGGAAGGAAGAAAAGAAAGCTGTCCGTCACTGCTGGGCTTTTGGTGGGGCCTCGCCCGCGGCAGGCAGTGAACCCCGGTCAGCGCCACCCCGCCCTGCCCGGGGCACCCCAAGATGGGCGGCTGGTGCGAGGGCCGAGGAGCCGCACTCCCCGCATTGCAGAAACAGACCGTTTCTCAACACAGTCTGCTGTGGCCCTGACATCAGGACCAACGTGACAAAGGAAACTCGCTCGAACAAGTGCCCCTGCCACTAACCCTCAAAGCTGACAGTCCTCGACACAGGGACTTCTCCACGCCCCAGGTTTGACACTCTCATGAGGGCTTTTTTAAAACCATGAGATGGGAGAAAAAGAACCCAGTTGCCAGAGTACTGCTCATCGTTTCCAGCCAGCCCTGCCAAACCAGGCCCAAAATGAAGCAGAGGGTGTAAACACCCTCAGCCCAGACAAAGGCCTGCATCACCACAGCGAGGCCGGCCACGCTCCAGCCAGACCCGGGCTGCCCCGCAGGAGGACAGACGAGGGGGCTGGTCCCCCCAGGAGGATGGTGGCAGGGAGCGGGACTAGGTCGACGAGACACTTACTGAGAGGAGCTTCCAGGTCATCGGACGAACCGGCTTAGGGATCCCGGACCAGCTCAACCTCCGCAATTCCTCTGTGGGCCAGAAAGACAAGGGAGAGTGGGTTTACAAACGGTGGGTGCCTCCCTGTGTAGGACACCACCCCCCGGGCTCCAGGGTGGGGCGGCATCCCACGGATAGACCCAGACACGCCTGACAGTGAAGATCTCAGACACCAGAGGTCTCAGCACCCGAGAGGAGTCCCCACCTTATCCCAACAGTGCTAAACATTACCTGTCCACCTGTCACTCCCAGGACATGTCTGTACCTGTACCCCAAGTGTCCCCAGCACCACCCCAGGGCAGGTGAGCACCCTGGAGGCTGGCTGCCTCCTGTGCCTCTGTCCTTAGCCTCCACTACCTTCTCTGCTTCTCTCTCTCTCTCCCCTAAATGCCTTTTCCCCAACTTAGCACCTGCACGAGGTTTCTCTCTTCCATTCTGCCCCACACCCACGACCTCCTGGGTAAGAAGGCCTGCAGGCAGCCAAGTGGTAGAGAGGTGCGTGCACAGCACTGGCTGTGGGTGCGGCCACTGCATACTGAGGACAGTAAGGCCTTCAGGTAGTCTAACTACACAGGTCCCTGCCACCTGTACAGTCACCCACAGGTGGTACCGCCACAGAGGGGCGGGGCTGGCCAAGGACAGAGGGGAGGGACAGAGCCTCCTGGGGACAGGAGAGGCAAGGGGAAGGGTCCTGAATCCTGTCCAACCTTCCGTGTCTCCTTGAGGGTCCTACTCACATGCCCTGAATGGCTAGAATAAACTATTTGATTTGTAAGAATAGCAATACTCAGCTGACCCTACTGAAACCGAAGTGCTTCTTCCTTTCCTTTAGGTTAGGCATCTACTGTGCCGTTTATTAGGCTCTCCCCACCTAACAGCTCGGAGCTGACAGCTAACACTACAGAAAAAAGAAACGATCGAAGAGGCGACTTCAGGGATGCAACCAGCAAAGACAAAGCCCTGACACCCACCCTCTCTCCAATCACTGAGCCTAGGCAAGGAAAGCAGAGAACCCTGGGGCTGCAGCCCCAGCACGGAACCACCTGTCACAGCAGGGCAAGACGACGCCAGGCCCCCCAGCTCTCCAGAGACAGCACAGAAGGCAGGGCCTTGTGACCCAGAAACGGGCATCCACGCGGGGACCGCAGCCCAGGTTTCTGGCAGCGGCTCCTGACAACGGCTGGGAGCAGCCACCTTGGGCCGGGTTCCCTGCACCGGTCACCTCCAGGGAGACACCCCCGGCGGGCTCCTGACAGCACAGGGAGAGGCACAGGGCAACCCCGAGACCTGCTGTTGGAGGGGCTTTCCTGTGCGCCTGCTCCGCCCTCCAGAGAGCCTGCGGTGATGAGGGCCACGACCCACTGCGCACGGGGGAATGAGCTCAGAGAGGCCAGGGGCCCAGCCCAGGTGGCGCAGGGACTGAGGGCCCTTCTACACCAGGGTCTTTCCACTCTATTAACTGCCTCTGCTCCAAAGGTCTCTGTCACCCAGGCCAATCTGATGTATGACACGACAAAAGGGCCCACAGCAGAATCTCAGAGACCAGAACAGAACCAGATGCTGCAGGAAAAGTGCACGAGCAGGGCTCGCCCCAGGGGTGAGCACGTGCCTCCAAGTCAGGGGCCCCCGTCGCTAGATTAAGGCACTGAACTGGGCTGATGGGAAAGGCCACAGGGCCAGGCTGACAGAGGCTGGGTGCAGATACCCAAGGCCCACCTGCCCCTCCTACTTTTCCACCAGCAGCCCTGGGAGGGAGGGGAGTCTCCCAGGGAATGAAGGTGGGCCAGAGTGGCCGCCATAGAGCTAAGCCCTGTCCACACCAGTAACTGGTGACAAGCCGACCCTCCCTAAGCCACTGAGAAGAGGGCAGAATTGGCAAAATGGCTCTCCGAGAGAGCACTCCTTGCTCCTGGGAAGTCTTTTGGAGGCAGCCCTCTCTTGCTTGCTCTGAAAAGTGCTCGGGTCAGAGGTGAGACTGGGGTCAGAGGTGAGGCAGGGGCTGCCACAGCCACCAAGCACAGGGCCTGCCCCAGGGTGAAGCCAGCAGAGAGGGAGGCAGAGCCAACGGAGAGAGGACAGCAGACCACAGGACCCAGGCTCTGAGGTCCGCAAGGGGGCCGGATAGGAGCACATCCAAAAACCTGCAAGAGAGGCAAATGCAAAGCATCACAGGCAACAGCCTACGAAGAAGCCTGGCAGCTATGCTGAGACTCCCAGACGCGGAGGGCGGCGCCCGGCCCCCCAGGTGAGCAGTACTCGGGGGCGCCTACGCTGGGCCGACGCCCGGCTGGCAGGAGGGGTTCAGAGGGACATACAGCTGTGTGCTCAGAGAGTTCACCCCCAGGACACAGCCAACATGACATTTCAACCAACCTGAGGCATGCACAGGGGAACAGGCATCCCGCAGAACTGTCAGTGGGGAGTTCTCCAAGTTAGAAAGGCTTCCGGGAGGAAGTGGCAACTGAGGTGAGACCTACAGCCAAGGAGAGTCTGCGGAGCAGAGGGAACTTCCCAGCCCAGCAAACAGCCCCTGCCAGGCCTTGGCCATGGTGCAGATGGCTGGGGGCCCCGTAGGCGCCAGGAGCCCACTGCAGAGGTGACAGTGGGCAGGACGGTGACAGCAAGGGAAGAGAACAGTCCAAAGAGACATATAGGCTATAAAAGCTACAAACACATTCTTGGATCTGAGACTCAAAATTACAAAGCTGTCCACTGTAGTTCTAAAAACATCTTTTAATCCGATGCAAAGCCAACCCAAGTTCCAATGGGGATTACAGAATGCGTCTGACACTTGGTGGGTTGACCGGGAGATCTTCCGGAAGACCAAAGGCACAGGAACAGCCGACAGAGAGCACCGTAGAGGATGGCACAGAGGAACCGGTACTCACAGGCGGGCCAGAGCACAGTGGGGCCGCAGTGGGCAGGGCTGTGGGGCCCTGAGAGCAGGATGGTGGCAAGGACTGAACACGGACCACGCAGCTCGAGTCCAACCTGCATCTGCCACCACGGAAACGGTGCTTTGGGTCAAGGGGCCTGTCGACCCATGGCATCCAAACAATTTCCAGACAACTAAGAATTAAGACAGCAAAACGGTGTGTGTGTACACAAGGGAAAAATAAAAATACAAGAAAATATCAGAGAACGTTTTGATACCCGCAGATGGGGGAAAGGACTTCTCAACCAGAAACACACTGCAGAAACTGTAAACCAGGAGAGTCACAAATTAACTGGAAGTCTGAAGTGGCCGAGAGATCAAAGCCACTACAGTGTTAAAAATGCGGACAACACACGCGACATACATGCGCAGCAGACAACATGGAAGGTCCATGTCCCTGACATGTG
The DNA here is from genome assembly GCA_004027475.1 of Anoura caudifer. Taxonomy (NCBI): domain Eukaryota; kingdom Metazoa; phylum Chordata; class Mammalia; order Chiroptera; family Phyllostomidae; genus Anoura; species Anoura caudifer. The sequence continues at coordinate 174,193 of PVKU01003301.1, forward strand.
AAGAGCACACACAGAACTGAGAGCGACCAACGCAGAGAACATGGAAGCTCTGCAAGGAGGAGGCAGAAACAGCTGACAGATGCCGGAGAGCGGACACGTGGCCCCAGCGGCGGTCCCAGGGCCACAGGCTGAGTGAGCACCGGCCACGACTGGGCGGGGCTTCAACTGGGCAGCACCCCGCAAGGCTTTCGTGCCCTCTGCTCCTCCCGGCTTCTCAAGGTAGAGGCTCTGATCGCTCACTGGAGGCCTTCCTTCTCCTCTGACAGAGACATGTGTGGGTGCAGACCACCCCCGCTACCCCACCCCACAACCTCACACAGACATGCACGGGTGCAGACCACCCCCCACCCCGCCCCATCCCACAACCTCACACAGACTTGCGTGGGTGCAGACCACCCCCCAGCCCTGCCCTCGATCCGCCCCACTAATGCCCATGTGGGTGGTCATTGTTCAATTCCAAACACTTCCAGATCCCCCTTGTGGTGTCTTTGGTCATGAATCATTCGGGAGTATGTCAGCAAATGTCCAAATATCTTCGCCTTTCTGGGTGTCGCATACTGGACTGACTTCTAATGCACAGCACCAGGTCTTTCAACCTTCGATGTTCACCGTGACTCTCTCTGGCAGAGCGCAGGGTCTGCTCGGTGAACGTGCATTCTCCCGTTGGTGGGAGTGGTCTTGTCGATCAATCAGATGCAGGTGGTTGACAGCGCTGTTTGAATCCCTCCCATCTTCACCGATTTCAAATCCGCATGTTTTATCAACTACCCAGGGCGGGGTTAAATTCCTGCCCAACTGCACATCTGCCTGTCCCTCCATCTGTCCCCGTCCACGTCTGCTCCTGCACTGGAGCTGCAGCACCAGGCACACGCGCGTGTAGAAAGGCCCCCTCTCCGTGACAAGTCGGACCTTTCACCATCACGAGACATCCCACCGCCTCTAACAGAGCCCTTCTTCAGACACCATCATCAGCAAAGGAGTTTTCTCACGGTCAGCGTCTGCAGGGCACATCCCCTCCCGCCCTTTCGTCTCGGCTGCCTGCATCTCTGTGCTGACGGCTTGTGCTCACCGGTCCTCCCAGGTTCCTGTCCTGTTCCTCTTGGAACCAGACTGCAAAACCTCTGGTCCTCGAAGAGAAAGCTAAATTGCAGGAAAAATTTTAATGAGCCAAAAATAAATGAGAAACAAAGAGCATTTCTTTCTTCTGCAACCATGGATGTGCTTCCTGAAAAGTGAAACTTCAAAACATTGTCACGAAAACCGTGCCAACAGCACAGTTCCGTGCGCATCTGTCCTGTGAAGGCCACGCTTCCCGATGGAGATGCCACTCGGGAAGCTGTTGTGGCAGAGCCTCTGCAACCGAAGGAAGCAGGCAGCTACACAGGGCAGAGGTGGGTCAGGGCCCAGCAGGGCCAGTCCCGCAGCCTTGGACAGTCCCCGGCACGTCCCCACAGCCACGTCCTCCTCCGCAGGTGAGCAGACAAATACATTTGCCTCGCTCAGTCACAGCGCTTCCCTGGGGAACAAGGAGGCAGCGTGCACAGGTGCACATGCCAACTGCACCACCACACGGGCGCAGGGACAGGGTCTGCGGGGCTGCCTGGCGTGAGTGCTCGGCGCACGCGCTCTGCGAGCCCGACCAAGCGCATGCGGCACTCCCTCATCCTGACTGGGTGTGAATCATCACAGTGAAACAGAACCAGGAATCTGTCCCGAATGATACACACAAAAGACTCGTAATTGTAAGTACATTTTTTTGCCTAAAAAGTCAGGAATAACAGAAATACCAACCCATAACGTAAGCTATTTTTTTAGGAGTCCATCTCTTTATAACTGGCTTTAACTCTGACTTTCTGAAAGCTTTATCAGAAACATGGAGGAGAGACACACGTGCACTGAAATCACCCCGGCTTACCAGTGAGTGCAACTAGACGCTGAGCGGCATGAGGAGAGTCTGCAAAACACACTCTTCCTCCTTCCACAGCCCCGTCTCACCCATCGCCCAAGTGACCAAGCTGCGCGAGCTGCCCCAGGCCCAATCCACCGCAACACGCCCGGCTCTGAGTCCACTGCCCACACCCAGTCACGCCGGCCAAGCACATGGTTGGCGCCAACTACCACCCGGGTGCCAAGCTGGCCTCAGAGGGTGCCCTCAGGTCCCATCCCCACCCTCCAGGGGCTCTGGCAGGCAGGGGGGAGGTGAGACTCAAGAAAGGGGTGAGGCAATGCATGGAACAGAGGTGGCCCTTCTCTGAAGAAGCGGCATCAGCAGCAGAGGCCCCCAGGGAGCTGCTGCCCGAGAGGCACTGCAACACCGAGTTCACACCTAGCAGACCTGCCCCCGGCCGCGGCCAGGTCCACTTGGCAGGAGGGCGGCAGTGCTGCACACAAGGACAAGACCACCGAGGTGTGTCAGCACAGACCAGACAGGGGGAGCAGGAGCTGACGGCGGAGCCTGAAGCCCACACCCAGACAGCCGGGATGCATGGAGCCCCCTAGGGCTGGTGGGACTGGGAGCTGTGCACTGGGCCCCAGGGCATGGTGCCCGCCCACACGCAGGGGACACCTGAGGGACCAGCCCAACAGCCACATACCCCAGGCCCTCGTGGTTCGGTCATGACCCAGAGGCACAGCCAAGGTAGCACAGACAACAAGGCCCAAGTCCCCCGACACTGTGACACAGACCACGCTGAGCAGGTGGGGAAAGAGGACAGGGAGGGGCTGGCCAGGGCTCGCCCTGCACTCTGGGAGCAAAGGGCAGTGCACAGGGCTGGCCTGGGAGCATCTGCAGAAGGTGTGGAGGGCGGAGAAATAAACCCCAGAGGGGCATCCCGTGGAAGGGTGGGGGTGAGGAAGGGTGGGGCAAGGAACTGCCGCTCAGGGCTTGTCTTCTCCAGCTCCCTCTCTGGCCCCAAGAGGAGAGGCCGGGCAAGGACCCCGAGTGCCTGGCCACCCTTCTCGACAGTTCTGGAATTCCAAGCTGATGACCCTTCGGTGTCAGAAGTGACTTAATAGAGTTTTGCAACCTAACTTCTCGAAGTGCAACTGTTTCTTCTACCTGAAGGATTTTCCCTTCCGGCAACGAAGGCGTGTGCTCTGAGAGGCATCTGAAACAGCAGCGGTGGGCTGACACCACTGCAGGGCGTCCGTGCTGGACGGGGTGAGGTGGGGTGGCAAAGGCCCCGGGAACCTGGAAGGGCTGAGGTCCACGGGGCAGATGGACTGGCGAGAGAGGCCCTCCAGTCACCAAGCCCTGGGGGTTCCCGAGGTGGCCTGGAGAGACCCAGGCAGGGAGCCAGGCGGTCCCTGAAGATGGCAATGCCTTTATCCCTATGAAGTGCAGTCAGAAGACTGAGGGTGGTAACTACCTCCCAGCCCGGGCAGAAAGCTTAGGGGGAGGGTGGGGAGCAGCAGGATCCAAGGCCCTGCTCCCTTCAGAGCAGGTAGGTTCAGGTGGGGACCGGAGGCCCTCCCGCCTCTGCTGACCACAAGGCCAGAGGTCCTCCCCAGGGACCGGCATCTGAAGATGTGACTTCGTAGGAAAGGATGTCACGGCCATCTGGACCATTGGCTCCTGAAATCCCGAGTTCTGAAAAGGATGGGGAGTGGGGATCTGAGTTCCGCCACCCTCTCGGCTGCTCAGACACAAAGCCCCCTGGCGCTGGCGGGAAGACAGCAGTGACATCTGCTGCTCCTGGACTCTGGCTACACCTCTGCTGTTTCAAATCCCAGAAGAGCACGTTTTTAAAAAATAAAAAACTAAAACAGAGATGCACTCAATTGCAGAAGTTATGGTATCTGTGATGAACTTCTAGGTCATTCCAACAAGCTGAAGCTCAGTTCTGAAAGTTCAGTTTATGACGCTTTCAAATGTCCCTTCACCAAAATGACAGCTTGGGACAGCAACGCCACCCCCAAGGAAGGGAGACTTCCACCCCCTAGCCACGAGGGAGCACAGCCACCCCAGCCACCGCCCATAGTACACTCCCAGGCCCGACAGGAAAGCTGACCCACATACTCCTGCTCACTGCCGGGTCCACAGGGCTGTCACAGACAAACAGGGCTCCTCCACCAAGTATGTCAGAACCAATTTCCAGGGAGCCGCTAACCCCCTAAAGCACAGGTGGCAAACACAAGGCCCGTGGGCCAAATCCGGCTCTCCACCTTGTTTTATCTAGCCCAGCACCTTGTTTCTACCCAGCAGCAGTGCTGTTAATTACACAGCCCTAAAATGATACTCAGACCTTAGAAGGCCACCGTGAGGCTGACGTGGCCCCCACTGACTATGAGTCTGACACCCCTGCCCTCTAGCCAGCTGGCCATGTGGGAGCCGAAAGAAGCGCAGTGTGGGGTATTTGCAGCAGAAAGGACTCTGGGGTCCCGGCCTGTCTGCCCTGCGCTTCCGCTGCACTGGACCATGGCGGTTTTCACAGTGCTTGCCAAGGGCACAAGTGGAGCCCTTCTTCTCCTGTCCTTCCCTTTTTTCTGGAGTTCACCTCAGTGACCCTTAAGTTCACTCGGACAGGAGAACGAACCCTACCGACACATGCGTCACTCCATCGGCTAGGCCGGCCAGCCCTCGAAGCAGACGCCCTCCACGGCTCAGCAGGCCCACGCCTGCAGCAGAGACCCTCCCACCGGCAGCCGGGACAGGGCAAGGGAACCACTCGCCGCACCCAGGAGGAAAAGCAGTGGCGTACTTGCCCGTGGCTGCTCTCGCGCAGGCGTGCATGCTGCGGGCCTGCGCCCCTGGGCTGGACCAGAGCCCCCTGCTGTCCCTCCCTCCAGCCCGGTCCTCGAAGCAGCCAATCAGAAAAAAGAGACAGTATGAAGTGTCAAGAGTCTTGGATATGAATGATAGAAAGAATAACCCAAAGGATCATTAATAGTCATGCCTTCAAAGAAAAATGCAAACAGCCAATCAGCCCCTGAAATGATGCTCAAAGCCAGTTGCCATCAGGGACATCCAGTCACAGTGAGAAGCTGCTTCCCATTCCCCTCCCCACCCCCTCCCCGAGGGCTGCAACCACACACCTGCCACCCTCTCCCAGTGCCGGCGGGAGCGTCACGTGCCACAGCCTCGCTGGGGCAGGCTGGTCAGTCCTCACAAGCGCAAACTCAGAGTTCCCAGGAGACCCAGCAACTCCATCCCGGGTATCTCCAAGAGAGACGAAGACAGCCCCACAGACCTGCACACGCATGCTCACAGGACGTGACTCCATGCAGCAGGAAGTGCAGACACTCCAGCACCCACTGACCAGTGAGTGGGTAAATACCATGTGACCCACCCAAACACCAGAGCATCGTTCAGCCAGCCGACGGATGAAGGGTGCACACCACCCATGGACAGACCTCAAGGCCGTGCGTGGTGCCAGCCCACGTGTGTAAACGCCCAGAAAAGGCAAATCTTCAGGGACAGAAAGTAGACCGTGGTCGCCTAGGACTGGGAAGGCAGGGCCAGAATTTCTCCCCGAGCGCCGAGGGTCCCTGCACTGAGTCACACAACTCCACAAACGCACCAACAGCCACCATTCAATGCCCAATCCTACCCAACACAGACGTTGCAGAGTCTCAGGTAAGGAATCTCTAGATGCCACGTATTCCCCCACTGCCCCCCCGGGAAGGTGGGTCTGGGACGGGGCTCCGGGCTGCCGGGAGCACGACAACGACGGCATGCACACGTCTTGTCAGAGCTGAGGGCGGCTGCGGAGCTCCACTCGGGGGTGGGGGCGGGGGGGGGGGGGGGCACATGTGGAGACTGGAATCTGGAGGCCCAGCCCCGGAGGGCAGCACGGTGGAGGAGCCACGAGAGAGCCCGCGGCCCCAGCCCTTGTGATGCAACACAAGCCCAGGGAGCTAGGCTAGAGTGAGTGGCGGGGCCCTGCTCGCGCATGTGGCCTGGGGCCCGCAGGGCTGAAGGCGATCCTGTGACTAGTTGTCAGGGTGGAGCCGCCTCCAGCTGACACCAAGCCTCCACGGAAAAGGCTCCGGGCCGCCGAGCCGGGCACCTTGCATCTGGGGCTGTGCCCCAGAGAACCAAGGCCAGCACGGACAGGGGGTCGTGCATGCAGGTGGTCACCACGGTACTCTGCATGTGTTTTTGAAATGATGTGACCTAAACATCTAGTAACAGGGAACTAACTAAATTAGTCATATCCATTTTTTATGACAGGAAATCCAGAAAGAAACTGAAAATGTTTACAGGGAAACTGGCATTTCGGAATCCACAGCAGGGAAGGTAGAGTGCACGGTGGGGCCAGTCCCCAGCAGTGCGGGGCCCCGCCCGGAGAGCCCGCCACCTGTTGGTCACTCCACCGGCCTAACTGCACTGCGCCCCCCTTGATGCCATCGATCCACAGTCGCTGCCATGCAGCATTTATCAAAGGACAGGCTGCAGCAGGTTGAAGATCTACATCCGTTCGCAAAAATGAGAAGCCTGAGGTCTGCTTCTGTGCTTTCCAGACGACCCGCTGAGACAGACCCTGGCCACCGCCAATTCCTGCATCAAGATGCACACACACCTGTGCCAGGATTTAGCTCCACCCCCTTCAGGGAGGCAGGGGCCGCAGCACCATCAGAGAGCAGCACCTGGCACCAGGTCACTCCACCCCCTGACCATGTCGGCGACAAAGCGGGGTCAGCAGGCACAATCCCTCTGACACTGTGATGCTCCAGTGTCAACAGGGACAGCCACGCAGCAGCCCCTAGAAGAGCTTTTTGCCACAGCCACCTGTCTGGCCAGGACCCTGAGGTTAAACCCACCCCTTCCAGTTCCCTGTCCCTACACACTGGCTCACCTGGCCCACACTCCTCACCCTGGAGGAGCCCCGAGATGTCACCTGTAGCTGAGGAAGCCACAGACAAGGAGCTGGACAATGCCCAGAGAAAGCCCGAAGATGGTCTCGTCAGGGACGGGCTCAGTCACTTCAAGCTGAACTTCAGGGTAAGGACAACGGCACAGCAATGGGGTGCCTCGGCCCCTGCACGTGGCCTCCCATGTGAGCGCCCAGGAGAAGGCTCAAGGGAGAGACCCAGGGACCGAGGCCAGCTAACCACAAGCCCACTGCTGGCCCACGACCCACACGGCCCGGTCCGACCAGCTTTGTCATGCCAGAGCCTCCACCCAGGGGGGTGACTCCCCGGTCCACTGCTGATCCCCGACCCAATCCAGGGGCCCTGCCCTGGCTCCCCTCCTATGCCACTTCCCCACGCCGCAGCACTCACCCCTCCGTTCCCTGGGCACCCATGCCTGCTCCTGCTAGCACAAGCTGTACCTGGGTTCAGTCTGTCTGCACCACGCCCAGGGCTCTCCAAGCACAGCGCGGCACCCCACACCCTGGCATCACAGGCCAGGTGACGAGAGATAACCAGCAGCAGCAACCCCCCACCTATGAAGTGAAAGCACACAGCACGGGCTCCATGGATTTGCCTGAGCCCGGCCAGTGCTCCACACAGGTGGGGGTACCCATTCGCCACCCTGTGCCAAGTGGACAGCGGGGCATAACTGGTAACTATGCCAGGACAGCAGGAGCAGCCAGAACTGCCAGCAGCCCGGCCACGACCGGCCATGCCAGGGCCCTGCAGTGGCACGAGGGGGCAGGCCTCCCAGTGGCATGAGGGGGCGGGCCTCCCAGGTCACTGACAGCAAAGAACATGGGTGGGAAGACACACATCGGGCAAGGAGGAAGATGGGAGCTGTTGCTGACTGTGATTTAACTGGTACAATAGCATAGTGCTGTCTGCTGTGCCGCAGTCTTCCACATTTTAGTTCCTATTTCCCTGTACGATTAATAATCAACAGCCCAGACCGGCGGCATTCTATGTCTGAGGCAGCAAAGGCTGAACGAGCAATCAGGAGTCCGATTACGGAGATGTTAAATACCGGGAGTCTGAACTCTGTCCTGGGAGCAGCAGGCAGCTGCTCCAGTGGAAGTGAGAGCCTCGCCTGCGTTTGATCCGCCTCCTGCTGTCCCCAGAGCGTGTCGCTGGAAAGAGGGAGCCGGGAGACTAGCTGGAGCCACTTCAATGGACGGGCAGAGATAACACAGGTCTGAACTGGGCGGGCCCATCAGAGACAGAGAGAAGAATGGAGGACACAGCGCAGGGATGTTCTGAGAGGCGGGAACAGGCTCCGGCAATAACCACATACAGACACAAAGAGGCACAGACTTGACAATGACCCCCGGTTGCACTCTGGGTAAAAGTGGTTCATGCTGCACGACTGAACAGGAAGTGGAATGGGGCAGCATGGGAGGAGAGGGGTGCCCACGTCCGCCATGCCCAGGCCGGAGCCAGACATCTCTCCAGGGGACAGTCTCTCGCCCTCAGGAGGCAATTCTCAGACCCGTTTTCCAGATGAGGGTGTGAGACCCAGTCTGGGGTCCTCCGTCCACACCTTGCGGGCTTCAGGTGGAGAAGGTTCCAGGATACCCCAACGGGCATCTCCAGACGACAGTGGGGTGTTGGCAACAGGTCTTGTCTGTCTGAATTGGGATCAGAGAGCACCCCACCTCCCCGCAAGCAAAACCAGGCTGCAGCTGCCTCCGAGACAGACCAATGTGCACACAGGCCAGTAGGCTCTCGGCCCTTGGCCTGCCTGTGGCAGCGCCCCCCCCCCCGCCCCCACCCTCCTGGCCCGGTGGAAAGCTCCCACCATGAGGCCGACCCTCTTAGAGCAGGGCGGCCCTAAGAGCCACTAGAAACCTCGAGAGCTCTTCTGGGCCCTCCACCGCCCTGGGCCCCACCGGGGAGGGCGGGCAGCTGCACAAGTGAGGACAAATGGAACATTCCAAAGCTTCTCTCACCAGGCAAATGCTTCCTGAGGCAAGTGCCTCCCAAGTGCAGAGCTCAAACCCCCTCCAGCCATCCTCCAGCTCCTCCGCTCTAAGGCAGACTATCGCCCCAAGCCCCAAAGAAGCAAGCAGGGCAGGGACAGGGCTTGGGGCCTTGCCTGGGGCTTGCGGCCTTGCCTGGGGCTTGCTGTAGAGGCTCCGCCCACACACTTTCCCAGCTCTGCCCCCAGGTGCCACCAGAACAGCCCCTTTGAGTTTGTTTGTAACTTCACACACGTGTGCTGTTTGCACATGAATGTTTGTGTGCACTATGCTTACATATGGTGTTTCCACTTCAATGTCCATCTGGAACTGAAACTTTTTTTTTAAATATATATTTTATTGATTATGCTATTACAGTTGTCCCATTTTTCCTCATCATTCCCCTCCACCCTGCACACCCCCTCCCACCCACATTATCCCCTTTAGTTCATGTCCACGTGTCATAAGTTCTTTAGCTTCTACATTTCCCATACTATTCTTACCCTCCCCCTGTCTATTTTCCACCTACCGTCTATGCTACACATTCTCTACCTTTTCCCCCTCTCTCCTCCTCTCACTCCCCTATTGCTAACCCTCCATGTGATCTCCATTTCTGTGTTTCTGCTCCTGTTCTAGCTGTTGGCTTAGTTTGCTTTTGTTTTAGGTGTGGTTGTTAATATCTGTGAGTTTGCTGTCTTTTTACTATTCATATTTTTTATTTTCTTTTTCTTAGATAAGTCCCTTTAACGTTTCATATAATAAGGGCTTGGTGATGATGAACTCCTTTAACTTGACCTTATCTGAGAACCACTTTATCTTCCCTTCCATTCTAAATGACAGCTTCGCTGGACAGAGCAATTGTGGATGTAGGTCCTTGACTTTCATGACTTGGAATAGCTCTTTCCAGCCCCTTCTTGCCTGGAAGGTCTCTTTTGAAAAATCAGCTGACAGTCTGATGGAAACTCCTCTGTAGGTGACTGTCCCCTTATCCCTTGCTGCTTCTAGAATTCGCTCCTTCATTTGAATCTTGGCTAATGTAATGATGATGTGCCTTGGTGTGTTCCTCCTTGGGTCCAACTTCTTTGGGACTCTCTGAGCTTCCTGAACTTCCTGGAAGTCTATTTCCTTTGCCAGATTGGGGGAGCTCTCCTTTATTATTTGTTCAAATAAGTTTTCCACTGGTTGCTCTTCTTCTTCCCCTTCTGGTACCCCTATAATTCGGATGTTGGGACGTTTAAAAATGTCCTGGAGGTTCCTAAGCCTCTCCTTATTTTTTTGAATTCTTATCTCTTCCTTCTTTTCTGTTTCATTGTTTCTTTCTTCCTTCTGGTCCACTCCATTGATCTGAGTCCCAGTTTTCCTCCCATCTCTATTGGTTCCCTGCGCATTTTTCTTCATTTCACTTATTGTAGCCTTCATTCTTTCATCTAATTTGTGAGCAAAATCAACCAATTCTGTGAGCATCCTGATCACCAAGGCTTTGAACTGTGCATATGATAGATTGGCTATCTCTTCATCACTTAGAT
>PVKU01003302.1:0-184406 GCA_004027475.1 Anoura caudifer
AAAAAAAAATCAACATCTAAGACTGAAACGGATCCACTCAAGGCAGACTAAATTCCAGAACACCAAGGGTCAAAGAACTTTAAACTTAGCATTCAAAAAGATCAGACAGAAGCAGTACTGTCAACCTGTAAACCCTACACCAGCCAAAGTATGGATTAGGTATAAGGGCAGAGTAAGTATCTGGTAAAAAATGCCAGGCAGCCCCAGGCAAGGGGAGCCCTCAGGGGACCAGGGAGACAAACAGGTGGGCCTGGGCAGTAGCCAGCCCATACATTACTACTTACGTGGTTTAAATATGCAGCTTGGCAATTCCAGAGGAATTGGGAAAAGCTAATGACAGGTAAATGGGGGGAAAAAATCCAAAGATAAAAGGAGGCCATTTTAGGATTTCCTGCGGGAAAACATAAGACAGTCACTGCTTGGGTCTACGGTGAACAATGTTTACTCCGTCATGAAACTGTTACCATCCAGAACAGATGCACTCACTCAGAAGTACACAGGTACAGCCAAATGATGAAAGGGGCTATCCCTGGGAAGCAGGACAGAGGGTGGCTACTTATGCCTGTTTTACTGTTTAAGCATTCCTGTCACAAAAACCAAGGTATCAAGGGGTTAAAAGATTATATGCACTACCTTGATCTGCTGTTTGATTCCTGGTCAGGGCAGGAATTTCCAGGTTTCCAGGGCCCCTATCGGGGAAAGTGATCCATGTTTCTCTGTCACATAGATGTTTCTCTCTCTCTCTCTCTCTTGCTCAAAAAGTTATCTGTACTGAGAGCCGAGGGAACACCTCCAGGTAGAACCCCATGCATGGGTATGGCCTCTGCATGCAAAATCTCTGCTTCTCCCCACTGGCCTATGTCAGTGAGCCCTGATTACCAACCCATTCCCTGCCCTCCCCACTTGGTTTTTAAATAAATCAAAATCATGGAGCCCCATAAGGGGAAGGAGTCACACTTGATGGCAGAACCAGGATGGGGATCAGAACTAAGTCTCAGATTTAAGAAACTATGAATATCCCACCCCAGCTGGTGTTGCTCAGTGGATTGAGCACCAGCCTGTGAACCATAGGGTCACCAGTTCTATTCCCAATCAGGGCTCATGCCTGGGTTGCAGCCAGGTCCCCAGTAGGGGACATGCGAGAGGCAACCACACATTGATGTTTCTCTTTTTTTCCCTCTTTTCCCCTTTGTATAAAAATAAAAAAATAAAAAAATAAAACCCCACAAAAACAAAAAACAGATCTATGAATATCCAGCATTTGGTGTCTCCCCACTACAAGCATCTATACCTACCCTGCACCTGGGGGCTTCCTGGCCTGTCCCCTCAGCATTGTTTACTGTTTTGTGAGAGGTCCAGACCTAGCACGGTATGTCATAACATAAAAGTTCAACACTGGCCACCAGAGTTCTGCCATGGTCTCTTGGCACAGGTTCCAACTTGTAAGATGCCCAGCCCAGGTGCTCTTTCACCTTTTCCTTCACCAGAATCCTGCACCATTCAAGTCAAACCTGTTTTTCAGGTTTACTGGATTAGTGAGCAGAGAAGACAACCAGTTTTTTCAGTAGAACAACTAACTCCTTTCCCACCTGTGAGTCTGCACCTAAGCAAGAGTAACAAGGTGCTTATGAGACCAGACACAGCCTCTAGGGTGGCATACACACATTAAACTCAAGGAGAGAACACAACTCCCACATGCAGAGATCTACACAGGCCAAGAAGGCCAACGACGGGGCGTCCCTGGGGAAAACATACATCCCACTTCAATAAATGACTGCTTTAACTGTTAAAGAGAAAAAAGGGCACCCGTGACCTCTACCTGTGCCCTCTGCACCTTCACTAAGCCCCAGTGGTTTCCGGAGAAGCAGGGACAGAGTTGTGCAACTTGCCTCTGCGGAAGGGAAGTCTGTCAGGTGTTCTACAACCATTAGAGCTGGTCTGTGTAACAGAATCTCTTTAACAGGGACCACCTAGATGACCTGAACATCTAGGATCACTAGGAAGACATTACCAATGTGGAGTGTAGCTTGGGGAACAAAACTGTGACCCAGGGAGGCAGGATGGGCTGCACTAGTCTCCTGTGTAATACTTAGATTATCCCTCATTTGAAAGCTCAATTCATCCCTGACACACAGGATTTAAATTTAAAGGTGGATCCTCTACGTTCATAGGCAGTATGGTCACCTATTATTACTGCTGCAAACTACTTTTTGTGTATCACCTTGGGACTCTAGCCAGCAAAATAAATCCTCAAGCCATTAAAATATGTCAGCACAACACTCAATTCCTGTAGCTCTGATGTTTCCCTGTCATTGAGTAGCATATTACATTTTGTCACTGTTTCATAAAAACTAGTGTAGGAGGAAAATTAAATGTGCCAATACTAGTAGTGATAAGCAGGTATACCTCACTGGCCTAACATAACTGTGACAAAGATACACTTCAGCAACAGGCTCAGAATGTTCAACTGGAGACAGTCAATGGATCTAATTAAGTTGACAGAATTTTCTCTTCTTCTTCAGATATAATTGATACATACACTGTCTTGGTTTCAGGTCTACAACATCATTTGATATGCATATATATTGTGAAATGATCACCACAAAAAATTGAGTTAACATCCAGCACTTCACACAGTTAAAGTATTTTTCCTGTGATGAGACCTTTTAAGTTCTACTCTCTGAACTTCTTTCAGATGTACGATACAGTACTGTTAACTACAGCCACTGACGGGCACATTATTTAAGACTTGGAAGTTTGTACCCTTTGACCCCTCCCCCATCCATTTTCCGACCTTGAACTTTCAATAAACCAAAGAACATGCAACAGTATTTGAGAACTGTAGCACTCTAGTCTGCATCTAAAGGTGAGTTTCAATGAGACACTGTTTTGCAGAAGGAGACCTTCAAGATGTTTTGCAGGAACCAATTAGGCACAAGAGTTGGCCTTTATGTAGGATTCTGCACACCAACCCCCACACCTGAGGAAGGCCAGCATGCTTACACTAGAGTTGACTGGAGGGCTCTGGAGGGCAACACATCCTTTGCACAGAGTCCCCACAACTGAAAGAGGTCATTACCCGTTAGGTCCAATTCTTAGGAGATGCAACCAGTGAAATTCAACTTAGATCACTCTGCCAGCTTAAGATGCAAGGCTGAATCCTTAAAATGACAGCCAGAAATAAAGTTTCATTCACGTAAGTGACTCTTGGACCACAGTAACATGAACACCCACTGTCTAACTGAACAGGCACCCAGCAACCACAAGATACACATAGGAACAGCTTGACTGCAATTAATCCTACTCACCATTAAGTACAAAAACCAAACTGTTTAAACCAAACCATTTATCTTTAGTTGTTCCCCCTTACTTAACTCTTAAAGTTTTACTTATTATTTAACAAAACCACAACTCAAAGCAATTTACCAAATACATTTAATGTCCTTCTGAAATCTATGGGGGGGGAGGCAAATAATCTGGGTGGGCCAGATGGGCTGGCCCAAATGAAAACAATATCCACGTGGAATGCTGACTCCAAATGCCACAGGACCTCCACTGTAGTGAAACCAGGATGGAGGCCCACATGTGATGCCTTGCTTGGAGCTGCGATACATATGGTTCTGTGCACTTGTCCTGGTGGCAGACGCCTGTTTCTCTGTCTGTATTTCCTCTTCCTGATTTGTCCCCGGGCAGGAGGTCTTCCAGAATAGCCCACATTCCTGGCCCCCTGCAGCCATTCAGGGCTGTCTGAGTATTCTGGCCTGTGTAATGGAGCAGCTTCCGTCCCACAGGCTTGGGGGTAGGCACTGGCCTCCTACTGAGAAGCCACCAGCACCCTGGACCATAACAAGCACTTCTACTCTGGCAGTAAGGGTGCAGGAACCCTCTGTCTGACCCCAATTACAGTTAAGTCTGAAGGACCTGTTACCAGAAGAAAAAAAAAAAATCAAAGACCAAAAATACAATTCTGTGCTAACCCACAACAAATTAAACTGAAAATGGAGGAAACCAAAGTAATTTATGACTAAAACGCAAAGCAGAGCCCTGGCCAGCTGGCTCAGTTGGTTGGAGCATCATGCTATGGACCAAAAAAGTCATGGGTTCAATTCCTAGATAGGATACATAGCTAAGTTAAGGGTTCAATCCCTGGTTGGGGCCCATACAAGAAGGCAAGCAACTGGTGCACCTCTCTGAGCAATGAAAAATGAGGATTAAATAAATGAATAAATAAATAAATCACCTCAATTTATTAAAAAACGCAAAGCAGGATTTAAGAAACCATGAGCAACTTCAAAGCACCCAGACACCCTGAAGAGTACCCTATCATCAATCCCTTACTAATTTTGCAAGTTATTAGTGGCCCTTTGGAAGTCAATTAAATTCCTTAAATTCAACCCAGTGCAGATCAGAGGACCAGCAGTTTGGGATTGGTTTGAAGTGCCTCAGCAAGTTGCTTGGGCATGTCCTGTGCCAAGTCACGGTCCCAGTGTCCTTGCCATGCCCATTTCTCCATGCTGCGGCCACCAAGCCCTTTGCTCAACTTCTGCAGCCAAGTTCAGATGCCACCACCTTCCACAGGATGGTCCTTCCCTCTGTTCTTCTCAGGGCACCCCCAACACACCACTGGGCTAACAGTCGCCAACAGTACTGAGTAAATCCAACTGACAGGTGGCAAAGGAGGGTGCAGCAATGACAGGTAACCTAGTTTTTTAAGCAGCCTTTGTGTTAAGCAATGTCAAAGGGTGCTTGTGAGGGACACTGGTGCCCTTTCAATGCAGCTAACAGCTTCGGCTCCAGACATGCACACCCCCTACCCTTAGGGCAAAAGAGAAAGGTGGGTGCACCAGCTTTCAATTCTGGTAGGGAGACCATGAAAAGAGAAAAACAATTCAGGATTCTGATTTCTCCTGTGAAATAAATCACATTCCTTTGTTTTTGTCATTCCACACCTCTAATCATGGGGTCACTGCAAACACACAGAGGCTTCTGCAGTCTCTGTTCTGGTGCCTTCTCAAAGCGGACACCAGAAGCGCAGCATGGACACAGGCCCTCTACCAGCACTAAGGTGGGGCCCAGGAGCCCTCTAACACCCCCCCCACCCCCACCCTCAGAATAGCAGGTGGTCCCTGAGGCTTTCTCAGCACAGTGGCTTTGGTGATGGGTTAAGCCAAGCCCCAAAACTTGGTTTTGGCCTTTAGGGAACTTTCATTTTGAAAATAGAACTAAAAAAATTGCAGCCTCACCTCTTTTTCTGAAGTACGGGCTTCCAGAGGATACAGAAAAGGAAAGTGTAGCAGGAGTTGAGAGCCTTTGTCGGACAACCCCCACCTTTGGGACAAGCCCCCTACCAGACCTGCTCCCCCTCCATGACTCTTGTCAGGTGACAGCCAGGGCTGACTCAGTGCACTCAGAGGCTCAGGATGCCCTTTGCCCCATCCTCCACGAAGATGTTCTTGCCCAAGAGGCCACAGAAACTTCTCAACAGGCCTCTTCCAATCTCTGGTCACACTTCGCATGGAAGCCCTGGTCAACAGGGAAACCTCACTCACACACCTGCTTATGCCATCCACTCCTTAACACTTCCCAGACTCCTGCTGCCACCACTCCTTAACACTTCTCAGACTCCTGCTGCCACCCACCACACTGCATCTGGTATGACTACACCTCAACACTGCCCCACTGGGCCATTTACTCGCAGGGCAGCATGGCCCCTAAACTGTGCCCAGCTAGACCACTTTGCTCACATCCAGACTCCATTCCTCACAGATCTCCCAGTGAAATCTAATTCTCCAATGTAAAGGGCCTGCCTTTCCCCACTTCAGTACTGAGCAACTTCCTCTCAGTTCCTTAGACCCAAACCCAGGAGACAGCCACAATCCCTTTCTTCACTCCTTTCATGCCCGAATCTGTCTTCTCTACCAGCAAGTTCTTCCTCTCCCTTTGAAAGGTGCACCCCACCACCACCTTCATGTGCCCTGTGTGGCCACCTCATCTCCCCTCTGACACCCCAACAGCATGTAGCTTCCACTCCACGAGATGTTCTTAATGCCAGCTAGAAGGACCTGTAGGATAAGTCAGATGACTGAACCCACACACTAATTCAGGGCCCTTACTATGGGTCAGAATGGGCACTTCACAGTGCCCCCTTACCATCCCCAAAGAAAGCTAGCAGACAACACAACCAACATCTGCAACACCAGTAAAACACCCATTACATAGTCCAACTGTAATGCAACAAGGAAATGAAGGACAGTGACTCAGAATAAAACACACACTTCAATACTGGGCACGACCACACTGCCAGCTCAGAGAGGCTACTGAAGAGCCCCCTCAGGAGCCTGCTGCAAGGCACACTGGCAAAGCCTGCACCAACAGCTCAAGCACTAGGGAGACTGTTGTGCCCACAAAGCAGAAAGAGAGCAAATGGTGGTAAGGTTCTGCAAAGAACAAAATGCAGCCCCCACTCTCCAATTTACAGAATAGTTGCTTTCCTGAAAAATTCATAACATCTATTAAAAATCCATGCAATAAGACCAAAAAACAAGAACCAAGATGTTGTCTCTGTACATAAAACAGAATTAGGGCTAAGATATGAAAGTTACAGAAGATGCATTCCTAACTGCTTTCACAAATTCTCCAAAATCCCTTTCTGGGAAGCTAGACTCTCCAAGGCCCACTGGCACACACCAGCATACTTCCCTCTACTGCTTACCCACTCTGCTCCTGGCAGGTCTCCAACACCACCCTAGGGCCTCTGTACTCCCCCGCCACACACACATTCCCCTGCCCAAGAGAAGCTTCCTGTTTCTCCCTCAGACCCACAGGACCCTGCTCCCTCACATGTCTTGTCATCCCCCAAGCTCATTCCCTATCCTCTTGATAGGCCAAACTCAGTGCCGGCCCCTTTCCTGTGCCATGCTGGCTGCCTTCCCCTTCTGTTCAAGGCCATGACCCTGCATCTCTACCTGACCTCACTCTGCCAGTGGGGGGCCTCCTCTGCCCAGAGCTCACCATCCTCCCCACATCTCTACCACGTTCCCCCACTGGATACTTCCCTGGGCACCCAAAGGACTCACAATCAGAAAGAGGAAAGAAGAACTGTAAAAGAGCACTTACCAGGGCCCTTAGGGGTTAAAAAGCAAAAATATTAATCATACATGCCTACAAATACGCTTTCCCTAAAAATTAGTTTGTCAGGAAAAACCTATCAGGTCAACAATGAATTTCGTGCTGGGTTAAAATTATACATGACTGGTACAGTCCAAACATTCCTTTGATGTTCCAGTGAGGAGACCAGGGCTGTGGAGACCCTGTGACTACTTAAGACAAAGGAGAGCATCTCAGCAACGTCTAGTACACAGAAGGGATGCATACACAATCTGCTTCCTACACTTGCCCTTGGATCCCTGCAACTGGTGATTCAGAATACATATTCACTGATCTCCCCAGGAATTAGTGAGATCCTATAACACTTTGACAGGAGAGAAATGCTAAAAACTGTAATTATTTTAAGCAAAGTTTCATCACCTAAATTGACAAAATATGTAGTATTTTAAACACAGATTAAATGATCCAATCAGTTAATTAGGAACTGCGTGCTCATCTACAGAGGAAAGGAAACTTCACAGGAAAAATAACACCATTAACAACAAAAAGACATCCTTTGTTCTGAAACCTTAATCAAAAATGCTGGCACATCTAACTCTGCCATCATTCCTAGTCTTTGTGAATGGGTCTAGAAAGTCTTTAAAATTGTTTTCTTGGTCATTTGTACCTAAGTCAAACTGACAAGGTAAAATACAAACTAAAAGATGCCAGCTATTTTACATTATGACTTGCTGGCATCTCTTTAAGGGGGATGACTTATTAAACTCTGATTAAACATTAATTAATGTTTCCAAAACATACTATACAACTTAACTTCTGAAAATGCGCATGGATCATACCTGGCCTGCCATTAATTTATACCCTATACTAACAGTCACTTGTGGCATCAGAGTGTGTAAAAACGCTTGCCTCCTAAACAGAATCACTCCCAATTGCAATGTGTAAAATCTGCTTTTCCCCTGGTTTCTTCTTTCTCTATCTGCTGATGACAGGTTGCCAAGCTCTTATTGCCACTGGGTGCAAAACAAATAAAACAAAACACAAACAAAATAAAAAAAAAGGAAAGAAGGGTATGTTAGGGACAAGGAGGTCAGGTTTCTGCATCAGATTGACCACTCATTCCAACTCATATAAGGAAGCTGGGGTGACAGTACTCTGGGTGAGCACCTAAGAGACTTGCCTAGAAATAAGAAGCTTTTATGTTTTGTATTAAATTTTGCCACATTTTTTCCCAGCTAATCAGGTCATCTGATCCATCTAAGAATTCTGAATTAAATTCCAGAAGAGTGATCCAGCTGTAGTCATAACCAGTGCAGTGCAACTATATTTTAAATGCTTTCCAACAGAGGACAGAACCTAAGGATTAAGGAAATGAGCTGAGATGTTACCTGAAATCAAGCCTACACCGCCCCCCCTCAACATACTCACACATTCCCAAGTTATCCTTCACTTGCCAGTAGGAAGGGTTACACCCAACCCACTAATACAGGGATGTCAAACTCATCTTCACGGGGGAGGGGGGGGGATATCAGCCTTGCAGTTGCCTTCAAAGGGTCGAATGTAATTTTAGGACCGTATAAATTAACTACTCCTTAACAGTTAAGCAAGAGGTCGGCGCTGCTGCCAGGTAGAAACAAGGTGCCAGGCCGGATAAAACAAGATGGAGGGCCAGATTTGGCCCGCAGGCCTTGTGTTTGCCACATGTGCATTGATAGGTCAAAATCTTTTCCAAAAAGACCACTTCAGATGTTGCTGGAAGGACATCTCTAACAGCATCCACTCCAGTGAAGTACAGACAGAGTGCAAGAGGCAAGTTCTTACTAATTTTAAGATCCCAAATGAAAGGAAATTTTCACTCATGTTTCTCTCCTACCCACCTCTGACAGATGTTCACTTTATTTCCTTTCGTTCTCCTAACTCTACAAAGATTGGAAGGTCAATGGGATGAATTTCAAGGGGACAATGTGCACAGAGACAGTCATGAATGGAAGGGTAAGCTCAGGACATCTGAAGTCCGAACACCTGCTCAGTAAAGGATCACCACCCCTAGGAAGGCCTACCTTACATGATCAAGGCAGCATTTAAATGCAGATGTCAAAGCAACATTCAATTTGGAAAATATGAAGAAAACTGATTCAGTGCTCTCAAACCAAGTTACCATACTAATGATGAACTTGCATAGGGTTTTCTCCTTGGTTAGGTTTATTCCTGTGCCCATTTGACTCTGTGTATCACCCCTGTGGCTGACGGTCCACACCAAATTTCAGGGCCATCTACAGAAAAATCAAAATGTACCTTCCTATAGTTTCAGGCCCATTTGGTCTTTTGTATAGTCAGCTTAACAGGTCTGAATGTCCTCTTGATATTGTGCAAGAGGTAAAGCATATAGCTAGACCACACAATTTAAAAACCAGAACTATCAGTCTCATAAAAACCAGAACTGTGAAAAGCACAGAACCAGTTTTTGCCTTCTACTAATTTTATCTTAGTAGTGAACAGAGAGCATGTGAGTCAGCTATTAACTGAACGAACTATTTTAGGTCTTTCTGAAGTAGCAATTCTGAATACCTGTATCTGAGGAAAGCCCTCACAAGATATAGCATATTTCTAATATTACAGATTTACTTTCAACAGGACATTTCTGAAGACAATGACACCTGTGAGGAGGCACAGCTTCGTCCTGCCCATTACAAACAGAAAACTTTTAAAAGAAAACAGTATACTCTAACAAAGTGGCCAAATTTGTGATTAACACATACACAGTCAACTGCTCTTAATTTTGGACCCGGCAAGCTAGTAACGTCATGCATTCAAGTTCTTACAGTTTTGGCTACTCACCAAGGTTGCTCAAAACTCTGAGGACAACACACTTGCAGCCCCCTTGTGTTAGATAGTAAGAACTGACCCAGCAGAGGGCCACATCGCACCCCAGCATCTCACACTGCTTCAGGCAAACCCAACAGTGAAAGCAAGACCCATTCTGCGAACAGCTGGCAGAAAAAAAGTGCTGACCGCTAGCTCTGAAATGAGAACTACAGCTGACCACTGGGACACTAACCACACAGCTCTCAACAGTTACTTCTCAAACCAAGCCAAAGCATCTGAATTCCCTCCTCTTCTGCCAGTAACTTCTTATGCAATTCTGCTCAATTCATTTAAAATAGAAGCTTCATGTTTTTAGGAGACAAGAGTACCGCCTAGCTCAAAAGTGTCGTCTGAGTTAATTAGCTAATATTTTAAGTACTCTGTAATTAATTAGCAGGCCTTATTAACAAAATTACAGTCTTACACGCCATAGTTTACTGGATTGTGCAACAAAGAAGTGTTAGGGTATTCTGCTAGGGAGGCCACCTTGACCTGGACCAGTCGTTAGGTAGGTTAAAGATTCACAGCTCGGAAGAGTGTTCTCATCACTGCCAACCGGGCCCATGAAGCAACCCAGGCATTGTGGCCTACTTTGATAGAAAGACCCTGCACCGGCGTTCCCATTCAGACCCTAGGACCTCACCCCAAAGCAAGGCCCCACCCGCCCAGCCCATCCCGTCCTCGGAGACAGGAACTAGGCTCAAACCCTGGTCGCCGCGTGACCTTGGCCACAGCCCGGGCCAAGGGCCTCAGTTTCTTAGTCCTCGAAACCACCGGGCGGGGAATGAAGCAGGAAACGAGGCTTCCTGGGGAGCCCGTGGCCTGGCCGGACTTCCGGGCGCCCGCCCTTACCGCTGTGGGAAGCTCGGGGCCGTGGCTGGGGTCGAAGCCGGAGACTTACCCCGCATCCCAGACCGATCTCAACTCGGTCCCAACCTCGACCTCGACTTTACCCCCGGCGGGCGACTGACCCCGGCCCCAGCCCAGCCTCGACTAGACCTGTAGTCCATCCCTACGCGCCCGCCCCACCGCTCCTCGGTCTCAAACCTGGCCTCGACCCCCGCCCCAGCCTGGCCTCAACCCTCACCAACCCGGCTTCATCTCCGTCCTCACTCCGGACTCACTTCGCTTTAGAATTAGGCCTCACCTTGGCCCCAGGCCCGGCCTCGCCTCAGCCTCGGCCCTGACCTCAGCTCCTGGCCCAGTCTCGCCTCGCCTCACCGCCGCCCCAGGCCCGGCATCGACCCTCCCCGCCCCGCTGTTCCAGACGCAGTAGGCAGGGTCTCATGCGGCCCAGGCCGGCCCCTGAACCCAGCCCCGCCGGCCCCAGCCTCTGCCTCACCCTCGGCGTCCGCGGCACTGCTGCTGCTCCGAGCCAGGCGTTGGTTTCGCTCCCACAAGATGGCGTCTCTGACGGCAGCCACGTCAGTGCCTGTTGCCGCGGGGAACGCTGGGTAATGGGGCGGGTCACCGGGGCCCGCACGCGCAGATTTGGAGAGCGGGAGCGCAGTGTGTGGGCAATGCCCCGCCCACTACTGCGCCTGCGCACCACCCTGGGATGAAGTCCATCTGCGCTTGCGTTGCGAGTGTCGCTGGAAGGCGGCTTGAGGAACCTACAAATATACCAATATTTTTGCGGATTCTGGGACTGAGCTGGAGCAGATCCTGGGGTTCCGGAGCTGCAGCGCCAGGGTGCCGGACTCCCTCCCCGGCCACGGGGTCCCCGCAGTCAGGCTAGCTCTCCGGTATTGTGGAAACCGTTGCCACCTGCAGGCCGCCACCTGGGGAAGGGAGTTTCTGGGGCGATAGCTCCCTGGAGACACCTGCTGCGACCCACACAGCCCCGTGCGCGCTGAAGGAGCTGTTGCGGGGGAGCTGGCCACAGATCAAATAAAAAGCTGTCAGTAGTAGGAGCCTAGCGGGGAACAGCGCTGTCCCCAAGGAGGCTTTTGAGCTACGGTCCAGGTGACAAGAAGAGGGAGCCCCCCTGCTCCGGGAATCCTCTTTGAGATGGTCAAAAGGGAGGCGAGGACCTTTGCGGCTCTCTCTGCGTTTTCCATGCTCTGGGACTTTACTCTGGCATCCCGCCGACCTTAGTATTCCCCTTCTGCTACCTGGGCTCCTCCTTCTCCCCACCCTCGTGCTGCTGCGAGGGGTCCTTCAAACAAGAGGCTTTGGGGAGATTGCTGGGGAACTCTTCAGCCTCTGTACCCTGCTTGTTGTGGAGGGTGCAAAGCAGAACCGTCACTTGGACCCTGGCCCAGTGGCCTGCCTGGCTGAGGAAGGCCTGAGGTGTGTTCCTGGCTTGGTGGGGAAGGGGGCGGTGGAAGTGATTTTCCTGCCCCCTCTCTGCCCACCTTGCTCACCTGCTTCCCTTGGGCAGGGCCCGCTCACTGGGCTGGGGCTCCAGGACTCACCAGCTTCTAGGGGCTGCCCATCCTTCCAGGCAGCCCTCCTGCGCAAATACTGACCTCCTCTCCTGGGGGGCTAAGCATCCTCCATCCTGGGAGCCAAACCCGTTTGCTCTGGTCACCAGCCCCAGACCCTCCCACACCTAGCCACCTATGTGGTCTGGATCTCAGCTCTGACCCCCAATACCAATGCTGTAAACACTTCAAGGTTGTTTATGCAGAGAGCCTCAGGGTCTGTCCCTCCAGGGATGGGCACAGGAGCTTCAGGTGGTGCTGGCTCCCAGTCCTGGAGAACTGGCCCATGGCCAGTCTGCAGGGGCTCATGTGTCCTTAAAAGCATCTTTTAAATTTTTTTAAATTGTGAATTTTTTAATAGACAGGAAGGAGCATGTGAAAGATACACAGTTTAAAAAAGAACAAGATGACTTCCTGTGTACCTTCTGGCAGGTTAAGGAATTTACCTTCCTCCTTCAGGCCATGCAGGTGTGGGGACCTCAGCTGTGACCCTATCAGGAGATCGGTCAGGGAGCCAAGAAGTGCTAAGCGGTTACCTGGGGAAACTGAGGCCCTGGTTACCTTGGGAGCCAGGACCTCCCAGCCACTCTTCCCTGGGGTCCTGGGGATAGACACCCTGGGGATTCACTGAGTGGGGTGTCTGCCCAGCTTTGGCCAGGAATGGGCAAGGTGAGCTGGCTAAAGGGCCACCAGCATGGGTTCCTCCACAGTCAGGCTGAAGCCCCCAGCGCCCAGATCCTCACTCTAGCCTGACCACATGGGGGGAAGGGGGCTGGGTTTGAGCTCCTCCACTCTGGGGGTCCTTAGGCCAAGGTCAAGGGCACATACAGGTATGCTGAATAGTAGGCCTCCAAGGAAGATGGCTGCAGGGATGGAAGGACAGCTGGAGCACAGGAGTGGGAGTAGGGATGGAATCCAGACGTCCCCATATCACTGGGGACGCCTTCACCCAGTGCGGCCCCTGCTGCTGGCCCCACTCTTCACAGTGGTTAGGGTTTGGTCTCTGGGTAGAAAATGTCAATGGGGAAGGAGGGGCTGGTTTTGTCATTCAGGTTGTGTGGGTCCTAACCCTCAGCTCATCTCAGCTACTTGGAGGGTTGCTGAGACTTTGGTCCCTTTACCTGTTTCCTAGTTGGTGGATATACAAGGAGGGACCCAGAATAACCCCTCAAAACCAGAATTATCTTGTGGAGGGTGATCTTTTAGAACAGGCTCCTCCTGCTAGGTGAGTGTTCTATGAACCCATCTGAATCAGTGCACCAGCTGGTATTGTGGGAAGCTGTGTTTGGTTTCAGTGAATTTTTTTTGGACTCAAGGTGTTTCCCCGTTTCATGATGGGTGATTTATGAGCTCACCTGCCCACATGGTGCTGAATGTTAAGCAGTGTTTGACCAAAAATGGCACAACCCCCATGCCTCACCCTCTCTTTTCACCCAATCTCACCCCGAGTGACTTTTTTGTTGTTTCCTGAGTTGAAAAAAGTCCTCAGAGGGAAACATTTTGCTGATGTGGAAGAAGTGAAACAAAAAATGGCAGAAGCATTAAAAGGCATAAAAATTGATTAGTTCAAAAAGTGTTTTGAGTGGTGAAAAAAATGTCTCAATAGGTGTATTGCATCAAATGGTGAGTACTTTGAAGGTGACATAGGCTTAAACATACAAGGGTAAATACACAACTTTTAACTAATTCTGTTTTTTTTGGATCCCCACTCATATTAGGATTCTCCAGAAAAACAAGACCAATAGGGTGTGTGGAGACATGAGAAGTTTGATCATGGGAATTGGCTCATGTGGTTACAGGGCCGAGAAGTCCCACGACCAGATATTTGCATGCTGGAGACACAAGAGAGGGGACAGGTAAGGCAGTCCCAGTCAGGAGGTGGGAGAACCAGGGGCTCTGAAGTCTGTGGGCAGGCAAGACATACATCCCTGAGACAAATGTCGGAGAGCGAATTTGCCTGTCTTATGCCATTTTGTTCTGTGTGGACCATCAACTGGTTGGATGAGGCCCACCTGCTTTGGTGAAGGCCACTTTCTTCCCTCGGGCCACCTAATCAAATGCTAATCTCGTCTGGGGCACCCTCACAGACATCTGGAAATGATGCTTTACCCTCCTGGCCCTTCCTCAGCCCAGCCAAGGTGACACATAAGCTAACCATGTCAGCAGTGCTGGGTGAGGCCTGTGAATCTGTATTTATAACAGGTTCCCTTGATTCAGATGCTGGTCCAGGGAGCCCTTGGTACCATGGGGTGGGGATGGACAGACAGCTAGCCTCTTCTGGTCCCATGCCCTAGGATTGGGGGGCTCTGCTGGCAAATGTCTGCCCATGAGTATGGTGTCTTTGTGGATTGGGATGAAAGCCCTGGTGCATTTGAGGAGTCTGCACTTGGGAAGGAAGGACAGAGTGGGCTCTGGGAGGAGACCCTGAGCACCCCTATTCACTTTTGCACCTAAGCCTGGCTTTGTTGCACCCAGCCCTGAGGTGGAGGGCATACTGCACCATGGAGAGAGGTGATGTTCTGGGCCCTTGTCACTCCCCTCCTTCCCAGGTATCTGGGCACCCATCACTTGGGGCCCAGACCCCCAGACCTACTCTCTACAAGCCCAGATCCCAGGAGAAACCAGTCCTTGATCCTGTTCTACTAGGGATAGAAGGCCTGTCCTAGAGTCTTAGGACCCACCCCTCCCACCTCTCACAGAAGAGGAAATCAAGGCCTGAGGACAGGGCAGGTTACTCTGGTGTCCAGTGAGGGCCCTAGGATTGCCATGGTGAGGGGGCGGCTGGGGCTGGCCTGGCCTCTTCATGTTTTCCATTTTCACACAGGCATAATTGTACACATCTTCAGTGAGCTTTGGAAATGGTACATCTGTGTAAACCCCAGTAAAACCCATGCCCCAACAAAGACAAAACATCTCCACCCACAGACCTTCTCGGTGCCACGCTGCCGTATGACGTGGCTGGACACTTGGGCAGGTATAAACAAGCTGTGGGGCATCTAGGCTGGCTCTATGAGACATGCTTTCATAGCTGGGACACCTTGAGTACAGTGGCTGGTGCATGGGGCCAGGCTATGGGTCTTTTCTTACTGGGCCAGAGGCAACAATTTTTCTAGCTTCCATGTTGGCAACTCCTGCGTAGCGCTCTGCTTCTGCTGCTCAACATGGAAGGTGGCTGGTGTTCAGGGAGCAGGGGAGCACAGGGTGGTACCCCTTCACGTCCCTTAATTACCTTGTCAGGGGTGGATGGTTTCACCCCTCCCCTGGGCCCTGTCCATCCTCTGCCCTCTGCTCTCTCACCTGCAATAAAGCTATTAGCCATGGAGCCTGCCCTCTTTGGGGGCCCCGAGGAAGGGAAAAGTGGCCTGTACCATGTCCTCCCAGGCCAGATATCTTCTTGGGAAGATTGAGAAATCCCTCTCAAATACTGCAAAAGAACCAAGTGGACCCTCAGTTGCAGTTTGTCTGGCCACCTGAAGGGCCTATGTCTGAGCCCAGAGCTCCCAGGAATCTGGCTGGGTGCTGTTGCATCAGGGTTGAGGGGGTGGAGCTGCTCCAGCCTGAGGCCTGCTGGAGTAGGAAGTCTCCAGGAATGGGGCTGGGTGTGCAGCCAGGTCAGAGGGGGTCAGCACAGAGCAGGAAGCACCTCCACATGTGGGGAAGACAGTGTGGATGAGCTACTATTGCTGGACTTTCAACACTAGGGCTGGCATCAGGTAAGGCTTGTTCAAGGTGAACCAGAACTCAGATTCCACCATTTCTTGTGTTGGAAAAAGTCACATGGGAGAGACGAGTTGATGAGGACAGCTGGGGTGGCTTCCTTTTGTCCTTGGAGAATGCCTGGGTACACCCTGTTTGGTGAAGGGGCTGTGTAGGCAAAGGGGCAGGGTTCTCCTCTGGATAAGGGCCCACACAGGGATGTGATGAGGGCATGCTGGGGGCAGCAGTGCCAGCGAAGTTGGGAACTTGACAGGCAGGAGGAGCCCCAGTGAGGTGCAGGCTTGCCCTGGTGGTTCCTGCAGTGTGGCCAGGGAGGAGCTGGAGAACATGTGGCCGGCAGGAGAAAGAGAAAGTTGACCAGGATGTGGAGGTGTGGTACCCAGCAAGATGGGGGTGGGCAGAGAGGAAGGGGCTGGGCCCCCATGGGTGAGGGGATGACTCAGAATGTGAGGGGTATGGCCATAGGCTCCACCTGGACAAAGCTGTCTTCTTGGGACCCACCCCCAGGTAGGAGGGGGCTGGAGTCTGTCCCTTTCTTGGGGCCTCTTCCTCTTTCAAGCCCAGACAGAGGACAGACAGAGAAGACTCTCCCTGGGCTGGGAGGTATTGAACACACATGAGGTTATGAAAACACCAGGAGAGGGAACAGTTGGTCCCCATTCTGGGTTCTATGACCTGGTGACAAGTTCCACAAACCTTAGTGGCTTAAAACAACAGACCTTATGTATGCTGTCCCATGGATTCTGGAGGGTTAGGGCCTGGGGCTTCAGAGCAACATGTACTGGCCTGAGATCTCGCATGAGGTGTAGCTAAACAGCAGCAGTGCCTGGCTTTCTATCACAGGCCTTGCAGTGGGTAGAGCTGTGTCTCCCAAAAGTCCTGTCTGCCTGGACTGTGGTCTTATATGGAAATGGGGTCCTTGCAGATGTAATCAAGGTAAGGATGGAGATGAAATGACCCTGGATTAGGTCAGCCCTCAATCCAATGACAGGTCTTTTTAAAAACATTTTTTTAAATTTATTGATTTGAGAGAGAAAATCTTTTTAAAAAATTTTTATTTATTTTTAGAGAGAGGGGAAGGGAAGGAGAAAGAGGGAGAGACATATCAATGTGTGGTTGCCTCTCACACAACTCCTACTGGGGACCTGGACCGCAACCTAGGTGTGTGCCCTAACTGGAAATTGAATTGGTGACCCTTTGGTTTGCAGGCCAGCACTCAATTCACTGAGCCACACCAGCCAGGGCTCATTGGTTGATTCTTATATGTGCTGTGACCATGGATCAAACCCACAACCTTGGTGTATTGGGGTGATGCTTTAACCAACTGAGCTACCTGGCCAGGGCTAATGACATGTCTTTATAGAGAAAGGAAGGGGAGGTTAGCGACACAGACATGGAGAGATGGCAATGTGATGACAGTGGTAGAGGTGGGGTAATGCAGCCACAGCGCAAAGATACCTGGGGTACCAGCAGCTGTAAGGGGCAGGAAGGACCCTCCCCTGGAGCCTTCAGAGGGAGGGCAGCCCTGCAACACCTCTCCAACATGTGGCCCCTAGATGTGGGAGAGAACACACACCTGTTGTTTCAAGCCCTCGAGTTTGTAGCCCTTTGCTATGGCTGCCCTGGGACCTCATACAGGCTTCTGCACTCACTTGGCTGGTGCCTGGGCTGAAAGGTTGCCCCCCCACCCCGCCATAACCTTCTCTCTCCTCTGTGCCTGTCTGGGTATTGTCTGCATGCTGTGGCCTCAGGGAAGCTGATGGCTTGTAACTGGACCCTGGGCATGTCCTTGGCTCTGACCATCACCCTTCACAGCCAGTCCCCCTACAGCCCCAGCAGGACTAGGGAAAGGCCAGTGGTAGCTGGTGCTAATACTAGAGGACACTCATCATGCCACTTCCCTCACTCATTGCCCCTGTGGGTCCCCAAAGCCCTGTGTCTGGAGGAAGCCAGGTGTGGAGAAGGTTGACCCTGCAGTGGCAATTACTTCAAAGCTGACCTGGGAAAAGTCAGCAGCTGTGGGGCGGGGCTCCTGGGCTGCCACCGTCCCCCAGTGGCCCAGGCCAGGTGCAACTGTCTTCAGAAGCAGCAGTTAGGACATGGACTCAAGGATCCATGTGAGTCTTGCTTACTGCCTGTGGCACCAGGCCCAGTCACCTGGACAACATGTGGATCGGAGTCCAGGCCATGGGGTCAGGCACCCTGGTGTTCCTGGTACCTAGCAAGTGGTCCTGTCAGATGCTCCATGTGTCCCGCCCCTGTTCTGCCCAGTGAGAAGCCCGATACCCACTGTGCCCGCAGCCCTCTGTTGATGGGTCCCTCTCTTTTCAGTTGGCAGATGCAAGCACACCAGCCCCTAGCTTCTCAGCTCTGCCCCTCCAGGTGAGCTCCCTCCCTTATCAGACCTGTCAGCCCCCCCGCCCTGTGTCCCCCATTCGCCTGCCTTCTCTATTGCACAGGACACACGATGCAGTCCTTTGTTTCATTGTGTCTGTCTATCTCCTGCCACCTGGCAGGGCCTCAGCAGTGGACCACAGACACTATGCCCTGTGGGTGATTCCAGGGCAAATAACTGTATGGAGAGCAGGGTAGGTCTTGGGACAGCCAGCAGGCCCAGTCAGTGGTCCCGCAGACTGGACGGGCAGCTTTAGGCCCTTGGGGGTCTCTGGGCTGTGTCCCAGCCAGTAAAGCCAGCAGGCTTGCTGTTGCCACATGAGGCACCACCACCCTTCGGAAGGAGACTGGGGCAGAGGTGGTCAGGTGGGGGCGCTCCTGTCCAGGCCACCGCCACCAGGCTGGGAGCCCTAGCACTTTAACAGAAACCCACCTCCTGCCCAACCCCACTCTGCTGTCACACCCTCCACCCAACTGGAGCCCTTCGGAGCTTCGAGGTTGATTAAAAAGCCTGGTGAAGGATCATGGTGTCCTGGTGTCTTCCACCAGTGCTTGCCTGCATGCACCCTGACCCAAGTCCCAGAGGAGGCCTCTTGCCTGTCCCTCCTCCAGGGCAGGGATCCTCTGTGCCAAGTGCTGTAGGCTACCTCCAGCTCTGGTCTCTTCACTGGGGCATGTCATTCAGAGCTCACTGTCCCCACCAGGGGCGGATAGGGCAGGTACCATCCCAACTCCAGACCCCACACCTCCACCTGCCTGCCCATCTGGGTACCCAAACTTGGAGAGTCCTTTTTTAGGGAGAGTCTCCAGCCTCCCCCTCACTTTGCAGGTTGTCGTCTCCAACACCCCTGTTAGGACTGTTTGTGAGGTGTGGGCAGTGTGCCTGGCAACCCAGGTGCATTCAAGGTGGGCAGCAGGGAGAGGGTAGGGGGTGTGTAGCTTACCATCCGAGGAGCCACAACATTGTGATCTTTCAGCCAAACCTTCAAAGGCCTCCTATTCAGGGCCTGGCTACAGAGGGACACTCAAGCCAACCAGAGGGGCCAAGTGCATGACAGAAAGGGACCTGTTCTGAGCCTCAAGGGGACAAGGGCAGAGGGCGCTAGACTCAGGGCCAGAGCCCAAGCAGGTGGCCAGGTTGCTGAGGAGGCTGGGGCAGCCAGCACTTGAGTTGCTTCTGTTCTGGAAAGTATTCCTTCTTAACTGGGCTAATAAAAAATCTAAAAAGAACACACCCAACAGTGAAATAGACAAGCTGGATACCACCATGTGCTGGGGGCTTGTTGG
Source organism: Anoura caudifer (assembly GCA_004027475.1). NCBI lineage: Eukaryota > Metazoa > Chordata > Mammalia > Chiroptera > Phyllostomidae > Anoura > Anoura caudifer. The sequence goes on from PVKU01003302.1 coordinate 19,797, forward strand.
ATGGGGTGTTAGCTATGTTACTGCCTGCCCAGTGTGCTAGGTACAAGCTGTGGGGGGAGCCCAGGGAGTCCTCTGGTCCTGTTCCAGGGCCTAGGAGTATCCTCATGCTCCTCAACCCAGGGGCCTGCTTGGTGACCTCAGGCCCTCACAGGAGGGAACACAGGAAGTTGACATGCCCCTCTCTAGCTGAGGGGGCATATCAGAATGGATGGTGGCCTGTCACATACCATATGTCAGCCCGGCTGGGATGCAGCCCCTAGATCCTGGGGACTAGACTGGCTCAGCTCACTGTTGAGGGTCAGCCCAGGGAAGGGGCTAGACCCAGGGTCAGGAGCACATCTTTTCTCTCTGCCCATGGCAGGGCAGGTCCTGTGATGGAGAGGCAGAGAGCTTGTCTGAGCCACCTGTAAGTGTGTCTCAGCCTGAGGCCTCCCACCTGCATGGTGTGTGAGCCCACCTGTAGCATGCTCCCTTGTATTGTCTCCATCTGAATTCCCACCTGCAGTGTCCTCCCTCTCCTGTAGACTCCCCATCTCTGTCATCTCCCCCTGCATTGTTCCAACCTGTATGGTTCCTACTGGATGTGTCCCCACCTATATTGTCTGTCCCCATTGTGTCTTCTCTACCTGCACTGTCCTCACCCACAAGGTATTCACCCACAAGGTATAATGCATCTGCATTATCCCCAACTGCAGTGTCCCTACCTCTGTTGTTCCCACCTGTATGGTCTCCATCTGCAGAGTTACCACCTGCAGTGTTCTCACCTGAGTCCCTACCATATTTGTTACCATCATAGCTCTTTGGGAGCTAGGCTGTGCCCTCGCTGCTTGGAGAGGAGGTTGAAGTTGTCCCCAGGTAGGTTGAACTGTCTCTGGGTAGAGGCCACATTCCTCTCCTGGTCTGAGCAGGTAAATGCTGGGCTTGAGCCCCACTAGCTTCCCTGCATTGGCTGAGGGCTGGGGTATCTGCCCTCCCCGTCAAGGGGCTAGAACTGTCCACACTCCACCCCTCCTTCCAGGAGTAGCTGTCACACAAGTGCAGGTAAGGCTGTAGTTTGCTGGGCAGCTCCCCAGTAACCCAACAGGCAGCCAGCACTCATGGGTGGGAGACTCAGAGCTCAGAAGCTCAGGTATGGGTTGGGGGCCAGGGAGTTGCTGCTGCACTTCCAGGGGTGTCCAGGATCTTGGGCAACATCCTTACAGGCAGGCCCTCTGGAGGCAGGCAAAGGGCAGGCTGAACCTCCATCCTGCCCCAGACCCACTCCAAACCCCCAAGCTGACCCGTGACCTCAGGCTGCCCCTGCCCCTGCCCCTGTTCCAGGTAGCACCTATGCTGGACACAACCCCTCCCTGCTGGGCTCTCAGGGCAGGAGAGACCCACCACACAGACCCTGTCCTGAATTTACTGTTGACTTGGAGACTGGAGCAAGGTCTGGTCCTTTCCTGATCTCAGTTTACCTGTTTGCAAAGTGACCAGATGCTGTGCTGTCATCCTGAGACAGATGACCTTCTTCACGGCCACTTCCTGCGGCACCAGGGCATGGCTCCTAGGTGAGCACGTATACCTGGCATGGCTGCAGGGCCAGCCCGTGCTTGAGGTTACACCTTGCAGGGTTGGCCCCTCCCAAGTGCCCCCAACCTCTCCCAAATCTCCCCCCATAACAGAGAGTGTTCCTCTGAAAGGCTCTGAGGGGGCACTGACTTGGCTTGTTCAGCCTGTCCTGCACAAGGGCTGGGCTAGGGAGGGTGGATCTATTGGCGATGGGACTGAAGGTAGGGAGAGAGCTGGCCCCTGCAGAAGAGCCAGATATGGGGCTTGGCACCAGAGCCCCTCCCCGCACCGTGTGTGTACGTGCAGATGCACCCAGAGCTTCTCCTGTGCAGCCCAAGTGCCCTGTGTGGGCCCTTGAGTTACAGCTGGTACTGGCAATGAGATGGTGAGAAGGCTGTGGCTAGGGGGATAGTGGGAGGTGAAGGAACACAAGAGCGAACTACAGGTGGGGCTAGAAGGTGTGATGAGAGGTTGCTGAGGTCCCTTGGCAAGTCATGCTCTGGGGAGGGTCAGTTTCTCAATCTATGCATAGAGGCCCCACTTCAGCCCAGAATGGGACCAGGGTACAAGGGGCACAGCCTGAGGCACTTCGACTCCATCTTGTGGGCACTGGGGAGTGATGGTTGGTTCTTAAGCAGAGGTGGGGCTGTGCAACCCATGATCTTAGTTCCTGAGGTTCTGGCTCAGGAACCAGATCTTTCAGATCTTTCAGATCTGGATACTGAAAGCACATGTGGGAAGAAGCACGTGTACTCTACAGGACTCCTTCCAAATAGCCTTGCCCTAGGCTCCCAGCCTTGTCTCTCGGGGATCTGGGACCTGGTGGGCTGGCCTGCACCAGGTGAGGTAGGGAGATGAACCTGGTGCACAGTGGGCAGCAGGGGGACTTGAGGGGCTGCTGGGGTTCTGTACAGGCCTGCCTGCCTCTCCACCTCGGCCCTTGTCAAGTGAGGGGCAGACAGGTGGGGAAGTTCCTTTCTCCCCCAAGGCTGCCTGCCTGTGCCTGGAATTCCATCATTCACCCTCCTGCATTCCTGTCTTCAGTTCTGTGGATGGTCGCTGGGGTGGGGAGGGGTGTGTGTAGAGAGTCCTGACTTCTGCCAGGACTTGGAGCCCATTGAAGGAGGTGACAGGAGCTGTGGTTGGATGCAGAGCACCTCCAGGAAGAAGGCAAGGGCTCTGGTGAGCTTTCTGAGCTCCCTTTGGAGGGCCCTCTGCCGCAGAAGCCTCTCCTCTCCCTAGAAGCCCTCTGGATTGACTGCAGTGTCACCTCCAGCCACACCAACACCCGGCCAGCAGGATTCTGGCTGATGCCAGTCCAGGGAGCCTGCCGGCCGCTGGCCTCAGACTGGGCTGCAGGGAGGAGATCAGCCTCCTCTTTCAGAGGGAGTGAAGATCCCCCCAGAACAGGGCCTCCGTGGGTGGGAGAGGGTGCTGTCCCTCCCAGCCAGCCATGTTTGGGTGGACGAGTCCTGGTCCTCACACCATAAACACCAATTTGCAGGGCCCAAGAGCCAAATGACTGTTTACTATAGGATCCAAGGACTCAAATAAAAAAAAAAGAGAGAGAGAGAGGGAGAGACATGAGCAAGGAGCCATCCTGTAGCTAAATATCAATTAGCACCTTCTGACTAGCTACTGTCCCAGCTGCCAGGCTGGGAGGTGGTGACTCCCAGGCTGTGGCCCTCCCCAGGGCTTCCCTGGTGCCCTGGGCACCCTGCTTATGCCTCAAAAGTATAGGAGGCCTAAGGGGGCTGGACAGAGGGTGTTAGAGCCAGAGACCCAGCGCCCCATGCTCACCTCCTTCTGGAAGCCCTTCCAGGTAACCCAGTAGGTGGGCAAAGGGGCCGTTGCCCATCTCTCCAGGATCAAGGTCACCTAGCAGAGTGAAGAGTGGGAGTGTCATTTGTGAGCTGCTCCCCATTGCCCCACTTTTTGGGGTGTCAGGGAGGCAATAAATGGGGATGGCCTCACCTACATGAACTCATACCCTGGAGAGTAGCCTCATCCATCAGGCTTCAGTTTACCTGTCTTCCATACCTATGAACAGGAAGGTTGGCAGGCAGCTCCCACAACCAGGGCGGGGTGGGGGGGTGCTATCCAGTTTTCCTGAGAGCTTTGGGTGTCTCCCTAGGAGGTGGTGTGCCATCCAGACTGAGGCTGGACTCCTGGCTTCATGGAGAGGGTAGGGCTCCCACCAGGAAATGGGTGGCAGAGAGCAGGGCTGTGGGGCCTGGGCCAGGGAGTCCACTGTAGGGGAGAGCCAAAGGAGTACAGCCACCTCAGGTTATTATACCAGACCCCAGGAGAGGCTGTGCCCCCAGATCAGAGCCCAGGGCCAGGCTTGTCCCCCAGACCACAGGGCAGGGCCATGTCCCCTAGACCAGACGGACCCCAGAGCAGGGGCAAAGTTTAGTCCAGTGGGGTCTTGAAACCCATCCATCCAACCAGGCTCTGCTTGAGGGGTAGGGGGCAGGGGCCTTCAACATTTGGGTGGGGACTGGGATAGGGTCCTTATTCCTCTGCCTGTTGCCCCTGATTCCCCTCCCCAGGGAGGGGGTGGGGGTTGCTCTGAGAGTCCCTGAAAGGAGGAAACCAAGGCTTCAGGATCAAGACAGTAGAGGCCAGAGGAGGGCCCTGCCACACCCCTGTGGGACTTCAAAGCCACTGTTTGAGGAGTGTGAGATTTGCAGGGGTGGGGCCAGAGGGGGCCTGGAGGTGGGTTGGGGGGCCAACCACCTCCGGGCCTTTAATATGGTTATTCCTTCCCTGTCTCAACTACCTGCGAACAGTCCCACCAGGTCCATTTCCTCCCTCCCAGGGCGGGCAGCACCCGCTATAAACTCCCTGGAGAAGCAGTTTCAGAGGCTACCAGGCTGCTGGCTCCCGCCCTTTGAGTGGGGGTTAAGGAGCAGGCTGGGGGGCTGGGTGGGACTCAGGGTTCATGGGGACTTGTTAATAGATCTTGGCAGGTGAGAGGGTAGCTAGCTGGGCTCCACTGGTGGCTCTGCATGAACTTCCAACATCAACAAAAGGCAGGAGAAGAGAGGCCCTGGGGAGACACCCCCTCATCCCTTTTCTTCTTGCACTGGAGGGAAACTGAGACCCAAGAGGGGTGGGGCTTTCTCCAGGACAGCAGACAATTGAGGGTTTCCCGTCCTTTACTCACACAGGCACTTCCCCAGGCCCTTAGGGCCTGTCCTGTGGCCCTAGGGCCTGGGTGCCCCATCCTGGCCCTTTTCTGGTGGGTTTTGCCTCTGCACCCTGGAGCCATGCTGGAAGGGATGGGGGCATGCCTTCTAGGTCAGCAGTGTCCTGGTGCCTCACCTCATGGACAGCTGAAGCCTTCTCCACAGGGGTCCCTGGCCTGAAGCGGGGCCTCAGGGCCCAGCGCCTAGAGGCCAGAGTGGGTCCCTGACATGCTATGTCCTCCAGCCAGTGCTACTCCCTCTCTGGGCCCTGGCCAGAAAGATCTGGATGCTGGGGGTTTGCAGTCCTGTGACTCAGAGGTGTGGGGACCAGACAGGCAGGACCGATCTCTACATTGACCCCCAGGGTGGTCCCATCTTGTCTCCCTTCACAGGCCAGCCCCACCCATGCCCAGCTGGGCTCTTGGGCCCTTTCATCTGCAGAGCTCCTGGCCCCTGGTTCTCAGCAGGTGCCAATTAGTGTGGCTCCTGCCCGGCCCCTGACTCAGGTGCTGCACGTCTGTGCTGTGTGCACTGTGACACGCCCACAGGTGGCTTGAAGGAGTAGCTGTCACACCCACACTCCCAGGAGTCAGTCCTGACTCCTGTGCAGAGTGTTGCCCAGGATGGCCTGGCCAGCTGCGAGAGCCAAGGTCCCTGTGATGGTGACTGAGCCTGGGGTGGGGGGCGAAGGGATGGCCTCCAGTGCTCCAGTCCTCCACTCCAGCACTGAGTCCTGGGTTCCCTGCTTATAGAGCACCTGCCTGTAGCCCCTCTGGCTCTTGCTGTCCTCTAGGGACCCCAGTTGAGAATCTCTGGTGGTCAATATGGTCCCAGAGCAGTAGGTGATCCAGCCTGGGGTAGGCCTATTGAGGGAGCAGCAGCCCTGAGCCACTGAGGCTGTGGGCTTAGGATGGGCCATGGGGGTGCCAGCTCATGAAGGCCAGGGAGGGATGCTGGGAGTCCAGAGCTGTGGGTTTGTCCCCTGTCTTCTTGTTCCACTGGGCCCATCTAGCTCTGTCTTCAATGGCTTGGAGCCTCCAGTAAGGACCCTGTGACCATAAGAAATGAGGGGGTGCCGGCAAGTGGGGCCTCTGCCCAGGTCCTGTCTTGACGACCAAGGCCATGCCCTCCTACCACCAGGCTTCCTTTTCCTGTCCTCACTCTGATGAGTACCCACTCTATCCACCAGGCTTCTCCCCACACAATCCCATAGCTTTTTTCCAGGACAGGCCATGGTTGGGAGTAGATATCCCTGCCCCTGCCCTGGGTCCACATACCCTCGTCTAGGACCCCCCTGCACTCTGCACACCCCAGTCCATGACACCGTGCCCTGCATCCTCACACTCCCTTCCAGGACCCCCTGCTTTGCATCTGTACATACTGTTCTAGGACCCTCTGCCAAGCCAGCAGTTGCTCTCTGTCAGCAAAGGGTGGCCTTTACTTCCTGGGCCTTCGATGGCCCTGATGTTCCAGTGGCAGAAGTGTTGTGCTTACATGGGCTCTGGCCAAGTGTGTGTGTTGGGCATGGAGCTGAACTGGGACAGGGGTGGGCTCCTAGGGGGGCCAGGTTGGAGTCTGTGCCCAAGGGCAGTGGTGGGGAGCAGAGGCAGTGGGGGGCTGAAGGACTGAGGACTGAAGGACTGAGAGGGTCAGTAGGGGTACATGTGCCCAGAGCAGAAGCCAGCCTACACCAAGATCTGGGGGTACTGGGGGACTCCTCTTAGAAAAAGCTGGAGTGGTGGTGAGTGGCATGCGCAGGCTATGCCCCCCAAAACCATGCAGACTACTCCTCCCTCCTTACCCCACAAATGGCTGCATTGGGCTCCCTCTATCCACCCGCAGCTGTCAGGGGGTTCCTTGTGAGGTCTCCTCCTGCCCCCCACTTCCTTCCTTCCAGCAAATGGCCTGTATAGGGCCTGAGCTCTGAGAGGGTGGGGGTTGGGCCCTCAGCTTCCCCTTTATGGTCCTCACCCTCCACCTGTCCCAGCCTGTCCATGCTCTCTCCTCAGCTTCCTCCCTCCCATTTGAGTCTGGCTGGAGACTAGGGCAGGGGTCAAGAGGTGGTGGTGGGGATCTCAGAAAGGCAGAGAGAGGTGCAGGGACCCTGTACCCAGCTTGAAGAAGCAAAGGTGTGGCCTCCGGATACCCCACACAAAGGCTATGTCCTCAAACACAGAGCCAGCACCAAAATGTCAGCTGAGTGTCATGGACATTTGGGGAAGTGGCTTTTGTGTGACTTGGTGTACATCCCACTGCTCCACTGACTTTTGCAGGGCCTCCCACCTGCTCACTGCATTGCACCACCCCTGTAGCAGACAGGCTTCCTCCTTCTCCCTGCACCCTGCCTCCCCCACCCCCAGCCTTCTGCTTCGGTTCAGTTCCCTCGCTCCAGACCTCAGCACCACTGGCCAGGTCCTCCTTTCCTTGGTGTGTCAGTCCCTCCTCCTTCTCTTGGAATTCTGGCCTCTGGAAGCCACCTCTTAGGCCCCAGGAGTCTCTGAGGTGCATGCCAACCACCTCCTCCCCTAGCCCATGGGTGTCTCCTGCCCCAGAGGTCACCACTGAGCCAAACTCCATATCCTTGACAACCCACTACCAGAAATCCAGCACAATCCACAGCGTTTGGTTGTTTCTGCTTTTTGGTTTTTGTCTTTTACTTCCCCATTGTTTGGAACTCACAGCTATGGCTAAAATAATTTCTTTCACAGAAAGAAAAGGAAAAAAATAACAACACATTTCTTTGTCTAGCTCCAGTGTATGGTAGATATAGCAGCATTGGAAATAAAATTAAAACCAAAAACACAAAATTCAAGGCAGGGAAAGGTCTTGTCCTCGGAGGCATGCAGGTCATCCCTGTCTGGCTGATCTCCTCCCCCAGCCTGGACGGTGGGCCCTTGGGGACTAGGGGACATTTCACAGTGGCAGAGTCTGAGTGAGGAGAGGCCTGGCATGGGCGTTGGCTGAGGGGTCCAGAGGCCTTTCCTTCCTGGGTTGGGTGGATGAGTCAGAAGGTGAGGGAGCTGAGTGGCTAGCCAGGTGCTCTGGGGCAGTGGCCAGCCTGGCACACCGTCGCTGCAGCAGGAGGACCCAGGGATCAGTCCAAACCACCAGGGCTGGGAGGGGAGACCACCCCCTAGGGTCTGTGGGTTCTCTGCAGCAGCACAGGTGTGGCTGTTCCTACCAAAACATTCCAAACAACCCCACCCCACCCCAAATGAGCCTCCAAGGCAGGATGATGGAGCTGGGGTGATGCAGTCCAGCAGGCTGGGCAGACTTGGGGCCTGGGCTGTGGATGAGGAAGGTGGGGGAGGTGCTGAGGACAAGAGGAAGGCCGGGCAGTGCTGGGACAGCAGGCTGCGCTCCTTGCTGTAGACGGGACAGGGTGTTGGTGAGAGACCCCAGAGGAAGGGAGGGCCCCACAGTGGGGTGTTCTGTCAGCCAAAAAGCAGAGGCAACAGCTGACCAGGCCAACAGTGCGCCCGGTGGGGGCGTGGGCGACAGCAGGAACAGTCACTAGGAAGAGCCTCTGGGTGTCTGATGTCCCACTCATGACAGCCAGGGCAGAGCCAGGTTTCAAGGCCCAGCCTCCTGCTTGCCTCCGCTTCCAGAACCCCTCTTTCTCCCAGGCCAAGCTGGTTCTTGGGGCTCTGAAAGTAGAGGGCTCTCTCCGTAGGATTCTTGGCCAGGAGCGCTGGCAGAGGCCAGGCTGAGGAAGGCGTGCCACAGCCCTCCCGGCGCCAGAACCTTTCCAGAGCGCCAGACTTGGACGGCCCTGGTCCCCAGACTTCAGAGTAAGAGGTGCGGGACGGGAGTCTCGGCTGCTGGTCTGCCAGGAGAGCTGCTCTACACAGAGAAGGTGGGGTGGATGGAATCTTACAGGTGGGCTGCGTTGGAGGTGGTGGCGGGGCTGAATCCCGCTTGGGAGCCCCGCCCCTAGAGGACCCGCCCCCATCCAAAAGCCTCACCCCCGATCCCCGCCCCATCCTGGGAGGATCTCCGGGAGGGTCCCGGGCCACCGGTCTGCAGGCTCCTCCCTGCTCTACCCTGGAGGACCACGCCCGAGCTTGGCGCGCAGCTACTTGCAGGTGTGCACGTCGTAGACGCGCGCGCACTCCTGGCAGCTAACGTAGCAACACCAGTGGAAGACGCAGAGGCACTTCTCCAGGCGCTGCTCCGCGCGCGCGTTGTGGCCGCGGCCGCAGCACAGCAGGTCGCAGCCGTCGATGCCTGGTGAGCTCACGTTGCAGGTGCGGTCGCGCGTGCCGAAGGAGCCGGTCTCGGGATTGGGCTCGCAGAAATTGGGCGACGCCTCGTAGTAGACCAGGTCGCGCTCCGTGGGCACCTTGAAGTAGGTGTAGCGAGGCCGCAGCGTCTCCACCCAGCCGCGCGACTCGCGGTGTTTCTCCACCACCATCTCTGAGGCGCTGTCGTACTTGTCCTTGAGGAAGTCGCCGATGGCACGGAAGTCGGGCTGCGACCACCAGCAGGTCTTTACCTCGCAGCTCCCCGACAGCCCGTGGCACTTGCACTTGAGATGCATGTGACTGGCGATGGCCTGCGGACGCGCGGGCGGGGGGCGTCAGGGCAGCGCACACCCCGGTGCGTCTGCGCGGGACGATTTCCCAGGACCCGGCTCCTGAACTGCCGCCCCCGCCCCCAGGAGCACCCCAGGTGCACCAGGCAAACCCAGCTCATCTGCCTGCTCCATAAAGCACCTGGGGCTCCCAGGCAGAGCAGGTGTCCTCTCCATGGGCTCGAAGTGCCAGTCCCTTCGGTGCGCCTCTCCCGGCCATCCGAAGCCCCGTGAGGGGGGCAGGGCCTGGAACCTCCCTGCTCTACGGTAGGCTGGGTCCAATTCTTTCTTTTTTTTTTTTTTTTATAAAGATTTTATTTATTTTTATCTTTAGAGGGGAAGGGAAGGAGAGAGGGAGAGAAATATCAATGTGTGGTTGCCTCTCGTGTGTCCCCTGCCGGGAACTGGCCTGCAACCCAGGACCCAGGCATGTGCCCTGACTGGGAATAGAACCGCGATCCTCCGGTTTGCAGGTTCGCGTTCAATCCACTGAGCTACACCAGCCAGGACTGGGTCCAGTTCTTTAACATCTATGACAGAGTGAAGGCAGCCAGGCTGTAACGTTCTGATGTCAGTGCAGGCTAGAAGGAGGAAGACCTATAGGTTACTTCTGACCTGTAGAACCCAAGACCGCAGCCCACAGGTGTATGTGGGCTGGTAGCAAGGCTGGGTGCTACCTGAGCGTGGGTGATGGGATCGCCTGCGTTAGGTGACTTCAGGGCCCAGGATGCTAGGTTCTTGGACTGTACGGGAGTGGGAAGAGGAGGAGTGAGGCAGTGCAGGGGATAAAGCTGTGGGGACCTTGAGGGCCTTAGTGTGGATGGATGATAGGGCCTGGTTGAAGGGTGTGTGTTTCTTTCTCCCCGTGAGAAGCAAAGAACCCCAGGTTCTCTTCCCTTCTCTCTTAGGGGGAAGGGGTGGAGGTGGGTGACCTAATCAGACCTAAGGTTGCCTTGTCCACTATGGTGGGCACCACCACCAGGAGACCCTGAGATGTGGCTGGTCCACACTGAGAAGCTCTGTGAGTGCAGACCACACACAGGGTTGCTGTAAGTCCCCAGACTTCATACATGAAGAGGGTATAAAATATCTCATACATGATTTTAACATCGATTGCATTATTGAAATGACATGTTGGGTACAGTGGGATAAATAAAATTTAGTATTAAACGAATGTCAGCTGTTTTCTTTTAAAATGTGGCTAATAGAAAATTTATTACACATATGCGGTTTCCAGTGCATTCCTTTTGGATGGTGCTGGGCTAAGGCTTCAGGTGGGCTCTGCATGCAGACACTGGCCCCACCCACTCCACCCCCTCTCCCTGCTGTTTCAACTCTTCCGTCTCATAGTGGCCCTTTCCTGCAGGGTGTCTGTTAGTTGCCCCACACACCAGTCCATTTCTGTCTAATCTCTGTCCTCTTCTCTTTTGTGGCCAAGAGTTTCCAAACAGGAGCAGCTGCTTCCCACCCCTGCCTCCTTAGTTTCTTGTTTTACTTTGACTTTATCAAAGGTATATATGTATCTACTTTAAAGAGCCCAATATTTCCTAACATCTGTTAAGAACAACAGGAGTTCTGTGCCTGCCCTCACACTGCCCTTTCCTGACACCTCCCACACCCCCACTACAGTGCCTTGTGCCTCTCACAAACCTGGAGTTCAGCATTATCTCTGGACCGCTCACCACCCCATCACATTGATGCACATGCCCAACCTCTTCCTGCCCTAAGAACTAGAGCATACTTCCAGCTAGATTGATATTTAGTGCTGATGAGATTGGGACGGTTAAATGTCATCTCAGTGGAGCCATGTAATATGTTACGATTACTTTTCCTTTCCTACAAGATGTTTTGTTGTTGGTTTTTAAGAATATATATGAAGGATTCAGTCTCAGCCTCTCCCTTAATTGTCTAAATATCTTCTTCAAGACATTCGAACACCAGGTGTCTTTTTGGAAACACCAGATTTCATTTTGGAGACATCTTTTTGAGAGGTCTTCTGGTAAATTTTATGAGATGTGCATGTCTGGAAACAAATCTTTGCTACTTTTGCTATACTTGAAAAAAATGGTTTAGCTGGGCATAAAATTCTTGGCTAAAAAAATTCTCCTCACAGAATTCTGAAACATTGCTCTATTTTATTCCAGAATTCGTATTGTTCTCAGAAACTCTGATGCCATTTTGACTCCTGATACTTTGCGTGAGCCTTGCCTTCCCCCACACAGCTTGGATTCTGTGTCTGTACCATCGGCTGGTATGTCGCTCCCTTTCTTGTGCCAGTCACTTCCTGGGCCTGTGTGGTCTGCAACCTGTGATCTCTGGTCCTGAATCTTCCTGCCTTATTTCTGTGCCAGTTTCCTCCCCTTCATGTTCACCGCTGTCTCTCTTGGCCAGAGCCTCCGTATTTTCTATTCTTTCCTACTTGCCATCTCTTTGTCTTTTTCCTTCGCTTTTTAGAAAGGTGTTCCAACTATCTTCCAACCTGGCTGCTGAGAGTTCTGTTTCTGCTGTTCTATTTTTAATTTCTAAGAGCTCCTTTTCCCTCTTCCAAACGTTCTCTTAAATTATCATCCTGTTCCACTTTCATGGGTACAGTGTGTCTCTTATTTCTCTGGGGGTAGTGATAGTTTTTGAAATTTTCATCTCTTTACAACATCTCTTTCCCATAAGTTTGGATCTTGTTTTTTGTTTTGGGTTTTACCTTTGTGGTTGCTGCAGGCTTCCTCGGGTGTCTGGTGGTCCTTGGTTGTCTGCTTATATTTAAAAGCAGGGCACTAAAAATCTTGCTGGAAGTTCCTGTGCCCAGGAGGGACTTGCCAACTTGGGCCCTTGCCCCGGAGTGACCTGGCCACATTGTTTCATTGGAGAAGTTAAGTCTCTTTTCCTGAGTTCATCTGATTTCCAAGGCAGAACCTTTCATTTTCCTGCCTGGAGGGTGATCAAGCTTCCCTGCTGCATCAGGAGATTAGGAAGATAAAAATGCATGTATAGATAGACTATTTTCACTTGGGTGGCCTCACTCTTAGCTGTGCTTGGGGTTCCAACAGTCCAGACACCCCCTGCTTTACCTTTTTTTAGAGATTAAGCCTGAAGATTTCTGGTAAAGGAGAGGTGTGGCCTAGGTGCAAGGAATTGGACCAAAGAGCTGATGGGTTAAAATAGACTTTTAAGATAGACTTTCACCCTGGCTGGTGGGGTTTAGTGGATTGAATGTCAGCCTGGGAATCAAACGGTTGCTGGTTCGATTCACAGTCATGGCACATGCCTGGGTTGCAGGCCAGGTCCCCAGTAGGGGGTGCATGAGGGGCAACCACACATTGATGTTTCTCTCCCTCTCTTTCTCCCTTCCCCTCTCTCTAAAAATAAATAAATAAAACTTAAAAAAAATAGACTGTCAACCCACCTTCTTGTTTTCAGCCCCATATTTATCTCTGCTTCTCAAGACACCTCATGCTAGTAATTCCTGGGTTGTTTCTCAGATTTCTCATCTACTGACTTCAGACTCAGCTTTCTTGGGTCTACTAAGAAATTGAGTACTCTTCTATCTGTTTTTTAGCTTTCAGAATTTTGTTGCCACTGTCACTTCTTCTGTTTCTATGTTCTCAAATCTGTTTATTCATGTTAAAATTCATTCTCTGCCATTTTTGTGGGTATCTGGGAGAGTGCAGAAGGAAACACTTGTGAACTGGAAGTCCCCATTCATTCTTCAGTTTCTACAATTTCTATATGACTCTTTCTCAGTCGATTACATTACTTCTTATAGTTTCCAATTCCCTGCCAAAAGGTTCAACCTTGCATTTCAGCTTTACAAATATAAGTAAGCATATTTTTTCCTGATAATCTACGTTTAAGCATTCTAGTATTTGGAGTCCTGCTTCTGTTGCTTTTTTCTGATTACCACTCATTCATTATGTCATCAGCTCATATGACAGGTTATCTTTGCTTACGTGTTGGACATTGTGGTTGAAAAATTATCTGTAGAAACTATTTTCAGCCTAGCTCAAGTTACCATCCTCCAAAGCGGATTTGTGTGCTTTTTCCAGGTGCATGAGTATACCAGCATTTGGGATCATCTTAATTCATTCTAATGTCCTGAGATTTTTTTTTTTTTTAAGCCTGAACATATGCACAAGAGCTGGTCTACTTCTGGTCTACTCCCTAGGGTCCTAAACAGAGCAGTGATTCCCCTGAGACACTACCCTTGGTGGGGCCCTTAGTTCTGGGAGGCCATGGAAGTGCAGCTCAGTGTATGCACTTCCTTTCACATCAGCAAACAACCCCTGGACATTTAAAGCTACCCTAGGTACTAGGCTCAGAGTCTTGTCTTTTGGATTTGGGCTTATTAATCCCTTACTCTGTAGTTAGTTATTTGACACTTAAAATCATTTTATGGAAGTGTAATATACAAAAATTTATATATGTCACAAGCTAAAACATGACAAAATTTCACAGATCACCAGCTCCTCAGAAACTCCCATCATGCTCCCTTCCAGTGGTCTTCCTCCCCTTTTTCAGGGCACTGGCTCTGACAGCATGTTATTGATGGCCAATGATATTGAGCACCTTTCCATATATTTTTGGCTACTCCTATATTTTTCTTTCGTGGAATAGCTTTCTGTTTTTTCAGCCAACTTTTCTGTTGGGTTATCTGCCTTTTGAAAAATTAATTTGTAGAGTTCTTTTTATATTATAGCTTTGATATATTTTTGGAGATATAATTTCCTGCTGTGTGGGTTGTGTTTTCAGTTTCATGGTGGTATCTTTAATGAACAGACATTCTTAAGTCCACATTATTATATTTTTCTTTGGCCTATTTAATAAATCTTTGCCTACCCCAAAGATGCCTCCTATGTTTTCTTCTAAGCATTTGTTTGTTTGTTTTACCATTCCATCTGGGTTTGTAACTGATTGGATATATGGTGTGAGGTAGGGGCCAAGGTAATTTTTTTCCATATTGTGATTTGATTGAGCACCATTTATTGAAAAGCCCATTTTCTCCGCACCACACTGCTGTCTTCCCTGTGATCAATCAGATGACTGTATACAGGTGAGCATTCTTTACTTTTAACAAGGTGCTTTTTATATTCCAGGCTGCATGTGTACTTTTCTTCAGCAGGAAGATAAGTCTGACTCACCTGGTCCCTGTGGTTGGAAGTTTAATGTCCCTGTTCATTCCTTAGCCCTCTGCAATCCCCTGGTTCCACTGGGCATAGCCAGTGCCGCCTGTATGCTGCTAAATCTTCTGGACATCTCTAGATCCCTATGTGGTCACTTTCTATCAGCAGTCAGTCCTCTATAAGCTTCCCACTGATCTTCTGCCCCAGAAGGTCAACAAAACCCTCACAGCTGGTCCCACCTGTCTCTCTGTCCTCCAAATTCTTTCCTTCTTCTACTCTCTATATTCTACCCAAACTAATTCACATGCAGTCTCACCTCTGGGCTGCTCAGAGGCTCTCCTGGCCTCCCCACCTAGATAACTGCCATTATTCTGCATTTCTCCACTCACCACCCTTGGCAGCAGAAGCCTTTTTTTGAGACTCCAGCCTGGGTCTAAACCCTCTGCTGTGCCCAGTCACCTTGTGTGTGTGCATCTCCTCATTACAGAGCTTCCTACATTGCGCTGTAGCCACCCAGCTGTCTCTCTGGCTATGCAGGAGCTTCTGCAAGGCAGGTCTTTATCCTACCCCTCCTTCCTTGTGACCCGAACTCTGGAGGTGGACCTGCCATTCTGTGGGATTTCCCTAGACACTTGTGGAGCAGCTGGACAGTGCTGTGTTTCAGGTAGCCCTGGGTAGGATGTGAGCAGAACCCCAGCCTGGCCACTGCAGACCGCCCTTCCACAGCCTTAAGGAACCAGGGCACACACCCCGCTTAGGAAACTTCTACTTCCTGGAGACCCACAGGGGTGTGCTCAGAGGGCCCCTTGGCACACCCCCAGGGCACAGAGGGCAGTGATCAGAGGCTCCCCAATACCCCGTGACGTACAGGAAAGTTGTCTGAGAGCCCTCAATAACCCAGGATGTACAGGGAAGTGGTCAGAGGTCCCCCAACACTCCAGGATGCACGCAGGCAGTGGTCAGAGGGCCTCCAACACCTCAGGATGCTCAGGGCAGTCCTCAGAGAACCCCCAGGTGCAAGCCTAGGACACTCAGGGTCATGGACTTACTTGACGTCCTGCCTCATTGTTGTGGCGGTTCATGGCAGAGCGGGCGTCGGGCCTGTTCTCCCGAGCATCTGCGAACTCCCGAGACACCATCCCTCCAAACTCGATGTCCTCGCTGCAGCCGCCCCACTTCCAGCCGTGGCCAGGTGAGCCTAGTTGACGGCTGCTGCATCCACAGATGGCAGCAGAGCCCTCAGCACATGAGCGCGTCACAGCGAAGGCCACGCCAGCTGAGGCAATGGCATGCACGAAGGCAGACTCGCGGGTGGCTGCAGAGAGAGGCATGCGGTGGGCAGGACTCAGTGGGGGAGCAGGGCTTGGGGGTGAGGGGTGCATATCCCCAGAGGACCCAAGGAGGAGGGAGAGCTTCCCCAGTGAAGGTCCACTGAGGGCCAAGGAACCCAGGAAGAGATGCTGCACAGCACTTGTGTGGGGAAAAGCCCAGGGATGGTGTTATCAGAATCAAGGATCACAGGGAATGCTGGCAAGAACCCTGAGCACTGCTGGCTGGAGGGAAATGGGGGTGCCTCTTGGGAAGAGGTTTGGCAGCTTCTAAAAAAATACCCATACCTTCCTGACCAGTAATCACCTCCCAGGTGTTTACCCTGAAGGAAGCGCACATTGACGCAAAGTCCAGGAAGCAAATGTCAGCGCCACTTTATTTGTACCAGCCCCAACTGGAAGCTCCCAAATGTCTATCAACAGGTGAATGGATAAAAAACTGAGGCATAAGATAAATCCTGGGATGTAATGTACAGGGTGGTGGCTACACTTCACAGTGCTGTATTGTACACCTGGAAGTTGCTGAGAGTAATCTTAAGTGTTATTATCACACAAAAGTTAGCAACTATGTGAAGTGATAGATGTTCCTTTACTTATTGTGGTGATCATTTCACAATATATGCACATATCAAATCATTATGTTGTGCACCTGAAACTAATATAATGTGTACCTATGTCAGTTATATCTTCATTAAAATTTGTGGCATTTCCATAAAATGGAATTCTGTTTAGCAGTAATTGGAAAAAGAGCATGATGCTTCTCAGAGTAGTCATGCTTAAGGCCACCCTGACGCCCAGGGGTTCGACACCCCAGGGTACAGCCCCTCCCCCCACCCCGCCTGGGCTTTGTACTTGGAGCTTCCAGCAGCCAGATGACCGGGCCAGAGCTTCTGTCTGTGCTGCTGTTCTGCTTGCATATCTTCCCCTCCTGCACCCCGGGCTCCAGGCACTGCAAGGACCATAAGCTCCCAGTGCATACCTCATCCTCTGCTGGCTCCACATGCTTGGGCCTGGGGATGCCAAGGGCTGCCTGGTGCCTGCCCCAGGACAGCTGGTATTGGAGCTGCCTTGGCCTCATGTGTGGAAGCAGCCTCTTGCTTCCACACATGGGGAAACTGAGTCAGAGGACCTGACATTGGTTGGGCAGAAGGGCAGTGGGGGAGGGGTGGAGCTTGGGAAGAAGAATCAGGTGAGGCAACAGGATCAGAGAGAAGTGTGTGCAGGAGTCCAGGGAGTCCCCTCCCTACCTTGTTGGGTAGGGGAGGCCTAGCCTGACCTTGGTAGACAGAAGCCTTGAGCAGGTAGTCCTGAAGGATAGGTAGGAAGCAGAGAGAGGGGACACAGGGCGCAGGGGTATTCCGCTGGGCTGGCAGGACCAGAGCGAAGCACAGGGCATGTGGGGGGCAGCCTGGCATCCCTCAGCAGAACATTTACCTCCTGGGTATGTGCTAACATTTAGATGGGCTCTGGGCTCAGGAGGAGGGGGTGGGGCTGCCCTGGGTCCCCAGGGGAGCTGATGGAACTCACTTCCTCCTCACTCACCATTCCACACGCTTGCATAGGGAGCACCTGCTGTTTGCCAAGCCCTGCTGGAGAAACAAACAGCAGGGAGCCAGATGGCCTCCCAGAGCTTAATTTACCTGTGACTAGCAAGACTTTAAAAACCTAGCAAAAAACCTCTCAGGGTTTGGGAGCCCAGCAGGCCCAGGCTGAACCTTGGCTTGGCTCTGATGGTTGATGTGTCTTAGGTGTCTCTGCTGCCTTATTTGGGGTCCTACACCCCACCTTTCTTGGTGCTGGCTCCTGTCTCCCTTCAGGCCCTGAGTTGGCAGGAGGGAGAAGGGAGCAGAAGAGATGATGTGAGAAAAGGACTGACCAGGGCACCAGCGAATGCCCTGCTGTGTCCCCCAAGCTCCTCCCGGGCAGAGGATCCGAGGCAGGCTAAGGCCTTACTGGGCCCTTTTGGCCATGGGAGAGTCATGGGGGAGGGGTGCTGCTGTCTCTGCACTCCACCTCATTGCTCAGGGGCCTTCTGCTCTGGGAGGGGTATGGGTAGGCAGGCTCCACCCTGGGGAGCAAGCAGAGGTTCTGGGTGTCTAGGTTGGCAGCCAAGAGCTAATGTGCCCCAGGCCCATGCACTCACACACTCAGACTCACCCACCCAGCTTCATTCACATCCACATACACTTGTCACCAAAAATGCATATTTCCTCAGCTACCAAAAACACACACACTAGGAATGTGTTGGAGGAAGTGCCCTTCCCACTGGCCTCCCATTGGCCCTGCTCATACGCCGGCTTTTGGTGACTCTTTCTGCAGAGGTGCCAACACTTTCTGACAGCCCTGTGAAGGCCCTGGGCACCCTTGTCCTCCCTGGGCTCTGACCAGAGCAGGCCTGGACTCCCCCTGTTTTCAGGAAGCTCTGGGCCACACATCTCACTGTAAATCCCAGAAGGCCTCCCATTGCCAGTTTGGGGTCACCCTGAACTGCAAGCTGCCTCAGGGGCCTGGGCCCATCCTGTCCACCCAGCCCTTCCCCAGGAGTCCAGCCCTCAGCATCTCCCTCCAGGACCAGAAGGAGCTCCTGGTGGGGACCTGCACCCCAGCCTCCAGCTTCCTCCCTGATCTATATGTGTTCACTGCACACACAGGCACATGGACGCAAAGAGTCATACACATGCAAAACACAGACACATATACCCATAGACACTCTCTCACAGGCACACAGACATATAGACACACACAAATGCACACATACATGCTCACAGAGATACAACCATAGACACTGTCTCACACACACACACATTCACTCTCATACATGGCCACACACACAACACACATGTACACACCCACAGATACATTCTCACACAGACACACATGCACATGCAGTGACATGCAAGGACACACATGCACGGGCATGTACACATAGGCAGGCACACAGACACACAAACGTGTACAGACACATACCTATAGGCATACTCTCTCACACACTCCCAGACACACACACACATACATACACATGCACATACATACGCAGGCTGCTGGAACAGTGCTTTGTCCAGTGCCCATCTGGTTCTGCCCGGTCCCTTCTCAAGTTCTGTGTCCTTGCTTGACTGACCACAGGCTGACTCCGGCCCGCTCACTGTCTTCCCAGTCCTGTTGGCTACTACCTGGTCGCCAGCCACACTTAGCTACCCTGTCCCTCCCTCAGGGCTTTTCCAGCTGTTCTGATGATCCTCATGCAGAACCTGCTGAGTCCCCTCCCCACTCTGGGTAATAGGACAGGGTCCTGTGGCCATGAGGTCTGGGTAGGACCTACTTTGGCTGCTCATACTCTCAGGCACAATGGGAACTCCCTCCTTCACCTGCTTGATTTGGAAGTCCCCTGAGGCAGGGACCAAGTCCTGTTCACCTTTTGTTTCCAATCAAGAGCACCAGGCAGTCACACAGATGGTTATTGAGGAGCGAGGACCTGGTCTGAGAAGAGGATAGGAGCCTTGGGCTAGGGCAGGGAGTCCAGTGGGGTCTGAGCTTATCTGGGCAGGCCCACCCTGTGGGGCCTGGCTCTCTGACCCTCCCCACTCAGCTTGTTCTTGAACAGATCCAGGAAAGCTCCCCTCATCAAATACCCTTTCTCAAATACCATCCAGGCCGCTGTCTCCCAAGACACATGAAGTCCCTGCCTTCTGCTGGCCCAGGGCATCTGAGTGAGTAAATGCCAGTGTGTGTGAACACTGGCCACTTCCCCTCCTGTCCCCACCCTCAGTAGAACTCCCATCCTTGTTTTGTGTTCTCCAGGACCCAGCCTGAGGCCTCCTCTCCCACCAGTGCAGCCTGGGTGAGGGGCTCCTGTTAGGATGGCCTGCAGACTCCTCGGGGCCAGCTTTCCTGGCCCACCTCCCAGGCAGCGCAGGATCCAGCACCAGCTCGTGTGTCCTGGGCCTTCCTCCTGGGCACCCTCTCACTCTCAGCTGGCTGAGGGCCCTGGTTGCCCTTCTCCAGGATCTCCAAGGCCTGAACGCCCTCCCCCAGCCCAAGGAAAGCCTGCCTTCCAGCCCAGGGGGCTCAGGGCAGACTCCTACAGGGAGCCCTCACTCTGCTTCTGCCTCTTCCCCCTGTGCCAGTCCCTCTCCTCCACTCTTGCCTCTGGAGATAAGGGGAGAGCAAGCAGGGGCCTTGCCCCACAGCCCTCAACAAGGGTTTGGAGATCCCTGCTTATCAACCTCAGGCAAACAGCTCAGGGCTGCCAGACACACTTGAGGGAAAGGGTGTGTGGGGTGGGTGGGGGGTGGGGGACCTTGAGGGCTTCCCCTTGAAGTTGGAGGAAAAAGAACTCATTCTTGCCCAGTAGTGTCACCAGCTGGCTGTGCAATCCTTCGCACATCTCCCCCAACCCCATGGGCCTCAATTTCCCCTTCTGCCAGGCGAGGAGGGGCTGTTCCTCCGTTAGAGTCCTGATGGCTGAGGATGTCCCAAGGTTCAGCTCTCTCGTGGAGGAAAGAAGCTTCTGCTTCCTGTTTCAGAAAAATGTCATATGGTTTGTTCTGGCAAAGAAACAATGGTGACTGCACTGGAGAAACCAGGCAGGCCTGCTTCCCAGAGGGACTGAGGTGGCCACCGCCAGCCATGGGACAGACACGATGCCCCAGGCACTGTCCTGAGGGTGCTCTGAGGACACCCCCTTGCCATCAAGGCATTCTCACCAAAGATGCACAATCTCTATCTAGTCATCAGGAAACCCAGAGACCTGAGCAGGTTCCTTCCAGTCTTAAGGGCATGAAGGATAAGGGCCAGCATAAGATCCTGGACAGAAAAGGAGTATTGGTGGAAAAATGGGTGAAACCTGGATACAGTCTGGAGTTCTGCTAATGGTGATGGAACTCAGTTTTGACGGATGCAACTGGTAGAAGCCTGGGAGTGTGTCTGGACTCACCCCTGCAGAGTTTCTGTATGTTGATAATTATTTCCAGAGAAAAAGTTAAAATATACCCTGAGGCCCTGCGGAAGGAAGACCCCAGAATGCTTGGGTGGCTTTAAGCCAGGGCGACCTGCATGCTTCTGGGGGCTCATAACCTTCCGGAAACCGTGATCAGGAATGACAGAGCAGGTCTGAAAACTCACATGGTTTCTGGGAAGAGGACCCATTGCTTTGATCAGATTTCCACTGTGGTTTGAATAGGAAGGTCACAGCCCACTGGCTGGAATGGCCTCAGTTTATAGAAGAGGGGGACGGGGCCCTCTTGAGGTCATGGGTGGGGAGGGTCTGGAGCCCAGTGGCTGCCCACTCACAGCGAAGTTCCTATCCACAGACAGCAGCTTCTGCAGAGGCTCCTGCTTCTGTTTGCACGATGATGGGAGCTCTCATGCCCTGGGAATGCACCCTCTTCACTTGCAAAAGGCTTTCTTCCCAATAGGCTGTGCAACGTCAAGAGAGGAGGAGACAGAGGCTGTTGGGAGAAGGAGGGTGGCTGAGGACCAGTGCTGCCAGCTGGCCACATCTCTGGGATAGAGCCTGAATAAGCTGTTTGAGCTACCTCAGGCCTGCTCACTTCAGGCCTAGCACTCTTATTCCCACACTGTGGCCAGGCTGGGAAAATGAGAGAGAGAATCATGTGACCAAGTCATTCTGTGAGGCAAGCATCTTTCACCAGGAAAACTTCCTCACTTAACATCATCTCATTAACAATCATTTATTGAGTCCATGCAAACTACCAATGATCCTTCCTTCCACCCATCGCCCATCCATCCTTCTCCCATCCATCCTTCTCTCATCCATCCACCCTCCATCCATCCATCCACCATCTCTCCATCTTCTCTGTCCATTAATCCTTTTAAGCATCCAAGAGCTAAGAGTCTATAATGAGCATAAACTAAACTCAAAACTAGGAACACAAGTTGAGTTAGATGCAAGGTGACCATTCACAACAGCTAAAGTAAGAAATCTGAAAGAAAAATGATTGCTGCCCCACATGATAAAGTTTCCAACAACCCAGGCTCTTGAGAGTTGAAAAGCTACCTGTCCCTGTAGCAACTAGGCAGAAGCTGGATGACCAGCTCACTCTCAGGTGCAGAGAATCTTTGCACTAGGCTGGGGGAGGGTGAATCCGAGGAATCCTTTCATCTCTTTAATAGTTAGCTCTGCTGCTGCTGCAAGACAGGTTCTTTGCTTTGGGCTGTGCAGGATCACCTGCCTTTGGGAGCTTACAGTTCATGAGGGAGAGAGTCGGGGGAATAAGGACACACAGTAGGCTTGGCAACATGAGCTTTGGGGCAGGCCTGGAGTGGCTGGCTGAATAGATGGATGGGGGATGGAAGCATGGTGGATGGGTGGATGGATGGATAGACAGATGAAGATGGATGATGGATGGGGAGAGTCCGGGGCAGACGAGGGAGTCCATGTGGCAAGAGCTGGGCATCGGGAGGAGGGCAGGAAGAGCAGCCCCATGAGGCCCATCTTGGGCACAGCCAGGGCAAACCTGTGTGTGGGGGGCCGGGTACTGCCTCTGGGCTGGGCTGCGATGGCCACTATGCTTCCCAGAACCTAGAACTAAAAGAATCTTAGCAATTCCCTTCTTCCTGTGGCTTGTTAAGTACCAGGGATCACTTGGGACTGAAAGAAGACTGCCAGGCATTGTCACTTTTCCATGAGAGGGCAAAACATACAAAAATGACTACCAGAATTTTGGAAAGGGAATTTTAACATCAAAAAAGCTCTATTTCCGAAGTCCTATATGTTGAAGAAAGTTCTCAAAAAATCATTCCCAGGACCTTGTCTTTCACATTTTGCCACAAAGCTTGTCAGTTGGCCATTATTTATTGAGCATCAGCTGTATTCTAAGTGGACAAGAAGGCCACCACTTCCGTCCCCAAGCTGGCCTTCCCTGGGGGGTGGGTAACCCAGGAGGCTGGTTCAGTCACACTGATAGGAAAGCACACCTAGAGGCCACCCTACCCTGCCCCATGAATCCTTTACCACTGATGAGAGAACCAACCCAGACAGGGAGACGGCACTCTGCTTGGCCCCAGTAACATGTCGGGCTCTGGGCAGGTCAGCTATTGGCCCCAGGCTGCAGAGAGGGAGAACAGAGCCCAGATAGAAGTTTCTGGGACAGGCTTCTGCACCCCCCAGCAAGGGGTCCAGAACTCCACCAGGCTGTTTCCATGGCTGCAGCCTTGAGGGGATGGAGGCCCCACCTACCCTGCAGGGCCCATGCCCCACTGCCATGATGGGTAAGGGATACCCACCTGTCCTCTTCTGGGAGAGGAAGGTTGTAGGGTGCTAATGCTGGACAAGGAGGACAGGTTACTGGGATGAGCCAATGGGCCCGAGGAGACACTGGAGTGGCCTTTCTGAGAGACAAGGGTGACCGCAGGTAGTAGAGGTTCCTGGAAGGGAACTGTGGTTCAGACATGATCTCTGAACAATAGGCTGTAGCTCCTGGGTCATCCTGTCTGTGGGACCCACCAGGTGGCCTTCTCAGGAAGCTCTGCAGGGACAGGGTCACCAAACCCCATGTCACTACAGGCCTGCTCCACCTGCTGTGGGCCTGGGGCCACAGCTCTTGGGGACATCTGTATCTGTAAAAGATCCCAGCTGATTCCCATGCATCCCCATCTGTTGGGTGCTAATCCTGGGGGGAGGAAGAGGGCCCCTGGGATGAGCCCCTAGGCTCCACCAGGGCCTCAGGTTGGTAAGCCCCCACACTGGACGGTGGCAAGACCCAGCAGACATATGGGAGAGAGGAGCTCACATGGGGTCTCTGACACATCCCCCGCTCAGGCTTTCCCCAGTGGGCTGTGTGTCTCTGGCCTAGACTGTATGTGAAGCCAGGCCCTTGGTCACTGATTTCTGGGACTCAGGGGTCTGGCTATCGTCACCTGGTGGCCAGGCAGGGACTCAGTCAAAGTCAGGGTGTGGTGTGACCTCCCTAAGACCTGTAGGACCTTCTGGTCAGAATCTCTTCTCAGCTGACCTCCTCCTTCACTGGGTGTAGCACCCCTCCCCTCAAAGGGCTCCTGGGCTCCATCTCTCCTCTGGGCAGTGCTGACCTTTGAGCCTCCACGGGGGCCTCCATGGGGGCCCCCCATGGGTTACTTTGCCCCCACCTGCCTATAGAACATCATGGGGAGCTCACAGAAAAAACTGGAGTGCCTCCAACCAGGCTGCACCCTCAGCCTCCTTCCCTGGGCCCCCCCCCCGACTTCCCCAGGTGGCATGGGGTCTTACAGAGCCCTGTCCACCTGGCAGGTGAGGGGCCCAGGGCACTCCTAGAGCTTTCGGTGCGTTGGCACCTCTCCCCCAATGAATGCCCAAGACTGCGGCCCTGCAGGATGAGGGCTGGCCAGCGCCTCTCCCTCCACAATGTCTACCTTCCCTGGTCCCAGAGTGAGGTGGGCTGTGGTGGTGGGGGAGAGTCACAATGGCATCTGGTAATCCTGCATCCAGGAGCCACCTGAGAGTGGAATGCGGCTGGCACCCCACTGCAGCCAAGGCCCCTGACACCGCCCCGCCGGCAGCACGGCCAGTGTCCTCTGATTACCTGCTGGGGCTAATGAATTTGGCTTTGTGAGCCACTGTCACGCTGCCTTAGGCCCACAATGGCCGGTGATATTTTATATGAATTTCCCCCTTGTTGGCGATTAGGCCGTAGCAAGCTGGTCATAGCAACCGGGAGGTATGTGTGGGGAGTGCTGTTCACACGCCGAACATGGCCCTCGGGCGTGTGAATCCAGCAGCATTTTCACTTCTCTCTGTGCTTAATCTTGTCGTCCTGGCGGGCACATTGTGCTCTGGTCCGGGCCCTGTGGGGTGTCCTAGGGTTTCTCTGGCGCCTTCACCCCCTCCCACTGGGGAGAGTTAATGATATACGAAGGTGCCCCCACCATGGAGCACTGAAACACTTTCCGATTAGGGTCAGAGGTCACAACCTAGATTGGGGATGCTGATCCCCTCAAGGGCCTCCTCTTGGGGCCCCTCCTCAGCCCTGAGCCCAGCTCGTGCCTGCACCCAGCCCTCCCAGGTAGGTGGCAGACCACCTCTTGGAGCTTGGACAGGCAAAGGGCTCTGCCAGGGAGGGGACAGGCTGTGCTGTCCCCTTCCTGCTCCTTCCCAGCCTAGCCCCCAAGGAGCACAGGGTAGATTGGGGGAGTCGGCTCACACCTGCTGAGTACTTGATTGATCCCCCCACCCCCGCAGACCCTGCCTAAGGGGCTCAGGGGCCTTGGGGATCAGATTAGTACTCTGAAGTGACAGGCTCCTGGCCCTGCTCACACCAAGGGCACAGAGAGCATGAGTGAACGCAGCCTAGTGTGGGGGTCGTGGGAGGATGCAACTGGGGCTGCCCCCACTGTGGATGACTTGCCCTTCATGGCCCCTTCCACGGCTCTCAGGTGAAACGCCCCACTCGCCAGCTCCACAAAGAGCCAAAGGAGAGGGCCCTCTCACTTGCACCCCAGGCTGGCCACATGCCAATGTGCTCCCCAGGGTCATGGCCCAGCTGGCCCTCCTTCAGAGTGTCTGAGGCTCTGAGCTCAGAGATCTGCCTTCCCTGCTCTGCAGTCTCCCCATCCCTTTGCCTCAGGGTCAAGGGCTAGCCAACTCCTCCCCTTGTGTTGGCCTGCTCTGGGGAAACTGGCCCTCCAGTGCCCAGAACCCTGCCCGGGGCCAGTGGTGGTGGTGGTGGGGGGGGGACACAGACAAGCAGCAGTCCTGTGCCAGCCTCCATGCACTCAAAAATTCTTCAAATGCTTTCTGCCCCACGATGCAAGTTAAACAGTCCAGCTGCCTTCGAAGTAGGAGGGGGCACTTGTCCTGAGCCAGGGCTCACTTCTGTCACCCAACCCCACCTTCCCCGCCAGCACATCCTGCGGGTCCAGCCCCAGGCCAGGGAGATGGCAGAGAGAGTGTGTGTGCATGTGTGTGCTGCAAGCAGAAGCTGTGACCACACGTTCTTTCCCTAAGGTCCTCACACACCCTGCATACGTACCCACAGACCCTCATACATGCCGTGCACATGCACACACAAGGCTGGGCCCTCCCCTCAGTTGGCTCGGTGGTGTTAAGCTCTATTCCACAAGGCTGCTCCCGTGGGGGCCAGGCACCCAGTGGGCCTGGCCATGGAGCCTGGGTGACCTCTGACATGATCAGGGCTGTCCTGGCCCCAATCCAGTCAGACTGATTGCAGCCAAGGGCCTCCGAAAGGGCCTCTAGGAGTTGGCCTCTCTCTGGGGTACCTGGCTGGCTCCTTCTCCCATTTCTTAGCCCGAGGGTGTGAGGGAGAGCCAGGCTTCCTCTGTCCCATTTAGAGCAAGTGGTGAGGGGCGGAGGGCTGAAGCAATTGTCATCCAACAGAAAAGGGAAGAGGTGGGATATGTGAGGAGGAGGAAGGGAGACTGGATAGGGGGAGCCTGAGGAGCAAGGGACATAGACAGGAGCTCAGATGTGGGGAGAATGACATGGGGCAGTGGAAGTGGTAGGAGTGGGTGTGAGGGGTGTGGATGCGGCAGCAGTGGATGTGGGGGAAGTGGATATGAGGACCTGGATGTGGGGGAGTAGATGTGGGGAGAGGTGAAGTGGGGAGAGCCAACATAGGACAGTGGACGTGGGGATCAGACATGAGGGAGAAGTTTTGGGGACATGGAGGTAGGGAGGGTAAACGTGGAGAGAGTGGACATGGGGGTACCAGGGGCCAGGACACTGAGGCTGCAGGAGTGTCCCTGTGACCTGTTGGTACCTAGACTTCCCAGGAGAGGCTTTTGAGGATGATAGAGGTGCAGAAGAGGAGGAAAGCTGCCCAGACCCTGGCACCTGCAGGCTCTGCTTTCCCCTGGAGAGCCCCTGCTAACTCCACGTGGGCTTACCTTCCTCACTTGTAACCATAGCTC
Source organism: Anoura caudifer (assembly GCA_004027475.1). Taxonomy (NCBI): domain Eukaryota; kingdom Metazoa; phylum Chordata; class Mammalia; order Chiroptera; family Phyllostomidae; genus Anoura; species Anoura caudifer. Next base: position 46,438 of record PVKU01003302.1, read on the forward strand.
TGGCTCATCTGATGGGTGTTAGGATTCAATTTGTTGCCTGGTGTAAAACACTGAGCACTCAGGCAGAAAGCTCTGTGTACATGTTCTAAAGGAAGAGAGAAAACTCTGAGATCCAGCTCAGGTGCCACCTCCCCTATGAGGTCTGCCCACACAGGGATACCTGGGCGCACACTTTGCCTTTCAGTCACCCGCTCAGTCTCCTTACTAAGCACTTTCTATGTGCCAGTGCACACATTGAAAGAGCCCCTTGCATCTGCTGTGCACCTGCTGGGTGTATGGTGGGGCACACGAGACTCTGGTCCTGGAGAGGGATGGTGTTAGTGGAACACAGATGGACCTGGGAAATGCAGAGCAGCTCCAGGGGCTGGGAGGCATTGCCCAGGTGGGACCTGTGGGCTGAGAACGGAAGAATAAGGAGCTAGACAGGATGAGGACTTTGATCACAGGGACACAAAGGTTGCCCTTGTTTCAAACTGAGGGGCACAGTGAGGCAGGGTACAGGGGAGAGCAGCTCTGGGAGGGCAGGTAAGGTCTGTCACAATGTCATCTGAAGCAAGCAGGGAGCAGGATGTGCCCCAGGAGAAGGCATGATGCTTCACACCCATGAAACACAGAAAGAGCTGGGTGGGTCATGGGGCTGACAGACCTCAGGGCTTCACCGGCCTTGCTGACTAAGGTGTTTGAGGGTCTGAATGCAGCTGGAGGATTGCAGTTCGGAGCTGAGGATGATGGGAGCCAATGTACCAATGTGTGAAGAAAGGGCAGAGCCTGCAGTCAGGGAGGGTGACGCTGTGTCCTAAGGGAACAACAGCTTACCCCAGGGGCTTCCAGGTTGGCACGCATATCCCTGCGGTGCATGGAAATGAGCCAGGGCCCTTAGATGGCATGGGTGGATGAGGCATCCTCCCTTGGGCTCCTGCCTCCCCTTCCAGGGCTGCCCTCTCCCACTCTGCCCAGGAGGAGACTCCTGGTCTTCCTGACATGTTTCCAGCCTGGCATTGGCTATGAAACTGGGTCACAAAACCCTGTGCAAATCAGGTGTTTCCAGCTTATTTTCCACAGGATGAAAGAGAATCCAACTGAGCCAGGAGCTGACAGATTTTTTAAACTTTTATCAAAAGACAATAGATTGCTATATGATTTTTGGCATATATAACTCAAAAAATGCAAAAGAATCAAAAGATCCATTTCATGTATATATACTCTCCCACATGACCTATTCATGTGAACTAGCATCTTCACACTAAGATTTGTAAAGCCAGCATTGTACCCAGTGGGGAAAGACTGAAAGCTCTTCTTCACAGAGCAGGATGAAATCAGAGTGCTCACTCTGCCTACTGGCTGGAGCCTCCAGCCAGGACAATTGAGCAAGAAAAGGAAATAGAGAACATCCAGATTGGAAAAAAGAAGGAAAACAGTCTTTATCAGCAAATAACATGAAAACCCTAAAGAATGCACAAAAACTATCAGAACTGATAAACCTTCAGCAAGGTTACAGAGTATAAGAACAATATTAAAAAACAACTGTGTTTCTTTACCTGAGCAATAAATAATCTAAACATGAGATTAAGAAAACAATTCCACCCTGGCTGGTGTGGCTCAGTGGATTGAGTACCAGCCTGCAAACCAAAGGGTCATAGGTTGGATTCCCAGTTGGGGCACATGCTTGGGCTTGGGCCAGGTTCCCAGTGGGGGGTGCATGAGAGGCAACCACACATTGCTGTTTCTCTCCCTCTCTTTCTCCCTCTCTTTCTGCCTCCCTTCCCCTCTCTCTAAAATAAATAAATAAATAAATAAATTATTAAAAGAAAAAAGGAAACAATTCAACCTACCACAGCATCAAAAAGAATAAAATACCTAGAAATAAATTTAACAAAAGAAGTGCAAGACTTGTATACTGAAAACAAAACATCGCTGAAAGAAATTAAAGACCTAAGTAAATGAAAAGACATCTATGTTTGTGGACCAGGGGACAATACTGTTAATATGGCTGCATTCCCAAAATTGATCTGCAGATTCATCACAATCTTTAAAAATTCAAGCTTTTTGCAGACTGATGAACTAACCCTAAAATTCACACAGGAAAGTAAGGGGCCCCAAACAGTCAAAACAAGCCTGGAAAAGCAGAACAAAGTTGGGGAACTCACACTTCCCAATGTTGAAACTTAGTGCAGGTAATCAGGATGTCAGGCATAGGCATCAGTGGGATAGACATGTGGACCAACAGGATAGAACAGAGCCCAGAAATAAACCCACATTTCCCTCTCTGGCTTCCAGGTAGGGTCCAGCCCCATCTGAGACAGCCTTCCTCCATGACTGTATGGCAGTTTCTCCAGGGAGGATAGGCTTTTGCCTTCTTCCCCAAATCCTGCTGTTTCCTTTTGGGGCAGTGGGAACCCTAGGAGTCCCCATCTGGGCTCTGGCGCTAGGAACCCAGAGGGCACTGGGATGGTGTCTGGGGCACCCTGGCCATGGCCCAAGTGCTGAACATGCTTCTCGGCCCCACAACACCATTGACCAAGGCACAGCATGGGTTCCACATAGGCAACAACTTCACCACAGGCATGCTCGCTCACACGTGCATGCACATGCTCATGCACACATACCACACAACAATGTTTGCACACTTGAACATACGTGCACACATGTGCAGGCACACCATGCATGCATGTGCACATGCTAAACAAATACATATGTGCACACCACACATACTATGTACATGTGGCCAAACATGGGTCCACACATACTGTCATTCACACCCATGCACATGCACACAAGTGCATGCATGCACCATACTCACACATGTGCAGACTCACATGCACACACATGCATGCACACACTTATACACACATGTCTTCACATGCCTGATGTGCCACATTGCCCTGTGGACCTAACTCCTTCCATGCACGGTTGTGGCCATCCCCACAGGGAGTTACTATATAATTACCCTTACAGTAGCTCTATGAAGTCAGCTGAGTAGCAATTATTTTCCCATTTTGTGACAGGGATGCTGATGCTCCAGGAAGTGAGCAGACTTGCTGATCAAGGTCATGTGGTGTGACCCCCTCACCCACAAGCTCCAGAGAACATGGGCTCACTTGGGGTGTGGTCGTGGCCACCTGACATTGGGGCATCCTGGATGCTTGGGCGAACACTGTCAGGCCCCTCCAGCCCTCTATGCAGCACTCAGCTGCACTCTTAGGATTCCTCCTCAGTGGGCCCCTGCTGCATTCACAACAGTAGTACCAAGACCTGGTGAATCTTCCTCCCAGATGTCTCTTATGTTTTCCCTTACTCTGCATTCTAAGGGTGCTGCACCAGTTCACATTCCATCCTTCATGCTCATCTCCCAAGGTGACTTTGACATGCCACCAAGGGTTGGGGTTTTTGTCCCCTACCCCAGAACCTGGGTTGGCTTTTGAAACTGCCTCAACCAATAAATGTGACAATGTGAGGCCCCTGAAATGAGGTCTCAAAAGGTGATAGGAAGTGACATCAGTGAAATATCGGAGTAGGAATAGCCAAGGGCCTGTCCCTCCAGAGAAACATGGAAAAAATAAGCAAAAACTGTCATAATCAACATTGTTATAACCTTGGAAAGGAGCCCAAGGTTTTTAGCAACCAAGCAAATTCAAGGTGACTCTGTCAAGGTAGGATAGCTTCGTGCTGTTCTTACTTGGCCATGGCCCACAAGGCTCCATGGCACATTGAAGTCTTGAGATGGCAATCTTTGTTGTTTCCATGTGGGTAGATGGTTCCGAATGGAGTGTAGTGGACATTTTCCCCAAGGATTTTGTCTGTTTTGACATGTCTGGGGTTCCCTGAAGGACTGAACTCTCTCAGTGGAGGATATTCCATGAAAATAGTAAAATCAAATAAACCAGCCACTTCTACCTGGGGAAAAAGATTATAGTTGGCTGCCTGAGAGGAAAAGCTGAGGAAAGAACTACTTTGGTGAATAAAGGCTTTGAAAAGCTCCTGTGCATCCTGAGAGAGCTAAAGCCACATGCATATCAAATGCAGGGTGCTTGCTCAGAAAGTATCTTAGGTTTTCATCTCCAGCTGATCTCCAGGCTCAGTGGCAGGAAGCAAAACTAAGGCAAGTTGTGAGCAGACTAGCTAACAGAAAAAGAGCACACAGCACACAGCTGATCTGCAAACACAAGAAGAGTGTTTTTTGCTTTTTTTTCCTCTCCAGGATATTAGGAAAATTTCTACCAAACCATTAGCTGACTACAAAGTAAAGAAACAGATACTTCAGAGACCACACACGACAAAGAATACAGTAGTTATAAATAGTTTTTAAAAGTCACCAAACAAAAAAGCAAGTACAACTCACAGAAAATACAACAATCCTGAGGAGGGGCAAGAATCTGGTTTCCAAAGTTACCATAGTATAATATTCAAAAAGTACAGATTTCACCAAAAATCATGAGGCATGCAAAGAAAGAAAATCTAGATAAAATGGAGAAATTCCCAGAAAAACACAAACTACTAAAACTAACTCAAGAAGAAATAGAAAATCTGAATAGATCTATAACAAATCAAGAGATTGAATCAGTAATTTAATACTTCTCAGTGAAGAAAAGCTTGTAGAATTATACCTAACATTTAAAAAAGAATCAACACAGATCATTCTTAAACTCTTCCAAAAAAAAAAAAAAGAAAGAAAAAGAGAAAAAAAGAGGAAGGAAGAATTCCAAACACACCCTATGAGGTGATATCAAAACCAAACTACTGACCAACATCCCTTATAAATATTGATGTAGAAATCCTCAACAAAATCCTTACAAACCAAAACATCCAGCAGATTAAAAAGACTGTACATCATGATCAAAGAGCATTTATCCTAAGAATGCAATGGTGGTTCAATGCAGAAATATCAACCACTGCTAACATACCACATTAATAGAATGAAGATGACACATAAACATCTTAATTGATAAAGAAAAAGATTTTTATAAAATCCAACATCCTTTCACGATAAAAACACTCAACATACTAGGAATAGATGGGAATTCCCTCTACCCGATAATGGGCATAAGTGACAAACTGACAGCTTACCTCATACTCAATAATTAATAACTGAAAGTTTTCCTCCTATGATAAAGGGCATAAATAACAAACCCAGAGCTAACAACATACTCAAAGTTGAATGACTGAAAGTCTCTCCCTAAGATGAGGAAGAAGACAAGGATGAACAGTCTCACCACTTTTGATTCAACAGAGTACTGGAAGTGCTAGCCAGAGCAATTAAGCAAGAAAAGAAATACCATAAAAGGCATGTAAATTGGAAAGGAAGTATTAAAATTATTTCTATTCACAGATGACATGATCTCATATACAGAAAATCCTGAAGACTCCACAAAAATTACCAGAGCTAATGAACAAGTTAAGAAAAGTTGTAGGATACAAGATTGAAACACAAAAATTAGTTCTAGTATTATATATCAACAAGAACAATTTGAAGCAGAAATTAAAAAACAATTCCATTTACAATAGCATCAAATAAAGTAATATCTTAAGAATGCACTAACGAAGGATGTGTACAAGACTTGTTCACTGACAACTATAAAACATTTATGAAAGAAGTTAAGGAAGACCTAAATAAATGGAGGACACCCCATGTTTAAAGATTGGAAGACTTAATATTGTTAAGATGGCATACTCCCCAAAGTGATCTACAGATTTAATGAAATCCCCATCAAAATCTCAATAGCCATTTTTTTGCAGAAATGGAAAAGCTAATCCTAAAACTCATATGGAATCAGAAGGTACCCCAAATAACCAAAATAATTCTGTAAAAGAAAAACAAAGTTGGAGAACTTACACTTTCCAACTTTAAAGCACACTACAAAGCTATAGCAATCAAAATCATGTGCTACTGGCAGAAGGATAGACATATAGATCAGTTGAATGGAATTGAGAATCCAGAAATAAATCCCCACACCTACTGCCAATTGATTTTTGACAAGAGGCTAAGACCATTCAATGAGAAAAAAAAGTCTGTTCAACAGATGGGGCTGGAATAGCTACATTTTCACATAAAAAGGAATGAAGTTGGATCCCAACCTCATATTATATACAAAAATTAACAATGTAGATCAAAGATTAAATGTAAGAAATAAAACTGAAACTCGTAGAGGAAAACACAGGTGTAAATCTTTGTAACCTTAGATTAAGCAATGCTTACTTTAATATGACATTTAAATAAATAAATTAGACTTATCCAAAATTAAAAAATTTTGTGCATCAAGGGACACTGTCACAAAAGTGAAAAGACAACCTACAAAATGGGAAAAATATTTGCAAATTGTATATCTGAGAAATGTTTAGTGTCCAGAATTTATGAAAAATTCTAAGAACTCAAGAACAAAAACACAAACAACCAAATTAAAAACTGGGCAAAGAACTCGAATGGACATTTCTTTAAAGAAGATATACAGATGTCCAATAATCCTATAAAAAGATGCTCAGCATCATTAGTCTTCAGGGAATTGCAAATAAAAATCACAATGAGATGCCATTTTGTATCCACTGAGATGATGAAAGTGAAAAAAGACAGAGAATAACAAGTGTTGTCAAGGATGTGAAAAAAAGGAACCCTATGCCTTGCTGGTAGGAATGTAAAATGGGGCAGTTGCTGTGGAAAACAGTTTGGTGGTTCCTCAAAAACTTAAACATAGAATTATCTTGAGAACAAACAATTCTATTCATCCACTGCAAAGGCTTTGGAAACAAGTACTCAAAGACAGTTGTACACAAATGTTCATAGCAGCACTATTCACAATGGCCAAAGGTGGAAATAACCCAAATGTCCACCAATGATGAATGGATAGTAAAATGTGATATATCCATATAGTGGAATATTATTCAGCCATAAAAGGAATGAAGTCCTGTAACATGCTGCAGTGTGGCTGAATCTTGAAGACATTCTGCTAAGTGAAAGGAGTCTTTTTCTCTCTCTCCACCTCCCTCACTTCCCACTTGCTGGTGGGGCTCACCTACCATGTGGTAAGGGAGCCCAGGTGACATGCAGAGGTCACTTGTGGCTGCTCCTACTGACAGCAGCATCGACCTCCACATGTGTGAGAGAACAGGGATGGCTGAGGGGCATAGACCATCCCTGCCTGTGTGTGCTACACTCTGACTTGTTGGACGTATGACACATCATCATTGTTAAACCATGATGTTTTGAGAAAATTTGTTGTTCACCAAAAGTTAACCAACATGCAGCCCTCCTGTTCTTCCCAAAATAACTGCTGGCTCCAGGACACTGGGCAGCTTTCCCCCATGTGCCTCTTGGCCCCCAATTCTCTCCCTTACTGTTTTAAAAAAATATCTGCCTAAGACCTGCCTGAAGTATCCTCTCGGAGCCATGCAATTGCCTTGGGAAGAGAAGCTGAGAAACCTGTGATCCTGTGTCCCTCTGGAGTTCCAGGAGCCCCTCAGAGCCAGGGACCACGGGCAGGAACCATACCAGATGCAGACATCATGAGGTCTGCCCACCTGTTGGAGGTGCTGCTCCCATGCCCAGCACCAAGTGAGACACCAGGGCAGAGCAGAGCAGCTGGCCTGGGCCAGCTACACCCACAGGCTGCCACTTCCATTTGGAAGGCCTACCTTTGTCCAGCACAGGGCCAAAGATGGCCAGGCTGTTGTTGATGGTAGTGCAGTTCCACCGGCGACCACGGAACTGGTGCTGGCACTCTTCGATGCTAATCCTGACACCCTCTGCCACACTGGGCATGATCTCCACGTAGTTCCGGCAGAAGCGCAGCTGTTTGGGTACTAGGCCCGGGATACTGGCGCAGAGGATGGGCTGTGTGCCCAGGGACGAATACTGGGGCCCAACAGCCAGGGACCTAGGGAGAAGGACAAGGAGACCTCGTGAGTGGGAGAGCTGCCCTGGAGGGAGTGCAGGGCCTTTTCCTTTGTGCACTCCGCGGTGAGACATGCTTGCACTCTGGAGGTGGCCTGTCCCTACACTGTACCCGAGATTTGGCACAAAACCTTAAGATGTGCCTGTGGAGCAGTGGGAACTAAATTGAGAAGGATGGAGGCTTGCTGCCCCAAGGAGGTCTGCTGGCCCATGGCAGGAGCAGTGGTAAGGTGGGCACAGAAGCAGCCAAAGCACACACCCACTGTGCCAGCCCAACAGAAATAAAAACATGTGTCCCAAGGAAGATGTGCTGGAGAATACTCCCAGGGCTGTGATCATGAGCGCAAACCTAGAAGTCGCTGCATGTGCAGCACGGGCACATGAATAACAGACAGAGCTTCTGTAGAGAGAAGCTCTGGGAGACAGAGGAACGCGGTGCGGCGGAGAGGCCTAATGCAAGTGCCTGAGCTCCATCTCTCTGAGACAGAAGCTGGCCACACCATAGGTGGGGATGGAAACCAGGGCAGTGGTTATGCACACAGTAGGATGGGCCTGACAGGGGCAGAGAGAATGTTTCTCTGGCTGCAGAATGGTCCCTACTATTCCGCAGGTGCCTGAATTTAAACTAAGTAAAATGATATCAAAAGAGAGAAAACTTTGTTTCTCAGTTGTACCAGCCACATGTGGTTCAAAGCTACCATGGCGGAGGGTTAGATATGGAACAATTTAATTCCTGCAGAGAGTTGCACTAGACCAGTGGACTACAGTGACGGAGTGGTCTGTGTTTGATGGGGAGTTGATTACAATGTGTTTGTATGTCAGAACTGATTGAACCATGTCCATTTTACTGTAGTAATTACACCTCTGTTTCAAAACACCACCAGGTCCTCTTGGCAGGAGGAGGGAGAAAGAGCTTCTCCAGTCCAGCATGTGATGCACAGTCCTGCTGCCCGTGGAGGTGTCTCCCTCCACAGTGGTTGGTGGTACTTGCAGGCAGAGCTCTGCATCTCTTCATCCCAGGGTGGATGGTGCAGGGTATGTAATCTTTTCTATCAACTGCTGATATCGCAGAGGGTCTGCAGGGCCTCTGGGAAGGGGCTGCAGAGATCTTCAGGCTCATGGGGGAGGCCCCAGATCCAGGAGGCCCCCTGGGTGGGTGGTTCTAGGGGACCAGCATCCAAGGCTTCTGAATGCATTGTTGCCAGGGACCTGCTGACTCTTCACTCACTCAGGCCATGGGCTGTGCACACGCTATCCTCTTTCTCCTGAGGGGGCCCCCCTCCTGCCTCTGGACTGCGGGGTACGGGGCATCCCAGTCCCAGACTTAGAGCAGTCCCTGGGCCCTTGCCTATCTGGGAGCTTGCTAGCTGGGATGCAGGCAGGAGGAGAATGAGGACATGGCTTCACTGATGCTTCGGCCAGAACTGCTAGAGGTTCTTACTCAGCACCTCCTCTCCCCTGGGGGTGGAGCACCCTGAGAAGAAGGGATGAAGGCTTCTGTGTCTCTCAGCAACCACATATCCCCATGATGATACTGACGTTTGGTAAGTTCTACTCTAAGTCTAACTTAGCTCCATCTAACTTCCATGAGAGTCATTGGAAAAACAAACCTGCTCTTTGGAAGCATAAAGCAGATCCTACCATATTTACCACTCTGGTCTTCAGAACTTTTACAGGCCAGCTGGCTGTGAGGCATGAGGCCTGTGCCTTCCAGACCCCGAGCACCCATGCCTTCCATGGCTCACCGTTTCCTCACCGCACAGCCCTGCTAGGATCTGGATTACCCCCCCACCACTCACTCCTCTCACAGCCTGAGGCCCTGTACTTCTGCCACCACAGCCTCCCCCCAACAAGGGGTCTTGTCTCACTCATCCCAGCAGCCACACGAAGAACCCTCTCTGCTTGCAGAACCCTGCTCCTTGGCCCTCTGCAGGCAACACATATGCATTTCTACCTTATTAGTTAGCCAGCTGGAGAGTGGGCGACTTCTCCCTGGAAGTCCTGAGTGCAGGGTCTCCCACATGTGTTGTCCTCTCACCCCATGCCCTCCTATCCAAATCCCTCAACAGCCTGTGTGTTTCCCCCATCCTGGGCACCCTCCCACCCTCCAGACTCTGCGCATCTCTCAGGGTCAAACCTGTCTCTTTTAGGAGTGTCCACTCACTTTGCAGCCAGATGCTCTACCAAAGCCAGGCTTCCTTCCCATGGGTGCCTCCCCTTCTGGAGGGAGACCTGGTGCTTCAGACCAGACTCCTAGCCTCTTGGGTCCCTCGCACATCCCGACTCTGATATGCCAGAGTGCTCCATCCTGTCCGTAACCTGCTCGATGTGCCACAAATTAGTCATGACCTCATGCCAGACACCATAGGCCTCGCCTTACCCCCATCTCAGTCTGTGTCTCTGCTGTGATGTGCAGTGGGTGTGGGGGAGGGGCTGGCTCATTCATTCACTCCTCGTGGAGCCCTGTTACTGCCGGGCCAGGCCTCACTCTCCCAGGTTTCTCTCATGACTGCTTCATAGTCCGAGGACCCCAAAGTTTCCAGAAAGGCTAGCCATCTGCTCTCACCCAACTGTTTGGTCTTTCCCCTCTGGGAAGCTTCCCGTAACCTGTACCTGGCTCTCCTGCACCTGCCCCTACAAGCATGACTCTGAGTGGAGCCCATGTGGGCTGCCTCCGCCATCTCTCGGGGACCCTGTGGCAGCCTAGTGCTTGCCTTCTGGGTGGACAAGATGGGACCAAGTGGACAGATGGCAGGATGAGCAGAGAAGTTGGGCCTGGCCTGGTGCTCTGGCACGGGGCATGGGTAGGAGGACAGGGGAGGCAGTGGGGCAGGGGGCAGAGACAGTGTGTAGCTAGCCTGCATGTCCCCATCACTCTCGGCCACTTGGGTGTGGAGAACCATGAGGAGTGAAGCCCAGACCTTGGTCCTGCTCGCCACCCCCACTTCCTATCCAGTCCACTCCAGCTCATTTTTGTGCCGCCCACCCACCAGATGGCCTTGTCCCGGCTCCAGAAACTGCACAGCCTGTGTGGATGCTGTGTGTAGATGGCTCTGCCTGCCACAGCCAAGGCCAGCATCCATTTCCAAACCTTCATGCCCAACTCCTGATGAGAAGCAGGTGCTGGGGGCTCCACACAATGTCTTGAGACTGAAATCCTTGAAATGGCATATCGACTAGGCTGCATGCCCACCCCACTGGACCCGCAGCACCAGGGGAGGGTGCACCCTTGCCAGTGAGTGGGGAGATGCAGGTGCTGAGGCCTGGGCACCCTTCACTGGCTGGGTGTCCAGCGGGAGCAGTTGGGGAGGAGCCCTGTGGCTCAGGCCCCTCTAGTAGCTCCAGGGGTAACTCCTGTAGAGGCCCATCTCTCACCAAGAGGAAAATTCACACAGTTTTTGAACATGCTTTCCGACTTAGAGACTCAGACAGACAGAGAAGAGGACTCTATCTCTCTGTCTTTGCCAGCCTCAAGGTGCTGGTCCCATGCCAGATGTGAGGCCAGGATGCATTGTGCGTGGAGCTACAGGAGGGTCGAGGTGCCCACCCCAGAGCCCCACAGAGAGATAAGTGCCTGCACCACCCTGGCCCTCCCCACCACCCTTCCTGCCTGAGAGTCAGGGCCAGGGCAGGAAGAGTGGGCCCACCCTGCTTCCTTCTTACCCCATGCCACTACTCTGGGAGATGCAGAGAGGGTCTCTCAGGTTCACAGTCTCTCCCCAGCTCATTCCTGGAGATGCTGAGTCAGCTCCCACCTGCCTCCTCCTGGCCCTCCTCTGGGCAGGCCCTGGCTCGTCGCCTTCCCAGGTAAGGCCAAGGTGCCAGCGGCTGCCAGCCCAGATGCTGCTCCAGCTGCTCCAGCCTCCACCAACCCCAGATGGATCCCTCCCCTACTCCATTAGTTTCTTGAATTGCTTCCAAAAAGGTTTCTCTGTCCAAGAGCCAGGTGGCCAAGGGGGCCTAGGCAATGCAGACCCTTCCCAAGAAAGGCTGCAAGTGGGGGGGCAAGCGGTTTCCCTTTCTTAAGGGGGCAGGGCCAGTGTTGAGCAGGAGAGGGGCAGGCAAGGGCCAAGGGGTCTAACTGGGCCACCAAATGTTGGTTGGTTCTTAAAGGACAAATTGAGTCATTAAAAAAACCATATAAGCCCTGGCTGGTGTGATTCAGCGGATTGAGTGACAGCCTTCAAACCAAAGGGTCACCAGTTCAATTCCCACTCGGGCATATGCTTGGGTGTGGGCCAGGTCCCCAGTAGGGGGAGCGTGAGAGACAACCACACATTGATGTTTCTCTCCCTCTCTTTCTCCCTCCCTTCCCCTTTCTCTAAAAATAAATAAACAAAATCTTTAAAAATAAATTAATTAATAAAGAAACCATAAAATTTCAAACACATTCACTAATCTTATGTGATGATCATTTCACAACATGTACATGTATTTTATCAAATCACTGTGTTATACAATGTCACGTGTCACCTGCATCTCAATAAAGCCAGGAAAGCATCCATACTGCACACACCCAGGACCCAGATTTCTAACTAAGGAGAAGGTAGATGTTGTGTTCCTGCAGTGCATTCAATCAGTACTTGGAAACCATGGTCTATGGGTTCCTCTTGCCATACCCTTCCAGGAGGAAGTGGGGAGCTCTGGGCTGGGGCTGGATGGGAGAGTGGGGAACAGCTTCCATCTGCAGCAGTGGCTGTAAGGGGCTCAGTCTCCTGGGACCACCATGTACTGGCCTCTCTGAGGGTCTCCCAAGGACTAGAGGCAGCACCAAGTGGGACAGGAGCAGGGAAAGGATGCCCATGGAGACACTGGTGAAGTCGGCTGTGTGTGGCTGGTGGTGCCAAGCAGGAGGGCTCTCTCCTCTGAACCAATGTGCTTGCTGCGCAAGACGTGAGTGTGAAGGGACGTGGGTGCAGTGTGGAATGGGAGGGTGGAACTCATTGTGAACCAAGAGGAGGAGACACAGTTGTGAGGAAGCAGCAGACTGACATGCAGTTGCAGCTGCAGCACAAGGTTGTGATTCAGGATCGAGTATGTCTCATTGTTGGGCCAACGCCAGGATGGAGAGCACCAGGGCATTTTGTGATCTCTGCCCCACTGTCATCTGAGATGAAAGTAGCTGCTTTCTCCTGGTGACACTGGCTCAGAAAATGCCTGCGCTGTGGCAGTTTGCTGCCGTGTTGGTAACTGAAGATGAGCCCAACCTTGGCCAGCAGCGGGCACAAATACAGATGTCATCCATCCCCTCTGCCCCAGGGGCTGGTCCTGAGGTTGCTCGGGGCATTTGCGGGCAACCACGTGCTGTGGGGGAGCAGCTCGTGGCTCCCCCTACCTCACTGCCCAGCAAGCCCAGACCCCAACGTGCCCCCAAGTCCTCACCCTGCTGCCCAGACCAAGACAGATAGCAGATCAACTTGCTTCATCGGCAGAACCTATGGTGGATGGCGGGGTGTCAATCAGGGCCCTACTCACACAGCTCTGGCAGCACAGACTCCACCTGGGGGTAAAGTCGGAGTCCCAAGGAGCTGCTGTGGCTCTGTGAGGGAGGGGCCACCTGTGGGGACCAGAAGGTGCCCCCCAGGAGCTAAGAACAACTAGGTTGACAGCAGCAAGTATGTGGGGCTGGTCCCCTTACCATAAGGACCTGATTTGCCAGCTAGGTGAGGCTTAGGAGCACTTTGATTTTGTCCTCATGAGATCCGGAGCAAGAAACCCAGACAAGCCTCCCAGTCTCCACCAGCAGAGCATGAACTAATGAATGGGTGCTGCCTGAGGCATGAGCCTGGTCACTTGTCACTCAGTGCAGACTACTGTGTTCCTGCAGTTGCCTCTGCTCACAGGCCCAAAGGAACAGACCCTCATGGGCTGCTGGGCCTTCCATGTGCAGCCCAAGGGTCTGTGACAGTGCTGCCTTTGCCAGGCAGTCACCAAGATCTTTAGCTAGCTCTTCCAGCTCCCTCTGCCAACCTGCATCCCCAGGTCCATAATTCCCCACAGCTCCCGACCACCCCCCTCCCTTCTCTCAGGGGCTGGTTATTTCTTCCTTCTAAAGCCCTGGCACCGCTGAGGCCTCTGCCTGCAGTTAGCCACTGATAAACGCTTTACCTGGCCCACCTGCCCTTCACCATCACCTGTGTGACCTTGGGCTCAACCCTGCCCACTCTGTGGCTTCCTTCAACCTGCACAAACTGTAGAGGTGGTGTCCAGGACCCTCCAGACTGGGAGGCCATGGCTCAGAGGAAGACACCAGCCAGCAGATAGCTGCCTTCTCACTGTGTCCTCACGCAGCAGACAGAGAACGAGTTCCAGTCTCTCCCTGTTCTCATAAGGACACTGGCCTGACCGTGGGGGCTCTACCTCCTAACACTTCACACTGTAGGTCAGAGCTTCAACGTGGGAATTGGGAGGACACAGACAAGCAGTCCGTGACAATGAGTAAGATGCACATCAAATCAGTAAACAAAACCCACCAGCCACCACTAAACCCGAACATCTCATTTCCCTCATGGAACCATTGTCAGGGGGGACAGCCGAGGCAGCCCCTGCCTGTGCCCGGGCTGGTCGACTCTGCCTGCAGCCAGGACATCCTCTGTGCTTCAGCTTCTCTAGCTGACACACCAGGTGTCTGGGTGAGAGCAACGTCCTGCTGGGGTAACCCCCTGACCTGCCAGCATGCGCACCACAGGACCTGTCAGAAACTTGAGTTCCCCGAACCTGCTGGGTCAGAAATGCAGCCTGGGAAAGGGATTCTGGTTCTGGATCACTGAGGGTGCGTCAGGCTCTGAGTCCTCAGGCTGCAAAGCCTCCCTGCTGGTGAAGAGACCCTGAGACCTCTTCAAGTCCACACCCTTGGGCGTGGCAGCCAGGGTTCCCTTCTGGTTTCTGATTCCGAGCCCTAAGGCTTCTGGAGACATTCAATGCCACCTTTGAGACCATGGGTTCAGTTCAATCCAGGAGGATATGTCTGATCCAGGTCAGGAGTGGGACCAGACATGAATCCCTATGGTCCCATCCACTTCCCTGCTGCAGCCATGTGCCTCCCTCCAGCCCAGCGGTTCTGGAACCAGAGATGAACAGGTCACTGGGGCTGGGCCCACATGTCCCCTCAAAGACACCTACAAGAGGAAGAGGGGTAGTGGTGACTATTCCAGAAGCTACGTGGTGGGAAAAAGGAGGTCTGGCCACAAGGAACAGCTTGCTCTCCAGCTTGAGGGGACAAACTGTAGTCTCCATCCAGCATTAATGGGAGGGGTTTTCAGGAGGGGCCTCAGTATGGAACCAGCCTCATTGACCTTGGAGCCCGGCTAAGCTCTCAACTGGAGTCTATCTGGCAGGTTAGTCCTCCAGTCTCCCCTGGGGTCCAGATGGGGATGGGAGAGGCCTTGCTCAGAGGTCACTCACAGGAGAAATGGCTGAGTCCATGTGAGCATGGTAGTGGCATCTGAAATCCCTTACCCCTCTTTTAACCCAGATCACAGCAAAGGCCTGACCCTGCCTCAGGAATACAATGCATTCCCCCCTCCTCATGGCCATTGCCACTGAAGGACATTCCAACTGACAGCCACTTGGGGGCTGCCATCCCTGCCCTGATGGCCCCTGGGATTGTGATCCTGGGGGCCTGGGAACCACAGGAGCATGAGGGCGCTGCCCACCCAAGGAGAGGTCGAGAGGCTGCCTGCCCTCGCTTCACACACTTTCTCCATCTGTCCTGGTCATGTGACTTACCCATGAGGAGGCCTGTATTTCCCTCCCTCTGCCAACCCTGAGGTGCAGGATGGCACTCCAGGAGCACCCACAGCCCTGCAGAGAGGCTATAACTTTTAACTGCCCGGCTGGACACCACCCCGATGTCCCGCAGGCCTCTCAAAATCAGAGGGTCCCACACTGGATGCACCCCCCAGACTCTGGGCTCTGAGCCTTTACCCTGGATCTCAGCTCAGGAGAGACCCTCCCTGCAGAGGGGCCAACAGTCAGACAGAGCACACCCATGCCAACGGGCCTGAGTCGCTGCCAGCATCATCACTGAGAAAGTCCCCAGGATTCAGAAAATGCTTAACAGACAAGGTAAGCCTTACAATGCAGAACACTAACAGCTCTGTGCAGTTTTTTAACAAGTAAAATGAAAAGAACCCACAGTATTAAGTCTATGAGATGACAGACTTTTTTTCCAAGGTGAGGAATCAAAGTGAGGAGTCACCTTCAGCCCAGAACACACCATAAGCAAAGTGGCCTCTAGGCTTGGTTCCAGCAGGGTCAGGGCCACGTGGACCACACCTGCTGCTAGCCCTGGTGGTTTCCTTCTTCCTCCCTTGCTCACTGCTGTTGAGGATGATGTTGCTGAGAGGCTGGGTGCCTTGCCAGGCTGTCTTGCTCAGAGTAGAGGTAGTGCTGATGTGACATGCATGGGAACAAGCTACTGGAACCCAGTCTGGCTGATGGCCTTCACCATGTAGATTTTACTGTAATTTTGTGGTGGGGCCAGAGGACGGAAGAGGCTCTGGGCAGAGCATGGATTTCCAGTTAGAGGGGCTGGCCCTGTGCACCCTCCAGGTGGGTCTGGATCAGGGTCAGGATCTTGGTTTTCTTGAATCCTGGCCATGAGCATTTTGCGGGGTCTGTGGACAGGGGCTCGGCTGGGTCTGGAAGGCAGGATGTGGGCACCAGCTCTGCCGGTATTCTCAGGTTTAATTGATTTTGCCTTTCTTCTTTTGGGCCTCAGTTTCCCCCCTCTCTCAGGAGGCAGGGGCCACATTCTATCTGAGGCTCCCAGAGCAAGGTGAGCAGTGGGGAGGTAGGTCCTTTGCACCTTGGCGGCCCTGGGCACGTTCCACCCCATGTCATCAGGCCACCTCTTCCAGGAAGCTCTCTATTCCCAGTCCTGTTGTCTGCCTTCTCGTCCTGCCAAAGCTGGCCACCACTTCCTGCCATATCTGGGCCATGAGGTGCCCTTCCCAGAGGGCAAAGCCGTGTCTTCTCTTGTCCTTAGAGGGCATAGAGCTCTGCCTAGGCCCTGGGGGAGCGAGGAGGTCCTGGGGCCTCTGCTGCCCACCCTGCAGGGTCTCTGGCTTGGAGGGCCCTGTTTTGTGCAGGCAGTGGGGGGGGGGGGTTCCCTGTGATGACACATGAGGCCTCCAGAGCACTTTCCCTGGCCGGAATCACTATCTGCTAAGATCAGAGCCTCTCCATGGGAGGGATGAGGTTCCTGTCCTGATAGCTGAAGCCCTAAGTGAGGGCTGCTCCCCCTGAGGGTTGATGGCTACCCAGCTTAATGGGTGGACTCTGCTCCTTTGGGAGGAGTGGTCCAAGAGCCATGAGGAACCAAGGCTCCCCTATTGGTGCAGACCTGTCCCAGTAACCTCCAGATTCTGCCCACCAAGGGGACCTCAGGAAAGGCAGTATGCCTCCCCTCTTTCTTCTACTTGGAATACCCCTCCCCAGGAGTGTGAGCACCTTCTTCATGGGGAGGGCCAATGGGAAAGGGGTCCTAGGACCCACCTTTCCCTGCCCAGTGCATGACCCTGCTTGTAGCCCTCCCAGCACCCCCAACCCACCGGGCCAGCAGGCATTACTGACACATACTTTGAGCAAGTCCCAGCAGGTGGGCAGAAGCTCACGTGCCCGCGGCCAAGCATTTGCCCGCTTCCCTGGGCAGCAGCAGCACGTTTTGTCTGGGAAGGAATGTGGAAGCGCCAAAGCGTGAAACACCTCCAGGGTGTCACCTGTGGAGGCTTGGAGGGAGACCGAGGCAGCGCTCCCCGATGAGTCATGGGCACCCGGCCTAAAAGCAGGGAACTCAGAGGGGGGCTGTGAGAACATTCAACTATGTCCTCATGTCCCCCAGCTCAGGCCACCCCATATAGCTTCTGTTTTTTATAGGAAAGTTTCCATTGGTTCATTCACTCATTTATTTGTTCATTCAACAAAATCTTACCAGATTTTCAGAAGGAAAATGGCCAAGAAGGGAGGAAGAAAGAGTCCCCTCATAGGATTTCACAGTGGGTGATGCAGGGACATTCCTGTGCCAATTCTACAAAGGGAGGGACAGAGTGAACTGGGAGCAGGCTGCTGGGCCGGGTCTGTTTCCCCACAACCTGTGACTGGTCATGTCCAACCCAGCATGGGTGCACCAGGCAGCTGTCCCTGCTGTTTGTGCCAAGGCATCTCTGCAAGGCCTGCCCAGTACAGTGCACATCTGACACCAGCCGCTGAGCAAACACACTATCCAAGTGGCAGACTGCACCTGGTGGAGTTTAGGGACATTACCAGGAGGACTGTCAGTAGCAGTGGTGGAGTCCAGACATCCAGGGGCCCATACTGTAGCAGGCTGTCCCTTTCTACACCTGCAGGGCAGCCCACCACCTCCCAAGCACCAGGATTAGTACTGCTCTCAGACCCAGGGAGCTTTTCTACCCTGAGCCAAAATCCACTTCCTGGACGCCTGCAGCCTCTGACCCCTCCTCTCACACCTGGCATAGCAGTGTGGGCTCCTGACACTTTGAAACCCTCCAACCACACTTCACAAGGGCAAATACAAGGCCTCACATTTGGTTCAAAAGTCCAAATGCAGTGCTGGGTGGAGAATCAAAAGGGCAGCGGTCCACTGGGCTGCCTGCCACAGGGGGCTTTGGGCTCAAGGCACACATTGGTAGGTGCTTTTCAAACTCACTAGAGAACAGCTTGTACTTGGAGTCTTGCAGAATCGTGTCACCCATTATAAAATACCCAAATCTGCAACAGTGCAGGCACTGCTGGGATATCCCTGTGCACATTCTTTCAATTTCTGTTCTTATTTGAGTGATTCGAAGCCCCTCTGAAACTGCTCCTCCCGGAGGTAAGCATCCTGTTCTCCTGCCACAGAGTATTCTAGCTGGTTTATGCAAATAAAACAAAAAAAAAAATCACTCCATAAAAAGTGATAACAAGCCCAGCAAAATGGAGGGCAACCCACCCTGAGAAAAGCTGCTACACTTAGACCCCAGATAGAGGCCTGGGTGTTTGGGTGGCTAAGTCGGAAGGATGGATGTGAGGGTGAGTGAACTGCACTGGGCTTGTGAAGGATTGTAATAAGGAAGATCTGACTTAGCAGTTGTGTAAACCAGTGTTCTGACCATATAGATTTTACTTGTGGCCATTTCTGACATTGCCCCTCAGTAAAAGGATGTCTGTTGGTGGTTCTGTGGGGGAATGCTGTTCTCAGGATCCCAAGACCCTACACCACTAGGGAGACAGCTGGTGTCTGGATTTCTCTAGTTTTATAGTCTAGCTGCCACCATCGCCAGCCTTAGGGGTGCAGAGAGAGAGAGAGAGAGAGAGAGAGAGAGAGAGAGAGAGAGAGACACAAAGGCAGAGAGACACAGGGCAGAGGAAAAGGGAAGAATTGGAGAGAGGCAAGGGGCAGGGCTGCCCTGGGCATGCACACAGGGTGCAGTTCACAGAGGCAGGCTCGGGAAGTCTTGCCCACTTGGGCCCTGCCTGTCTGAGAAGCCTCAGATCCTTGCTCAGCCCTCCTCCTGCTCTTCTTTCCCCTCCTCCTACTCCTGCTCCTCCTCCTCAATCATGCTCTGAGGTTGAGGATCCTGGGCGGCACCTCTAGAACTCTCCTTCACCTGCTCCTTAGCTCAACACACACCTTCACCTTACAAACAGTGGGTCCCCCTGAGGGAAGTCTATGTCCCACTCCCAGACTGAGAAGACCCTGTGTACCAGGAGCTTGTGGGGCGAGCAGGAGGGAGGTCCATCACAGAGGAGGTTCTGGAGGTGGGGGCAGGTAACATCCTTCCGAAGGAGAGAGAGAGGGCTGGACACACACTTTTAGCTGGTGCCTGCATACCCAGGAGTGTGAACGGGCTGGTAAGGTCTGGTGAAAAGGGTGGGGAGGCCAGGAGAGGAGGGATGGCAGGGAACACATCTCAGGCCTCTGAGCTGGCGCAGCAATGGGAGAAGTCCAGTTTCAGTCTCATACTTCCCTGCTCAGCTGACTGGGTCAACACCTAACCCAGAGCATGGTCTCTGTGCTGGGGAGCCTGGGGTCCAGCAGGGACTGGTGAGGGGCAAAGCAGCAGGAAACGGGTCTCTACAGGCAAAGCGGGGCAGGCTCTCCATGTGCGTGCAGCCAGTGCAGTAACCCTGGGCAGCGGGTATGGGTTTGGCTTGGAGGGTGAGGATGGAGGCTGAAGAGGGCCTTGGGGCCCTGGCCATGCTACTGGGGGTGGGGAGTGGGGGGTTTACAAAATGTCAGTGCCCAGACAGGGGAAGTGGCAGGAAGGTGCCCAAAGCACAACAGGAAACACCATGCCCACTTGAGCTGCTCCCCACAGGGTCCATGCCCCCTGGACTCTGGTGCCAGTCCTGTGTCCCAGGGGCCTTCCACCTCACTAATTCTACAGGCAAACAGCCTGGTGAAGGGGTGCTGGCCACGGGGTCAGGTGCCACGGCCATGTCCCTTCTCCAGGCCTCCACCTCCACTTCTCACACAGGAACACATGCTCCTAGAGGTCTCTGCTGCTCTTAAGGTCCTGGTCTGAGGGCTGTTTCGCTTTACCACACTTTAAGATGGTCCTGAGGGGCCTGTAGCCCTTCAAATTCCTCCAGCAGTGCCAACTCCTCCTCTCCCTCCATCCTCCCACCAAGAGCCACACCAACTTCAAAAGCCTAATTACTCCTGATTTGGGCTGTTTCCTGGTGGTTTCTCAGGTGAGAAAGTCCCCATCCCTTTCACTTTAATATGTGAGCTGCAGGGGTGAAGTGAGAAGGGATGGGACAGTGGTTTCCTTTTGGGGAGGGAGGTTGAAACTGAACAGCCAATTAGGAAGGCTGGGCATGAAGGTGAGAAATTATAAAGGGAGGGTCCTTCAGGCCCCCTTGGCAGGGGAGGGTGGGCAGGAGAAGGGAGGTGCCATCTGTGGGAGCTCCAGCAGATGGGGAGTGAAGATAGAGGCTGTCCCTGCTGTGAACCCCCATCTTTCTGTGAGTCCTTCTCTCTGTTCTGCCTGTGTGTCCTGTGGACACAGTGTCCTTCCTTGTCCAGCTGGCCTGGGGGCAGAAAGGAGGTAGGAGGGGGAATCCCTGGGCCCCCAGGAGCCCTGAGGTTTCGTCCACCAGACACACTTCTTTTCAGGAAATGGAGAATCATTGAGTGTGCAGGCAAAGTGGGGTTTCACAGCACCCCTACCCTCTGGGGCCACAGGCTGCCCTAGGCTTTTGTTTGGGCAGGTGCCAAGTGGTAGCTTCTAGTGAGAGGACTTCTTCATCTGCAGAAGGTGTGTCAGGGTCCGTTCTGACGGAACACATACAGCCCAAGTGAAAAGGGTGACACATGTGTATTGTGGGGGGCAAGGCCAGGGTCCCCCGAGGCCAACAGGACAAAGCTCTCACTGCCTGGGGCAGCCAGGAGGCTAGTGACAGGGTTCTTCTTTATGGGAGGAGCGCGGGGGCGAAGGCGCTTCCTCCAGCGCCCAGGAATGCGGCGGCGGTTCTAATTAGAAGCCAGCGCTGGAGCTGGCGGCCGCGGGGCCTCTGGACGCGCTCCCCGGCTCCCCGCGTAGCTGGCGTAGCCAGCATCAGGGTCCCGAATCATAGGCATGCCCGCCGTAGCCCGCGCTGGGGGAGCGACTGGGCCTGCAGGTGCCACGCGGGTGCGGGGCGCACGGGGGTCCCCGAAGAGCATCCCCGCTGTTCCGGGGCCTCTCCCGGGCCCCCAGACTCCCTCCAACCATCCTCCCGCCCCGCCTCGCCCCGCCCCGCCTGGCTGCGCCTGGACCCTAGTCCCACCCTGGGCGCCCCCGCTCTTGAACCATTTCGAAGAGAAAAATTATTATCGGATTAGATGTACTTGGGCTCGTTGGGTCTCCCCCTTCCCCTCGGCGTAATTATTATAATTCCACCAAGCCGTCGGAGAGGGCTCCTAGGAGTGTGGGTGCAGAGTGCGCAAGTGTGTGGGAAAGCTTCTCTCCAACTCTGGGTCCTCTCCAGCTGCGCGCCCGGCCCCTTGGCTCCCGCTTTCCCCTCAAGGGAGGCCTGGGGTGACCGTGGCCTGTGGAGGAGCTGCCTAATCAGGTGCCACGAGGGGAGTACCCTGACCCTCCTCCCCCAATATGTGCAGTCGACCTTCGGGATCCCTCCCTCGGTTTGTCTGCGCTTCCATTGCCAGGCTTAGGAGGGTCTTACAGGAATGTGCCTTGTCTGGGGTAGAGGAGAGAGCGCCCCAGCCTTCTCAGCGGTGGGTTCCCGGGCCTCTCACACAGGGAACCTCAGGCTCGATGTGCTCTTCCTCCGTACCTCTCAGCAGTTCCTCACTGCCATCGAAGTTCGGGCAGAGGGCTCGCAGAGAGGGCCCCTTGGGGACACTCTAGCCGGGACAGCGGCGGAGGTGCGGAGGGCCTGGCGCTGGCCCCACAGTGCCCGCCGCTCCCGGCCGGTCCCCACGGCTGTCTTTACGTAACTGCGCTGCCCCGAGCTGTTCGGTCTTGTCTCAACGACTTTGTTTTAAGGTGTGTGTGTGTGTGTGTGTGTGTGTGTGCGCGCGCGCGCGCGCGTGTGTGTAAAGCACGGTCCTTGAGGAAAATCTCTGGCTAATCTCTGTCTCCCCGCTCGCCCTCCCGGCTTCCCTCGGACTTAAGCTGCCCAGACGTTCGTGACATCTGCGTGGACCCTCTTCCAGCCGCTCCCCAGCCTACTGTTCGTCCCGTCTGACGCCGAGGCCCCTCCGGGCCGGGGGATCAATGTCCCCGGAAGCTCTGCCACCCGCATCTCAGCCCCGGCCCAAACCGGTTGAAAGTGGCGGCCAAGAGAAACAACCCGCCCGCGGCCCGCGCAGTAGGGCATGGGCATGGGCTCCAGGCCACCGCGGTCCCTGCCCGAGGGGACGGCGGCTAAAGACGCACAGAGGCGAGCGCGAGGAAGGCTCACTCACCACCAGATCGGATAGCTGCCCAGCGCCTGCTTCAGGCCGTGGAGGAATAAGAAGTACACGAGCGGGGCCATCGCCAGGCGGGAGAGCGCGGGCGCCGGGCGGGCCGGGGCCCTGGGAGCTGGCGAGTGGCGGCGCTGGGCCCTTCTGCGGTCTCGGGGTGCGCGGGGAGCGCGGGTGTTCGCGGGTGTGCGGGCTCCGAGGGCGGCTCTGTGCCAGGTGGGCCGGCGGCCGGGCGGCGGGCCGGGGCCCGAGGCGGCGCGGGACGGCGGGGGCGGGGCAGCGCCGCAGGGGGCGCCCGCCCGGGCCCTGGCCGGGGCGGGGCAGGGAGGGCCGGGCGGGGCCCCAGGAGCTGGCGTGACAGGGGTGCCAGCCCCTCCCGAGGCCGCAAGATGCGCGGGGTGCGCTGGATGCGCAGAATGTTCAGGGTTTGCTGTCAGATAGAGGGACCCACAGGCTGCTGACCCGGAGCCTGGACGGCTTGGTCGGCAGTAATCCTCTCCAAACTCCCGGGCCCCGCCTTGAGTTTGGAGCCCCGCGCGCCCTGTGAACACCGAGGGACGCGCTGTCCTGCTTTCGCTCCTGCTTCTGTGTCGCGCGCTCTGCCCGTATGGTGACCAGGCTGCCGCATCTTTCCATCCATCTCCTTGCCAGGAGCTAGGGTAGTGGGTCAGTTTGTCTGAGCCGGCTCCTCCAGCCGCGCCTTGCTGGTCCACTGGGATCCGGGGTACCAGAGCAGCTCGGCAAACAGAAATCAGAAGGGTTGGGGACAACCTGCCCTGGGGACATCTGCTGGGTGAGCTCCCAGGGTGCAGCCACGTATCTGAAAGTTAGGACTGGGAAACAAGTAGTGACACCGTCACTTTTCCCACACCCCACGGGGAAGAATGCTGAAACCCCTGGTGTTTCAAGACCCTCCCCCCCAGCACAGGGACCTTAGCTCTGGGACCTCCCACCAGCCAGTCTGCCAGGGCTACCAGGTTTTTTGTTTGTTTGTTTGTTTGTTTGTTTTTGTTCTTCTTTAACCCAGAAGGGATTTCGGACAACTGAGGTAAACCTTATGGTTCAGCTGAAGGGGAAAGGAAGACCAGAAAGGGAAAGGGACTTACCCAAGGTCTCCAGGAGTGGCTCTCTAGCTCTCCAGCTTTCAGTCCACAGTGAGGCTGTCTGCAAATTCATCTGTAGCCCAGGGAGACAGAGAGGCTTTTACTTGGGGAGGAGAGACACCCCCAGTTTTCTCTGGCACACATGACAATAACAGGCGAGAGGCCTGCACGCATGGGAGACTGGTCAGTCTCAGTTACACTGTGAGAAGAACAGAGGAGGAAATCCTGTTGCCTTTGGGGGACTTGGGGCAGGGGAGCAGAACTGCAGCTAGAAATCCTAAGTTGAAGCTCTCTCATGATGTCTCTTTTCTTGGAGCCACTGCTCCCCACCACCTGTGAACTATGTGGTACTGCACAGTGTGGTCTGCAGAGTGTAGGGCCCCACTGTGAGGCCCCAGTGCAGGGGATGGCTTGGTGTCCCTCCAGATTCAGCACTCACTGAAGACCCAGAGGCAGCACTCCACAGCATGCTGCCCATTTGCAAAGGGGGCCTGGAGGCCTATGGATGCGAGCCCCAGGGTCACCTGGTGACTTGGCACTGGGAGCCCTTTTTCCTGTGGAGCAGAGCCACTGTGTTCCAAGGAAAGCTCTCTTCCCTTCACTGGCCTTGGGATCCAGTTATGTCTACCCATGTCTGGCCCTCCACCCCTCCTCTGAGTCACAGCATGCCCCCCACCCCTAGAAGAAAAGAAGGACGAATTCTTCGATGAGGTGGCTAGGCAGGAGGGAGCTAGATTGTCCTCCTCTGGACTTCCCCTTTCTCTCTCTCAGAGAAAACTCTACCCAATTATGGAATTAACTGGGGATCTGGGCTATGGGAGTGGGGTGGGGGCCACGCTGCAGTTCCCACCCCTACCTCTCCAGCTGTTCGGCCTGCCTGGATTAGAGCTGCAATGGGGAAGCCCCCCCCCCCCCCCGAAGCTGCTGGATCCATATACACAAGGGTGGCTGTCCTGCTGGGATGGGCACAGGTGGGTTTTGTCTCTTCAGCTCTCCTTCCAGCCCCTCACCTGCCAGGCCCCTCTCAGCTGGCTACCTTGGCTGCTCCCTTCTCCTGCTTGGTCCTTGTCCTCTTCCAGGCTAGGTGGTAGGGAGGGGAGAGAGAGTGAAAGGTGAGCCCTGTCTCGCCCAGGTGCAGGCTTCCTGTTCTGGAGAGTTCTCTGAGGATCTGCACCCAGGGAGCTGCAGCCAGGGCATGCTCTTCCTTCACCCCATTTCCTAGGAGCCATCAAAGCCTTTGAATCTGTTTCCTGCAAACCTGGGAGCGTGGGACAAGGCCACCTGGGGTTGGTGTGGAGAGGGACATAGGTGTAGGAAAGGGGGGTTTCCACTAAGTTGGGTGGTGAGATTTTCTCCTGCTCCCTTACTTTCAGTGGTGCTGAAAATTCTGCACCTTAACTGGAAGACAGCCCCCCCCCACCACCACACATGTCTGCTTGTGCCCCTTCTTGCCTAGCCCTGGTGGTCAGGCATGGCTCCCGTCAGAACAAAGCTGCTGAAGGTGAGGTCCTTCCTGGTAGCGCCCTCTGCTGTCAACCAGAGGGAGTTTCCCTGACCCAACCAGGGCCACACATCTGACTCCACAGTATTTCCCCTTTGAGGATGACTCCTGTGGAAGGGTCCTGTTTTTGCCCCTTAGGGGCTGCTTCCCTTCCAGAATAAGTCCTCAGGGAAAGAAGGATTGGTCCCAGGGGCTCTGGGAGACCCCTGCTGGGGCCAGGAGGGGAGGCAAGGACTTGGTGTGGGGGCAAGGCCCAATGGGAGGGCAGTTTGCATTCTGAGGTGATGAGCTCCCTGTCTGCAGAGGCATTTAAATCCTTCATGACAGGTTCCAAAAGGAATTTTGTAGTGGTACTTTCTGTATTGGGGAGGGGGATGCTAGACTTTCAGACCCTAACTGCCTGATCATTCACTTCCTTCTTTTGCAAAAAGAAGTTGGGGAGGCAGGAAAGGATATGGGCAACCAGAGGTGTGGGATATGGAGGTGGGAAACCAATGGCTATGCCCTCAGAGGGACCAAGTGTAGACAGGATGGGGGTCTCAGGTCAGAAGTGGGGGTGTTCTTCTTGCTCCTTCTGGAAGTTCTCCCACCTGCCGTGTGCATGCATGTGTTTCACTCTGGGGCACCTGTGCCTCAGGGGTGGACCCTTGCACTGACAGGCAGAGGGCCCAGACTCTCTGTCCATGCTCAGTCATCTTTCCAGAGCGCCCAAGGCCAAAAGACATACCTGACAGTATTATTTAGCAGGTAATTAGGTCCCAAATCATAATAATTAGTAGTTCTTTAAAAAAAATTACATAAGTGAAAAGAAAAAAATACTATTTTTATTTCATTCACACATAACTTCAGCTACTTGCTGATGGGAAGCTATGGCTGCAATTGGCAAGGACATGTCACTTTCTATTCCCATGGGTTTTCACTGGTACTTGCTTTTTATCACAGCATCAGCCAGAAAGCCAGCCTCACAGAGATATGATAAATTCCAAAAGAATGTGGCCCATCCCAGCTGAAATGTGGCTATCTGGAGCCCCTTGGTGTCTTCCAGCAGATGATGATATTGCTGTGTCTCCCTTGTATGTCGATACCCTGGGGGGTTCCTGCAGTGCCTCGGGTGCTTCAGCACCCACTTTGGAAACCATGGCTACAACACAAATAGCTGGGAGTGGCCCCCAGATGCACGGTCCATCTCAGCTTCTCTTCCTCCCCATCCCTTCCCTGACCTCAGATGCACCTCTTGGTGTGCCCTGCTGCACATCTAATCTGGCTGTGTGTTCCTGGATCATTCCATTGGCCCATATCCCTTTTTCTTAGTTTGTGGGCATATTGTGTTTTAAGAGTCTTTCCTCTCCTGGATGGTGTGGGTCAGTGGATTGAGTGCCGGCCTGCAAACCAAAGGGTCCCCGGTTTGATTCCCAGTCAGGGCACATGCCTGGGTTGTGGGCTAGGCCCCCAGTAGGGGGTGCTCCAGAGGCAACAACACATTGATGTTTCTCTCTCTTTCTTTGTTCTCCTCTCTCTAAAAATAAATTAAAAACAAAGCAAAACAAAAATGAGTCTTTCTTCTCCAGCCCAGAGCCCTGGCCAAATTTTTGGCTCTCCAGGTTTTCCTTGCAAAGTCAGGCTGTCAATCAGATGACTTCTTCAAGCCCCTTGACACAGTGACAACAACACATGCTCTAGGTTCCAAGCTTTGCCCGGCGTTGTGGTCCCTGATCTTACTCGGCCCTGGGAGCATCTGTTTCCATGGGCAGAGGTTGCCCGTGTCCCCAGAGGGTGGTGAGGCAGTATGGGTCTCAGTCTCTGTGGATTATGTGTTTCCCATGAGAGCCAGTCCCTCCAATATATGGATACTAGAGGTGGAACTGGAAGCTCTGAGGTCATGTGGTGGAAGACCCTTCTACCAGGGAAGACCCCGGTGGAGAAAAGCCAGGGCCAGGGTGCATGGGTGGGGTGGGCGCTTGTGCATCTTTCTGAGCTGCCCCGTGGATGGCGAGTGAGGCCTCTTTCGCAGCTGCTACTTCTTTTTCTATTTTTAAAGGTTTTATTTATTTACTTTTAGAGAGAGGGGAAGGGAAGGAGAAAGAAAGGGAGAGAAACATCAATGTGTGGTCTGTCCACATGCCCCTACTGGGGACCTGGCCCACAACCCAGGCATGTGCCCCTACTGGGAATTGAACTGGTGACCCTTTGCTTCTCAGTCGGGCACTCTATCCACTGAGCCACACCAGCCAGGGCTCTTCTAACTGCCCCGGAGAGCTCCATTTTGATTTTGATAGGAAGTTCTGACTAGACCACATGGAAGCTGGACCCTTAGGTCAGCCTCTCCTTGAATGAGAATGAAGACTCAGGGTGAGTGGCAGAGGGGGAGGGGTGAGTGGGTGAGACCTCTATTTCTGGGCCCCACCCCCAGAGACCCTCCATGCCTTTCAGAACGTCCACCCTGAGTCACCACACACCTAGCCTGTGCCTCTGGATGTCACGTGGGAGGATGTCCATGGCTAGTGGAACAAACACCTCCAGAACAGCCCTAGCTCAAGCATCTTTCTGTTGGCATGACCTCCCATTTCCCGGCTCCAGGCAGTGCAGTCATCAGACCTCCACATCTCTGATTCTCAGAGTAGTGAGTGGGCCTGTGAAGCATGAGAATACAGAATTTGGGGACAAAAATCAGCATTGTGGAGTTCTGGGATCCCAGACTCTCATCACTTTTAGTTTTCTGGCATCTCGGCTTCCTGGGAGCTTGGAATCTTGGCTCTGTGGATTTACTTGCTCGCCTATAAAATGAGGTTGTTAGTCAGATTTCTGTCTAATGTGCTGTTCTGCTGTGATGGTCAGATGGGGTCATTACTGTTTGAGTAGTCACCTGTGGAAGTTCCACTTCTAAGCCTACATTGCCACCATGTGGAGTGAGGCAACAGAATGGACAGAACACCTGGGGCCACATTGAGGTCCCTCACTGGCAGGCAGTACTCATCTGGTCTTGGCATCAGTCCCCACTCAGCTCTCAGCCTTTCTGTGTTCCCTCCTCTTAGTAACAGGACAACCAGTCCTGGAGGGTCTACCTAACTTGTGATGGGCAATCCACTTGATCCTGAGAACACTCGACATACTGCTACCATCCTTGGGACATGAGTCAGAGGTGAGGCCTAGAGGGGCTGAGTGTGAGGTTCACATGGCCAGCGTGCAGAAGGTTAAGGCTAGAGTCTAGGTGGCTCCCTGGTGATATCCTTCTCACTGCTCCATCACACAGATTCCCAACCGGACTCCTCTCTCCTTTGGTGTACCATGCCTCCAGTGTCACCTTTGGAGCCTCCCTCAGTGATGGTGGGGGACACATGTATCTGTTAGTTTCCATCTCCCCAGGTTGAGGGAGATGGGGATGTCACCCCTCCTTATCTCTACATTGGACTCTGTGGGCCAGGATGGGTGGAGCCTTGTCCCAGGAGGGTGTGAGCAGAGTCAGGCAGAGGCCCTGATGCTGTCTAGGTCTCCACTGGCCACTCCCTTCCTTTTTTGCTGCCCTCTGGTTCCAATAACACTTGACAATGTTTCCTCTGGGGCCACCGGCCCCTTGGTGGGCCACATCCTTTTCCTATCTGCTTTCAGGGCCTCCCCACCCAGAATCCCCATCTCCCCACACCCCCAAAGCCCAGCCTGGTGCCCTACAAGCAATGCCTTTCATTTCCTTCTGTAATTCCAGTGTATCTCCTACCTTCTCTCTCAGTAAACTCCTTCCTTTTCATCTCATTGAAGGAAATCAAGACCATCTGCTTCCCTATTACAACCTGCAGTGGGATCTCCATCTCCTGCCTCAGAGGATGAGAATTCCACCAGTTCAGCTGGTCCAGAGGGTTTAGCAAAGCATTTGTTTTTATTCTTTCCAGGCTCAGTGACCATTTCTCTCTCCTAAGTCTTATATCTGCTCTAGACCAACTACTTCCTCAGTCTGGAAGCTAGATGCTATTACAAATTCTTTTAATTTCCATCATCTACTGCTAGTACCTAAAAATACCATTGATTTTAGTAATTGATCTTGTAGCCTTCCCAAATTCATTTGTTAGTGTTAGTAGTTTTTTTCTACCATAGATTATGTAGGATTTATTGCATAGACAATTGTGACAGTTTTACATCTTCCTTTCAATTCTAGATACACTTCACTTCTTTTTCTTGCTTTATTGCATTGGCTAAAAACTCCAGGATAGTGTTGAATGAAAGTAGTGAGAGTGGATATCTTTGCTTTGTCCTTGATGTTGGGGACAGACATGCAGTGTTTCACTTAAGCATGATGTCTGTGGTAGGTTTCCCATAGATGCCTTTTATCATGTTGAGGAAATTCTCCTGTATTTCTAGTTTGCTGTGACTTTTTATCCAAATGTCAGAATTTGTCAAGTGACTTTTCTCCATCCATTGAGGCAATTATATGTTTTCTATTCTTTTAGTCAGTAAATATATTGAATTCTATTAATTGATGATCAAATAGCAAACCAATCTTGCATTCTGGGGTAAATTCCACTTAGTTATGATGTATTGTCCTCTTAATATATTGTTGAATTGGATATGACAAAACTTATTTGTATCCATGTTCATGAGGAATATTGGTCTGGTGTTTTCTTTTCTTATAATGTCTTTGTCTGATTTTAGCATCAGAGTAGTTCTGGTCTCATGGACTACTCATGTGTTCCCAACTCTTGAACTTTTTAGAAGAGTTTGTAAAGAATTGTTATTTCTTTCCTGAACATTTGGTATAGTTCACCAGTGTAGCCATCTGGGTCTAAAGTTTTCTTAGGAAGAAAAGTTTCTGTACAAAGGTTTGTAACCACAGAGTCAACTTATTTAATAGCTGTAGAGCTATTTTGGTTATTTACTTCTTGTTGAGTGAGCTTTGGTATTTATGCCTTTCAAGGAATTTGTTCATTTTGTAGAAGTTTAATTTATTGGCATATAGATTATAATAAATTCCCTTTTATTTTTGATGTCTATAGAATATCTAGAGACATAATCTAATTTTTGATATTATTAATTTATTCTTTCTTTTCTGATTAGTTTGGCTGGAGTGATTTTTGCAAAGAGCCCATGGTTTGAGCCTGCCCATGATCTCTTCCTGAATTCCTGTGGATTTTGGACTCACTTAGGTCTTCATAATCTCATAAAGCAATTCCTTATAATAAATGTATGTCCTACCTCAGGGACTCTTATTACAAGTATATTATGCTGCTTGAAGTTTGCCCCCAGTTCACTGATTCTCTGTTTATATTTTCAGTCTTTTCTTCTATGCTATGTCTTCAACCTCACTAATCCTTTCTTCTGCCATGTCTAATCCATCATCGATCCCACCCAATGTGTGTGTCATCTCACACATGGTAGCCTGCATGCTGAGAAGCATATTTGCCTTAATATAGTCTTTGTTCTTACACATCTGCTCAGTCTTCTCTCTTCTTGAACACGTAGAATCCCTACAATCACTGTGTTGATGCGCTTGCCTACTAATTTTCTCATCTATGCCATCTGTGTCTATTTCTGTTGCTTGATTGATTTTCCTCCTCTTTATGTATTGTATTTGCCTACTTACATGCCTGGTAATTTTTGATTGAGTACCAGACATTGCAATTTTTTATTATTTGACTGGATACATTTGTATTCTTATAAACGGTCTTCCTCAGCTTTATTTTAGAATACAGTTAAGTTACTTCAAAACAAATTGGTTCTTCTGAGGCTTTCTTTGAAGTTTCATTTGGCAGGACCTAAGTGGCATTTTGTTGAGGGAGACCTTCCCCTCAGTCCTGAGGCAAGGCACTTCTGACATCCTCTGAGCATGAGGCTTTTCCACTCTGGCTGTAGGGAACTGAAACTGTTGCCAACCTGTGTCAATTCTGGGGATTATTTCTGTAATTCTTTTTGTGGTTCTTTCCCTAGCCATGAGTAGTTTTATCACATGCATATGCTGATCAGCAAGTCACAGGTGACTTGGGGGAGCCCTCTGTAAATCTTGGGAGCTCTCTCCATGCAGTTCTCTCCTCTCTGGTGCTCCGTCTTTGAACTCCAGCCAATCTGGAGTCCTTGGACTCCCGACTCCGTTTCCTTAGCTCAGGAAGACCCAGGCTTCCCCAGGTGCTCCTCCTGCCTCGATGTGGACTCTCCCCAGTCAGTGGGACATTCTTGCTTATGTCCACTCTTTTAGGGATCACCTGTCCTACACTGTGGGATATTCGCTATGTGTTTTTTCATGTTTTGCCCATTTCTTTTGCATTATTTGTTGTTGTTTAGATAGGATGGTAAATTCATTCTCTATTACTCCATCTTAAATGGAAGCAAAAGTCCTGATGTCAGTCATTTTAATTTTGGTTCTGCTAGTGGGAGTGAAGTGGTAGCTCACAGTGGTTTTCATTTGCAATTTTCCTAATATTTGTGTATCTTATACCTTTGGAGATTCTGTTTGAGTGTTTTATGCATTGTTTTATTGAGATGCTTTCCTTTTTATTTTTCACTTGTAGGAGTTCCTTATGCAACCTGGATGCAAATCCTTTGTCAGATAGGTATATGATGAAAAATTTTCCCCCAGTTTGATGTCTTGAATTTTTTCCTTAAAAATGTCTTTTGTTTAACAAAAATTTTGAATTTTGATGAAGTGTGTGTGTATGTGTGTTTATGTTTAGAGCTTTTTGTGTCCTCTCTGGGAAACTATTGCCTGCTCCAATGTCATGAGGGTGTTCTCCAAGGAGATATTTTTAAGAGAACTCTAGAAGATATTCCTTCTAGAAGAATTTGCTATTTTAGCCTACATATTTAGGTCTGTGATCCATCTTGAGTTGATTTGTGTGCTTTGAGGTTGAGGTAGGCTCACTGTCCAGTTGTTCTAACACCACTTGTTGAAAGATCTTTTCTTTCTAGTTGCTTTGCCTTGATGCCTGGGTTGCACATGACAGAACCTATTTCCTGACTATTATGTTCATGTACAATCTATTATTATGTACACGTTGATCCACATCTCTATGCTTGTTCCCTGTTTGTGCAGCCTATAGTAAGTCTGCCAACTTTGTCTTTCTCACACTATTTGGGTTATTTTAGATTCTTTACTGTTTCATATACATTTTAGCATCAATTTGTCCATGTTTCCTTAAAAAGCCTATTGAAAATTCACTTGTGAATTTAATTTTTAATTAAAATAATGTAAAATTAACTTTTGAAATATGCAGTTCCGTGAATTTTAACACATGGGTTTAACACAGGGTTGAAATCATTCCCACAGTTGGGATCCATAGTAGCCCCAGCCACCCAAAATTCTCTTTCCTGCTGCGCCTTTATGACTGCCCTCCCCCTCCCATCCCCCACCCACCACTGCTCTGTTTTACATTACTATAATGTCATCATTCTGTCATATGAATAGACACAAGAGGGGCTTCTTTCATTAGCGTAATGCCTTCCCTCTCCCTCCACATTGCTAAATTTATCGATAGTTCAATCATTTTTTTTTTTTTTAGCTGAGGAGCATTCCCCCAGATTGGAACACCACGGTTGGTTTGTCCATTCCCTTGTTGAAGAACACTTGAGTTCTCCTGCTGTTTGGTCATCATAGATAGAGCTGCTGTAAACATGAATGCACACATTTTTGTGTGAACAGAAGTTTCCTTGCTCCTAGGATTGGGATTACTGGGTCCCACATAGGTGAATGTTTAACTTTATAAGGAACTACCAAACTATTTTCAGAGTGGCCGCACCATTCTGCATCCCCACCAGCAATGCAGAAGTTCCAGTTGCTCCACATTTTTGTTAGTGCTTTGCATTAGATTTCCAGAGTTTTGGTTTTAGCTGTTAAAGCAGGTGTGTAGCAATAGCTCACTGAATTTCCCAGGCACATCTCTGAGTGGCTCATGCCGGTGAGCACCTTCTCATGAACCAATTTGCCATCTGTGTATGCTCTTTGGTGATATGTCTGTTCAGCAATCTTACCCATAATTTTTTTTAATTTAATAACAACCATGGATCCACAAAAAATTGTGTCAGCATTGGCACAGTGCATGTGCATGGTGTTCTTATTTCATCTATGTCTCATCCCATGGGGACTCCTACAACCAGCAGCACAGTCGAGACACACAGCTGTCTGATCAGCACACAACTCTGCTTGTGTGCCTGTTGATAGTCCCAACCCCTGCCCCAGTGCCACCAACCTGCCTCTCTCTATATAATTTTGTCATTTCAGAAAGACTTGACACATCATGCACATGGACCTGTTGAGACTAGCTTTTTCACTCAGCATACTGCCCTTGAGGTCCTTTTAATTGGTGTGTATATCTGTAATTTTTTATTGGTAAGTATTGCATTGAGTGGGTATGCTGAGGTTTGTCTGACCATTCACCTGCTGAGGGGGATTTGGGTGGTTTGCAGTTTTTGCCTATGACAAATATGGTAGACCATTTACATTAAATGTAACAATTGATATGTTATGGCTTATGTCTGTCCTGTGTTTGTTTTCTTTTTCATACATTCTTGTGGATTACTCAAACATTTTTTTAAGAATTCCATTTTAGTGTATCTAGTATGGTTGTTTTAAATCTTTGCCTGAGGATATTGCTTATTGATTTTAGAGAGAGGGGAAGGGAGGAAGAGAGAGAGAGAAACATGGATGTGAGACAGAAACATTGATCAGTTGCCTCTCCTACCCACCCCAACTGGGGTCCAAACCCACTCACCCAAGCATGTGCCCTTACCCAGAATTGAACCGGCAACCTTTTGGTTTACCAGATGATGCTCCAACCAACTGAGCCACAACTGCTGGGGCTCTAGTGTGCTTTTGAGTATATCTCTTTGTCTCACTTTTTACTGGTTGGTCTATGTATATAACAGTCCACTGATGTTGACACTTTACCAGTCCAAATACAGTGTAGAAACCTCACATCCCTCATTTAATAGGAGCATCTTAAACATTTCCTCTGCATGTTTTGTGCACCACACCAAATAATGTTATGCTTTGCTGAAACCATCAAATACAATTTGGAGCACTCAAGAGGAGGAGAAAATTCAATGTCACTGATCCATACTTTTACCTTTTCTTCTATCTCAATGCTCCACAGCCTTTCCTCTCTGTTCCATAAACACCCTTGAACCACCCTTTCAGGGTTGGTCTGCTAGGGACACATTGTCCCCTTTCTCTGAGAACACCTTTATTTCCTCTTTATCATTGGAGACTTTTGTTGGTGAATATAGAATTCTGTATTGACAGTTCTTTTTTTATCAGCACTTGAAAACTTGTTTCTGTTCCTTTGTCTTCCTTCCATGGTTTCTGATCCAAAATCAGCTAAAATCCTAATTGTTGTTTCCTTATGGGTAGGTGCCACTTTTCTCCTGCTGCTTTTGAGAACTTTTCCTTGTCTGTAGTGTTCAGAAGTTTGACTCTGGTGGGTCGTGGTGGTGTGCTTTCTTTGGGTTGATCTTCCTTGGGGTTTGCTTGGTCTCTCAAATCTGTAAATGTATGTATTTTACTAAGTTTGGGAAATTTTTAGCCATTATCTCTTCCAGCACCTTCTCAGCCAGGCCCTCTTTCTCCTCTCCAGTAACTTAATAGCAAACAGATCTTTAGTTATAGAGTCCCCCAGGTCCCTTGGACTTTGCTAATTTTTTTTTCAGTCTGTTTTGTTTCTGTTGTTCAGACTGAGTAATTTCTATAATTTTGTCTTCAACCTTCACTGATTTTTTTTTTGTCCTCTGCATTCTGCTATCAAGCCATCCATTACTTTTTAAAGGTTTTTTTTTTTTTTTTTGCTTTTTGAGAGGGGAAGGGAGGGTGAAAGAGAGGGAGAGAAACATGGATGTGAGAAACACCAACTGGTTGCCACTTGTATATGCCCCCAACTGGGGACCAAACCTCCAATCCAGACATGTGCCCTGACTGGGAATCAAACTGGCGACCTTTGGGTTTGTGGGACAGTGCTGTAACCCACTGAGCCACACAGGTCACGGCCCATCCATTAATATTTTAGCTATATTTGTCAGTTCTAAAATTTCCATTAGTTCTTTTTTATAGTTATTTTTCGGCTGATACTTTCCTTTTTTATGTCAAGAGCATTTGTAATTTCTTGTTGAAACATTTAATGATGGTTCCTTCAAATTCTTGTCAGATAAGTTCAGTATCTGTGTTGTCTCGGTGTTGGTGTCTGTCTCTGTCATGTGGGTGAGGCTTTCCTGAGGTGGATTCTCTTGGGGCCCCTTTGGTGTACACTCCTGTCATTTCCAGGTTTCTGCTTCTCCAGCATCCAGGCCAGGATCTGTAGACAGAGGAGCCCAGGACTCACTGTGGCATCTCCCTCAGATCCCACAGCCTTGGCGGCGTGCCTTCACTCTACCTCTCATGTCTTCTTGTTTCACTTGGTCCCATTGGAACCCATTTCCTGTTCGTGTTTTGTGTGAATGTGCCACTTCTGCTTCAGATGGTGGCTAGTGTCCAGTGAACATCCTTTATTCTGAGATGGTGGCATTTCCTGCTCTTTGTCCTCTGGGGCTTCCAGCTCTGTCAAGCACAGTGAGTTAGGAAGGGACAGAGGCAACCTTGGACTAGGTTAGTCCATGAGTGCAGAGGGCCAGAGGTATCCAACCTTTTGGCATCTCTGGGCCACACTGGAAGAAGAAGAGCTGTCTTGGGCTACCGATTAAGTACACAAACACTGATGAGCAAAAAAAGAAGGTTTTAAGTAAATTTATGATTTTGTGTTGGGCCTCATTCATAGCCATCCTGCACCACATGTGGCCTGTGGGCCATGGGTTGGACACCCTAGGCCAAGCCTAAGCAAAGGGCCCAGACCCCTCAGAGCTGCTGGGAGCCATTGGTGCTGGCTGTCACTCTGAGCCTCTGACAGGCACCTGACACCCAGGAAAGTGCAGTACCCAAGGAGCTCCGCCTACCTGCCTGGGGGAGTAATTAAGTTTATCCCCCATCCGGGGCTTTGCCCAGCCCTGAGACTAGACCATCTGTGGACACGAGAACCAATGGTCAGGAACTATAACTGAGTTATGTGCCCAAGGGACAAATGTAGACAATGGGAGGAGGCAGGGCTGGAACACTCAAACTCCTCTGCCATTGAATCCCCTCAGAGAAAAACTACCAGGGGTCCCTTCAGAATGAAACCTCTGGAAACTTTCTGGAAACTGCATATTAACATTGATGTGGAAAGTTGCATCTCAGCAGACCCCCTGAAATTCAGCACCAAGTGTATGAGTTGCAGATTGCCACTGAACAAATCAGCAAAAGGTCACAGTTGAACAAAACTGATGTATCATGTTGTCAGGAAACAAAGCCAGCATGATGTGGCAAGGCCCTCTGCTCAGGGTATCACCAGGCTGAAACCAAGGGTGGGCAGCTCCATGTTCATTAGGAGGCTGGACTGAGGAGAGTGCTGCCCAAGCCACCTTGAGTTACTCACAGAACCCTTGTCCTTGTTGTTTCAGGGCTGAGGTCCCAATTGTCCCAAGTGTTGGGAAGCCTATCAGCTCTCCCTGAAGAGATGGCCAGAGCCTGCCCACCACCACCAGCTCTCTGGTCCAAGCACAAGTTTCTGTCACCAGTCCCTGCTCCTCTCCTTGCCCTGAAGCCCTAGGGACCACAACCTGGCCTGCAGACCTGCATGTCTGCACACTTAGTGCCAGGCCCTGTGGGCTCTGTTTTCCTGGTGAACACCTGACTCTCCCTCTCCGCTGGCCCTGGTGCACTGTGGCCTGTCTAGTGACCTCTAGGCACTGATGACCAGCCACATGCCCTCAGCCTGCTCTTGTCAGTTGAGGAAACCACAGAGGGGAGCCTGTGGATCCACGTTAAGCCTCGCCTGGCCTGGTGGAGGAGGCCTCTGCAGTTAGCAGAAGGTACTTCCCCACAGAGAATCAGTCAGCTGGGTTCTGCCAGGACTGACTCAGGAAGCAGCCGTCTCCACCTGTCTCTGATCCCGGGGAAAAACTGTGACTCTGGAAAAATTGTTGTCAATTATACACATCCTGCTATAGGTCTTGTCTTCTAAGGCAATGGCTCACAAGAAATCACAGAATGTCAGCACAACACTCAGCCTTGCAGCACTGCATGGCAAACTGAGGTACAGCAGGGTAGCAAGCCTGGATTGGACCCTCCATCCTACCCTGTTCCCCCTCACCCTACGTGGACCCCAATCTTGTCTCCACTCTCTTTCTCCTTGGACTAGGGACAATCTAATGGCCTCATGCCACCTTTATCACCTCTGTAAATGCCCATCTCCAAATATAGTCATACCTTCAGGTCCTGGGGGCTGGGTTCCAACTTGTGAATTGGAGGTGGGCACAAGGTAGCCCATAATAGCCTCCCTGAATTCAGGCTGTCTCCTCCATTGGGGTCTCCACTTGGATCCCCTCCTGTGCTACACTCCCTTGGGGCCCTGGGCTCATTGTGCTCTTAACCCTCTGGGGTCACTGTCCTGTGCTGCCGGCTGCTCAATGTCCTAACACCTTTCCATGAACTTCACCTAGTTTCTCAGTTGTTTTGGGAGGTAGGGTCAGTCTGGTCCCTGTCAATTAATGTTGGCTGGAGCAGAAGTCTCCCCAGTGCAGACAGCTAGTCTGCCCCCATGCCCCCTTCTCCACCTGGTCCTCTGGCCAGCCATGCTTGTCCCCAGGCTGTGGCCAGGGAACCCGCTCTCCTTTTGGCTTCAGCTTCTCCTCTGGGCCCAATCAGTGACCTCCTGCTCATCTGTTTTCTGTCTTTCAAAAATCTGTTATAACCTCTTGTCAGCTTCTCCAGGTCACTTTGTCCATGAGTCTTATACTTTTTTATTTGCTTATTATCATTTTGGCGAGGGCTTGGGAGGAAGAAATCAACATGTGGGCTCAGCAGTCATCTTTAGCCAGGAATTTTCTCATGTCTTTAGACAGTTAAATTTTTCTGGAAACGTTATTTGAGAACAGATCCCCTCTGGGGGACATTTATAATGCTTGCAGTTTTGTGCTATTACAAATAATGCTTTGATCACTATCCCTGTGCACAATGTTTGTGCCTTTCTGTAACTTTTTTAGCATAAATGCCTAGAGATTGGGTCAACGTTTTGATGAGGTTAGTGAGCTCTCTTGCCAGATGGCCCACAAAAAATGTGCATTTTACCCCACCCCATCAGCCTGTCCTTCCTATGCTGTTGAAGGCCTTTCTCATCCTAAAAGCAACACAAAGTTCTCCTGCATTTATTTTCATTATTTTAATGTCCCTTTAACCCCTCTGAAAATTGTTTATGGCAAAGCCGAGGGTGTGTGACTTTTTCTTGTTCAAATAGTTTCTTTGTTCCCTTTAAATCGGTTTTTAGTCAACATATCCCTGCTGCACATTTACGCCCCCTCCAGCCTTTCAGTGGCCACAGGGTTGGACCAGCACTAGGGAGGGACACAGACACCGTGGGACCAGTTTGTGGCCTGGCTCAGGCCTGGCTGAGTCTTGCACGCCTTGCAGGGATACGAGACCTGCCGCCCAGCTAACGCATCTCAGGCAACTCTTCCCACCGTAGGTCAGGCTTGAGCAGGACACACAGCACCTGGCACACATGCTGGCGATGTGCACTTACTTGGCTGCACTTGATTGGAGCTGCTGCACAGTCTCCCCAATGCTGTCACTTGGAAGTCTACACAGGTGAGGGGAATGAGGGTAATGAGGTGTCCTTGCAAGGCTGTTGCTGCTCTCTGCCCTGCAGTCAGTACACCCTAGCTAGCTGGAGGGTCCCAAAGGAGTTGGGGACCACATGGCCTGGTGCCCACTCCTCAGGGATCCAGGCTGCTGAGTCTGCAGGATGAAGCCATGGGAAAGGCAGATCCCATCTATGGGAGGTGATTTGAGTCTGGGTTCCCACAGCTGAAGGCTGCCCTGTGTCCCTGTCCCTGTGCCTCGGCTACTGGCATCTGGACCCTCCTGAGCCAACAGCCCCCTCCCTGGCTTTGGAGGAGCCTGCTAACACTGGGGATACTCCTGGGTCAGGCCCAATCCCAGGAAGCCTGCTGATCCCCTGGGAGGCTCAGCATGGCTGTGCATCCACATCCCTTCTTGTGAGCCAGTAAGATCCCTGGAGCAGGAGAGCTGGATTAAACATGGTGGTCTTGGGGTCAGAGCTACACAGGCCGGAGCGGAAATTGAGGAGCCTAAACACCAGACACATGCTCCTAGGCCCACCAGGGAGTCTGCAGCCACCAGACTCCAGCCACGGGGAGGGGTCTTCAGGGGCAGGTGCAGCCTAGCCTCCACATGGGGACAGTGTCCCTTCCACTTATGCTCCAGGTGGGCATGGTCTCTCGGTCCGGGCACCTGCCTGCTCTCTCCACTGGCCCTGTGAGAGTTCAGGTCAGCACTACTGATGGGGCTCATGTCCTGGGGATACTTGTCCCCACCAGTGGTGGATGAGCCAAAGAAGAAAGGGCTATTCAGAAATCCAGTTTGGGGTAGATTATTCATATGAAATCCTTTCTCAAATCAGGTGTCAGTGTCCAATCAGGGGATAGACTACTTCTGCTTTACTTAAAAAATACAAGTTTGGAAAATGTACTTTTAATTTCCTTTGAGAGTCTTTGACCCATGGGTTATTAGAAGTTTGTTGTTCAGTTTCCAAGTGTTCAGAAAACTCCCAGGTACCTTTCTGGCACTGAGTTCTAGTTTGATTCCACTGTGGTCAGAGAACACATTCCAGTGATTTCAGTCCTTTCACACTTATGCAGGTTTATTTCATGTCCTGAGGTTTGGTCTATGTTCCACAGCCATTTGAAAAGCAAGCATGTTCTGTTGCTGTTGGCTAGGTATCAATCAGACCTCTTGGATTATTGAATTCCTTGATATCCTTGCTGATTTTCTGTCTAGTAATCCCACTGCCCACTGAGGGGCATTGATGTCTCTGACAATTGTGCATTTGTCTACATCTCTTTTCAGCTCTATCAGTTTTCATTTCACGGATATTGAGGCTCTGTTGTTTGGTTTGTGCATAAACCAATTTGGAAGTTACAATGAAAATACAACATATCAAATATGTGGGATGCAGTTAAAGCAGTGCTGAGAGGGGAATTTATAGTCCTGAATGCTTACATTCAACAAGAGGACATTTCTCAAGTCAATATTCTAAGTTCCTGTCTGAAGATACTAGAAAAAGAGGAGCAAAATAAAACCAAAGCAAGAAAGAAGTAAACAGGAAAACAATAGAGAAATCAGTGAAAAAAAGCTGGTTCTTCAAAAAAATCAATTATGTTTGTAAACCTCTAAGAAGACTGAAAAAGACAAAAAAGAAAGAACACATAAGTCATCCATCAGGATGAAACAGGGGATATCACTACAGACCCCTGGACATGACAGTGATAATGAGGTCAAGCTAGGAACAATGTTCTGCTCAGAAATTCAACAACTTAGAAGACATGGACCAATTGTTACAAACTAGACTACAAAAACTCAACCAAGATGAAATAAACAACCTGAATAGTCCTATAACCATTTAAAAAATTGATGTAAATAAAAAACAGACTCATAGATTCAGAGAACAAACTAAGGGTTGCCAGATGGGAGGGTGGTTGGGGGAATGAGTGGAAAAGGCTGAGGGAGTAAGCAGTACAACTGGCAATTACAACATGGTCACAGGGATGTAAAGTGCAGCACAGGGAATACAGTCAATGATATTGTAATAAGCATGTATGGGGCCAGGTGGGCAATGGACTTTTAGAGGGATTGCTTCATAAGCTATATAAATGTCTGATCACTATGCTGTACACCTGAAACTAATATAATATTGAATGTCAACTGTAACTGAAAAAAAAAAGAAGCTTCCATAAAAGAAATCTCCATGACCACATGGTTTCAATGGAGAACTCTATCAGACATTTAAAGAAGTAACACCAATTTTGCACAATCCCTTCTAGGAAATGGAGGAGATGAGAACAGACCATATTTTAGAAAGCTAGTATTGCCCTGCCTGACACCCAAACCAGGCAGACAGTATGAAAAAGAGAAACCTACATACTAATATCCCTTATGAATGTAGGAGCAAAAATCTGTGACAAAATATTAGCAAACTGAACCTAGCAATGTATGAAAAGAACTATATACCATGACCAAGTGGGAATCATTCCAGGTCTGCAAGTCTGAGTCAGCTTTTGAAGTCAATCAATGTAATTTAGCATATCAATAACTAAAGAAAAAAAATGTGATTATACTGATGTAGAAAAAAAGCATTTGGAAAGAAGCCAACACTCATTCATGATAAAGCTTTCAGTAAAAAAGAGTAGAGGGGAAACACCTCTACTAACTACAGCTCATTCCATACATGGTGGAGAAAGATGCATGCATCCCCTCAGAGTGAGAATGAGGAGAGCTGTCTGCTCTCAC
This sequence comes from Anoura caudifer, assembly GCA_004027475.1. NCBI lineage: Eukaryota > Metazoa > Chordata > Mammalia > Chiroptera > Phyllostomidae > Anoura > Anoura caudifer. Next base: position 88,180 of record PVKU01003302.1, read on the forward strand.
CAATCCCATTCCACACTGTGCTGCGAGTTCTAGTAAGTGGAATAAGATAGAAGAAAGAATAAAAGGTATACACCTAGGATAGGAAGAAATAAACTGCTCTTATCATCAGGTGACATCTCATCTATCTAGGAAATCCCAGTGAATCTTAAGAACTCCCCTTCCCCCACAAGCCTTCTAGAACTAAGTGAGTCCTGTAAGGTTGCAGGGTACAAGAAACGCACAAAACAACCACATTTTCTCACACTTGGTGAGCACATGGGAACTGGGATGTAATGCACAGCACTCCAAAGAAAATAAAGTAGTTACAAACTGAACACAACATGTGTAATATCTGCTGAGATTACAAAGTGCCGACAGAAAAAGTCAAAGATGACCTAAATAGAGAGCAACGCATCTTGAGCCTGCAGGCTGGCGGACTGCATCCTCCCCATGTCGGTCTACAGGTCTAGCACAATCCTCTTACAATCCTGGCACAGCTGCTTGTAGGCACAGACAAGCTCATTCCCACGTTTACAGGGAAGAGTGTGGGCCCTGGAGCAGCTAGACCATCTTGAAAAAGAAGAAAGTGGAAGTATCACCCTACCTGACGTTAGGGCTGCTCTACACCTACAGAGATCAAGACAGTGTCTTTGCAGAGGGACACACAAATGAGTGGCAGGTGACAGAGAAGCCACCAACAGGCCCACACAGACATGCTCACCTGATGTGCAAAAGCACTTCAGGAGAAGGAATTTTCAATGAATGGTGCTGGAGCAACTGGAAATCCAAAGGGAGAAATGCACTGTGACATAAACTTCATAGTTTAGACAAAGTTAACTCAAAATGGTTCATGGCTTAAATGTAAACTGTAAAACTATTAAACTTCTATTTAAAAAAGGAGAAATCTTCAGAATCTTAGGCTAGGCGAAGAGTTTAGACAATACCAAAAGCATGACTGTAAAAAGTAATATTAATAAACCTCATCAATATTAAAAAATTTTGCTCTGCAGAAGTCCATATGAAAGGGATGAGAAGACAAGCTACAGACTGGTAGAAAATATTTGGAAACCAGACACCTGAAAAAAAGAATCATACCCTTAATATATAAAGAACTTTCTAACTCAATATACAATAATCTAAGTAGAAAATGGGTAAAAGACGAACAAACATTTCACCAAAGAGGAGATACAGGTAGCAAATAAAAATCATTAATATTCAACATCATTAGCCATTAGGTAAATGCAAATTAAAACCACAATGAGATACCACTACACACTATCAGTGGCTAAAATAAACACAGCGACAACCTCAAGTGCTGACGAGGATATGAGAGCTGGACCACTCACACACTGCTGATGGGAATGAACTGTCAGCCCCTCTGAAAACAATTTGGTGGTTTCTTACAAAATTAAACATGTGAACACCACATTATCCAGATATTGCCCTCCTGGGCATTAGTCCCAGAGAAATAAAACCTACATTCATGCAAACCCTGCACACAAATGTTCACAGTAGTTTTGTTTGTAGTAGCCAAAACTGGACACAGCCCATATATTTTTCAATGGGCAACTGGTTAAACAGATTGGCAGACATCCATTCAGTGAATTCCTATGCGGCAATGAACACAATCTGTGGCTACTCTGGACAACCTGGGTGACTCTCCAGGGAATTGTGTGCAGCGCAGAAGCCAACCCCAAAAGGCTACATGCTATATGATTCCATGTTTATAGCATTTTTGAGCACACAAGTGTTAGAGAGCAGATTTGAGTGCCAGGAGGTAGAGGGAGCAGTTGAAGGGATCCCCTGCTGACGGAGATGTTTATTATAACTGTGGTGGTAGATACATGAACCTCCACGTGTGATAAAAGTGCACAGAACTAAACACACATGCACACAGATGAATGCATGTAGTGAGGTCAATGGACTATGTCAACGTCAGTTTTCTGGCATATTGTCCTAAGGTTTCATGAGATAGCATTGTTGGGGGAAGTGAGGAAAGGGTACAAGGGCTCTCTCTGTTATTTTTTACAACTTCAAGTGAATCTACAGTTCAATCAAAACAAGGTTTTAAAATTTCTGAAGCCATTAAAAGTGTGTATTATACACCCAGGCCTCCAATACATATCTCACAGGGTACAAGGTGGTATGAACAGATGGTGTCCCACCATGAAGAATAAGCTCCACATCTATTTGGCATCTGTCTCAAGAAAGGTCCTGTGCTGGGTGCTGCCTACAGGGTGCGAGCATGCTGGACCAGGACGCTGAACTGGCTAAATGCTGGATGAGGACGCTGGACTGGATGTTTTTATGAGGATGCTGGACTAGATCCTGGGCCCTTCCCTTGCCAACCTGCAGGGGGCAGCCTGGCCATGCAGGGAGAAGGCTATGGAGAAGGCGCTGCTGGGCTCTGCTTCCCAGTCCCAGCTGTGTCAGCACAGTGTTCTCCCCCTTCCCCACCCTGCCCTGCCACACACCACATGCCACACACACATGCACACACACATGCATGCTCCACAACCCATGAGCTCATTCTGCCCACGACTGGCAGGCTGGGTGGGATCATTTCTCCTTGAGCTCTTTGTCCAGCTCAGTTTCAAATGACTCATGAGTGGCTTTTGCTGTCTCCCCCAGGGAGACCCCCTGCCTGGCCCCATAAACCTCCCCAATTAGGCAATGCTTCCTGATAAGCGGCTGTTCACCCACTCTCCCAGACCACCCGAGAGAACTGCTCCCCCTCCCAGGCAGCAGCCTGGCAACTCGGCCTCCCCAGCCAACTGTGAAGGCAGGCCTCCTGTCCTGTCTCCTTCTCCTCTCTGCCTCTCCCTCTGTCTCTGGTGCAGGGAGGAGGTCTCTGAGTGGGCAGGTGAGGCCTCACCACTGCACCAGATGGAGCCATGAATATGATGGGTGGCTTGCTGTCGCCCAGCCTGAGGTCATGGTGGGTACCCCTGACTTTGCAGGAGTTTGCTGTTTGGTAAGGCCTTGGTGGTCATCTGCATGGCTGGTCCCCTTCCCTGCGGTGGCATGCTCAAGACCTGTTGCTGTGCTGACCCCAGCAGTTCATAAGCCGAGGTCTCATGAAGCTGGGTGTCTGCAGAAGCACTCAGTCCAGTGAGTGTTCATGGCCTGCTGCCTTGGTGCTTTCCCTCCGAGTGGGCTTGCTTCAGACCTCACAGCATTCCCTGGAGCCCATGCAGTCCTCCTGGGGCTGTGCACGTTCTAATGCAGGGGTGTCAAACTCATTTTCACCAGGGGCCACATCAGCCTTATGGTTACCTTCAAAGGGCCGAATGTAATTTTAGGACTGTATAAATGTAACTACTCCTTAACTAGGTAAGGAGCTTGGCACTGCCACTGGGTGGAAACAAGGTGCTGGGTAAAACAAGGTGGAGGGCTGGATTCGTTCCTCGGGCCTGGTGTTTGCCACCTGTGTCTAATGCTTGTTAGGAAAGTGTGCAGAGCAGTGACAGACGCAGCCCAGCCTGGACCACTTCTGGTCTGCCTTGTTCTATACAGGGAAGCTGAGTCCCTGGACCAGTTACAGCTTGGCCTGCGCCTGACTCTGTATGTTCACTCCTGGCCATCTAGTCTATGCCAGGCAGGTCTGGGGGCCTTGGGGATGAACGAAGCCTAAAGCCTGGCTTCTCCAACACAGGGCCACTTTGCCATTGGCTGGAACAGACCATGCTGGGTGGGAGGTTTGCCCTCTGGGGAAACACTGCTCCTCACACTGTGCCCGAGGTTAGTGAGATCATCTTCAAGGTGACTAAGCTGGGAAAGCAGGAGGCTGGACTCAGGCGTTTGTCCCCAGCTTGCCCTGTGCCCTTCAGCAGGAGTTGTCTAGGCCTCAGTTTACCATCCAGGATCAACTGTGCAGGTGCTGATCTGTCAACAGCTGTTTCTTGTGAGTTCACTTTCAGAAGTGGAGTTGTCAGGGTAGGTGTTACCGGTGGCCAGAGTTAGCACAGGTGGACTGGGCTGTGTGTGGGGGAGGTGGGAGCTGCAGGCACAGTGGTGGAAGCACACAGGTCCCCTCTGTAGAAGGCTGGACTCCACAGGTGCCTTGAAGGCCAACTTGGCTCTCCCTCTGCAATTTAGGAAGGCCCCCAGTGATTGTGAGAGAAGAGAGGTAGGAATGGAGGCAGAGTCAGGGCAAGGCAGCCAGGCCTTAAAGGGAACTGGGATGGGTTTCAAGGCCTGGATGCTTCAACCTGCCTGGGATGGGGGAGCCTGCGTCCAAAGTCCAGCTAGGGTGGGGCTAGCTGGCAGTACCACCTCTGTCTGCTGCCATCTCTCCAGGTGCAGGGGGTGGGGCAGTCCCTCCCAGAAGTCAGGTGAACCCCCAACATCCCAACATTGTCTGCACTGGGCATTGCCCCCTACCGTGTGGCCTGGTAAAAGCTGGTTCTTCTATAGGCCTTGTGCCCTCCCCCAACCCTGCCCTGAAGGGGTCTCTTGGAACCTCCTCCCTGCCAATACCTGGGGTTTCAAACAGGGTATGGTGGGACTGCTCACTGCTGGCTGGGCTGACAGGACCATCCATGGGGGCCTTCTCCATCCCGAGTCCACAGGAGGTACTTGTCTCTCCAGCTCCCTTGTGTCAGCTCCTACCCATGGGTCCCAGGCTGGGCCTCAGGCAGCTGCCTCCTTCCTCACATGTGCTGGATTGGCTAACAGGAACCTGGCATTCCCCAGGAAGGGAGCCTGTGATGCTGGCAATGCCTTCCAGACTCACATTCACAACCTCACGCTTCATTTTTCTTGGATGAAATCTCAGTGTCTTTAAATATGTCATCACTTTGTGTCCCTCATGCCACGCCTCACATTTCCCAGGTGTGGGGGCCAGGCCTGCAGGTGGAGGTGCCGGGGCTGTTCCCACCAGTCCTGCAGCCTGGGTGGGCTGGAGCTCTCTCTGCTGTGCCAACCTGCTTGCTGGTGAGGTGACTGAGTGGGCAAGGGTCCCTGGAGTGGAGAATGACATGAGGCTGTAACACCCACGGAGAGGCAGCACCATGCTGGGGCTTCTATCACATGATACCACAACTCAGAAAGGGCCACAGCTCCCTGGGGGTTGATAGGGAATCAGGCCCAGAGAGTAAGGGATTTGCCCAGGCCTGGCTCCTTCCTGTGCACCCTTACCCAGCAGTGCACCAGGAGCTCACCAAGAGATTGAGGCCTGCTCACCTGGGTGGCTTTCCCAGAGTAGCAGGAGCCAAATGATGTCCTGCGCCAGGGCCACCATGGGAATGCATTTTCCGCCCCTCTGCTTTGCCTCTCAGCACTGTCTAGAGACAGGTCACCCAGGGTAGGTTCTCAGGGCCCAGGATAGAGGGCCCAGGGCAGGAAAACTGGTCCTCCACGTTCAGGCGCTGCCAGGGAGATGCACTCTGCCGAGTTCACCCAGTCTCTAGGCCCCTCTTAGGGCGGCCTGGTCAGCCCATGGGGCAGTCAGTGTCATGTAAGGGCCACCAACATTGCGTGGGCGTCCAGCGCATCCCAGCGGGACTCAGAGCCATGCTGCTCTCCCCCTTTTGGCTGCTGACAGGAGAAGGCCTGGCCCAGGGGCTTGTAAAGGCCACACCCCCAGCCGTTTCTGCTCATTTGTGTTTTAATTTAGGTTTTAGGGTCTCTGACACGATTTGCTTCAGAAGTGGCTCCATCTCCTCTGCTTTCTGCCTCTGTTCACTCCAAGCCTCCCCTCCCCTGGAGCCCCCTCTCTCCAGTCTCCTCTATACAGGGGTTCCGAGAAGGGGGTCGCCGGAAGATCAGCCGTGGTTGTGACCTCAGCCTCTACTTCATCTTCTTCTAGTTTCAGGATGGGGGAGACAGAGGTCCCAAAAGCTTGAGCTCCTCGGCCGGCCCTGAGCTGGCCAGGTCGCTTCATTCCCAGGCCAACAGACCAGAGAGCAGCGCTCCCAAACCTCGCCCCTCCCTCTCTGAGCGGTCAGGTTTCGCCAAGGGCGCGGATATCACCTGCTGTCCCTGCTCCCTTTCTTCCAAAGTCCCCGGGGAGCGGAGGGGCGCAGTTCAGCTCCGGCTGACACCAGGTCCCTGGCAGCACCAGTCCCCAACGTCCCGGCCTCGAGCTCCATCCCGGGCCCCTCCGGCCCGCCCTGTCACCGTCACTGCCCCAAGTTCTCCCTGCAGCTCCCCCGACGCTCCCACCCACGGCTCCTACCCCGAGAGCAGGCGGGCTTCCACCCAGAGCCCGCCCCGCCCCCAACGCCGTGCAGTCCTGGGGCCGCCCACGACTCCGCCCGGGCTCCGCCTCCACGGCCGCCCAGGAGCGCGTTCCCTTCCTCCACCCGCAGCGCGCACCCGCCCCTGCCGCCCCGGCCGCCCCTGCCGCCGGTCCCTGAGGTCCCACAGCCCCTCGCTCGGCTCCCCTCCCCAAGCGCCGGACGCGCGCCGAAGCCCGCGGGGCCTGGAGGCTGCGCGGCGGGCGGGCTGGCTCGGGTTTCTGCCCGCCCCCGGCGCCGGCGTGACCCCTCCCCGGGCAGGGCGGGCCGGGCCCAGCTGGCGGCCCCGCCCCCGGCCTGGCGCTCCGGGCGCTATAAGAGGGCGGCGGCCGCGGGGCGCCCTGCGCGGGGCCAGGAGCGCGATGGTCAGCCGCCGTGGCGCGGCAAGATGCTGGATGGGCCCCTGCTGGCGCGCTGGCTGGCCGTGGCCTTCGCGCTGACGCTGCTACTTGCCGCGCTGCGCCCCTCGGCCGCCTACTTCGGGTAGGTGCCTGGCGGCCCGGCGGGCGGGGAGACTGGCGGGCAGGCCCGGCCCGGGGCGGTGCGGGGGCGGGGGCCACCAGGTGCGCGGGGCTAGGCTGGTGGGGGCCGCCGGGTTGCCTGGAGCTGTTTGTTTGTGGCGCGTGCGTCGCTGGGTCCCGGAGTCCGTGTCCCTCTGCGCGGCGCGGGGAGAGGGGCCCGCGTACCCGACGGACTGGCGTGGGGCCGCTGTCCTCTGTAACTCCGGAGTCGTCATTGCCGTGGCCTCAGCCGAGCGCCGGGCTCCCTGAAGTTCAGAGACCAAGGTGTGGTCCCTGCTCCTTTAGGCCGCCGAATTCTTGCCAAACGGCTGGAGCCTCCCAGCCCCTGCCCACCCACCCCCCTTGCAGCTTCCCCCTCCTTTCTCTCCTCGAGAAGTTAATTTAACAACAACAAAAAAATACGTACAAAATCCAGATGTTCCTTGCACTGAGCCCCAAAGGAAAAAAAATAACTCGAAGCCGGAGGAATTTATTTTTCTTGCGCTTTGCTTCTGACGCTCACTCGGGCTCCGGCTCTCCGGAGCGCGTCCGTGGGACCCGGCCGGAGCGCAGGGCCTGGCGGGGCCGCGAACACCGCCGCCCGCCGTCTCTGGGGTCGCTGCCCCGTGCGCTTCCCCGCAGCAGCAGTGTGGGTGGTTTTGGCTCGTCCCTCTCCGCCGTTCCTTCCTCCTTTGGCTTGCCCCTCACTTCCAGGTCTGGGATATCCAACCCAGCGACCTTTGGAGACCCTCGATGCGATACGCATATGGCTACACAGGAGTTTGGGGTGGCACCAATTCGGGCAGCCTTCAGGCTCTCTTCAGCCTTCCCCCCTTCCCGTCCCACGCTGACCCTGAAGTCATGCCCACTCTCTCCCCCCGACCCTTGTCCGAGGCGTCCTTCGGCCACGCTGGGCCACTACCCTCCGCCCTTCACCTGTTCCCTAGCCCCTGGCCCCCGCGTAAGCGGGAGGCCTGGCCGGCAGAGGGCCCTGTTGGTCCAGAAATGTGGCACCGCCGGGGCAGGGAGAAGCTGACTGGGCGACGAGCCCTGCAGGTGTATCCTGTTCTCAAAGAAAATAAAATATTTTCATGGGAAACTTTTCCTTTGTGTTTATCTCCCCCTCCCCTTTCTCCTTCTGTTCCTTTCTCTTGGGTTGTCTTCCAGGGTCAGCTCCATGTCCCCTTACCTGGAGCTCCCACCCCAAGGCCCTCTCCTGGCTGCCTGTGGGGCTGGCCCTGACTGGGGCCCAGGCTGTTGGGAGGCTGGCACGCCCCTGCACGCCATCTGTGCAGCCTTCACCTCGACCTCATGAGCAGAGGGAGGGTCAGAGGATGGCCGTCCATGAGTGAGTCATGCCGGCCTGCCAGCCAGCTGTGTCTTTTTGCTGTCCTGGCCCAGCCACAGGAGGAGCCTGTTCACCAGGCTCCAGACAAACCCCGGGCTTGTCTGCTCTGGCTGTGCTCTGCTGGGAGTCTGCTGCTGCCCCACTCCTGCTAGGGAAGATCAGTTCAAGGGGAGGTTGGGCTCTTGGCTTCCAGTCCTGTCCCCCACCCCTGCAGCATCTCTCTTTCCCCACTTTCCCTGCACTGTGCACCTCTGGGGAAGTCTTTGAGCTGTTAGTTTGTCTATTTTAACTTCCTCTCAGAGAAAAGTCCTGGTGGCCATGTGGCATATGGGCAAAGCTTGGTGCCCCGTGGTTTCTCTAGCTAGCTCACTTGGTTCTGCTTTTTGGCCCCAAAGGCCTGATCAAATGAGGCTCCTGAGGAGCTTGGAGGCAGATGCACTGCCCTGGTGACAGCTGGCTCTGCTGGAATCACTGCCAACCCCTGGCACCAGGCAGGAGTCAGCTCTCTGCTCAGTGGGCCTGAAGGGTGAGGGCAGCAGGCCAGCACCAGCCAGACTAGGAGAAGAGGAAAGGGACGGGTGGTGGAGGGGTCCACACGTAGCATACACCTCAGGACAGTGGTGGACAGGGTGGATTCCCAAGATGGGGCCAGGCCTGGGAGGAGGGGACTGGGTAATACATCCTTTGCTCTGTGCCACTGTATATGGAGGGCCTGCTTCTGGCCCACGGTGACTTGCTGGGTCAAGGTGTCCTTTCTCCTGGCCCAGCATAGGGGCAGAAGCAGGAGAGAGAGGGAGTAGGAGATGGCCTAAGAGAGGCAGGGTCCAGCTGGATCCAGTGGGCCTCTGTATTTGGTGTGCAGGGCAGAGGGAGCAGGAGGAAGGACCTGATCCAGGCCCTCTTATCCCTTCCCCCTCTCTGAAATCTCTGCCTGGCACCGAGGCTGGAGGCTCACAGTCAGGGCAGCTCCAGTTACAGCCCAGAAACCCAGAGAGGCTGGCCTGGGGGAGGGTCACGTGGGCGGCGGGAGTCCTCCCTGCCCCCTCTGTGAAGCTGCAACCCAACCCTGGATACGCTGCCCTGCTCCTGCTGCCCTCCTCTGGCCTCCGGCCACTAGGCAGGACCCTCCAGGCTGCCCACTGGCTATCCTCTCTTCCCTCTGACCTGGTCCTTCTCTGGCATGCTTAGCAGGTGGCATTTCCATCTGGCTCTCCCGGGGTTGTGGAGATGCCTGTGCTAGGGAGCCTAGACCCCTAGGCCCAATGCACTCTTGGAAGGAGGGGGGAATGTGGCTCCCAGCAGGAGGGCTGCCCCAGGCTTCTTGGCGAGTTGGGGATACAGACTCGCACGGACCTGGGTGGGCTGATGGCTTTGGTCTGCCTTGGATGTTGGTAGGGGGTAGTGCTTGCCGGAGCCTAGTTCCTCTCCTGGCTGTATCCTCAGGTGTGTGCTGAAACTTAGTTACAAGGGGACTCCCCAGACCCCTGGGCAAGGTTCCTGCTAGCTCCTACATGGGGCCACATCTGCGACTTGTGGAGAACTGTGCCTGGCTCTGGGGCCCCTCACTGCCGTTTGCTTCTAGACCCAGGTGCATGCTTCAGCAGCCTGCAGCAGGGGCTCCACAAGGTCACTAGACCTGCATCACAGGGCTGCCAGTGGTTTCCAACCTGGTTACTCTTCAAAAGAAGTAGGGAGGGGTGTCAGGAGTCCCGAGGCTATCTCATAGTGTTGGCCCCTGCACCCCACAGTCTGCAGGCTGGTCCTACCTCCCTGGTCCAGGCTGCCTGGAGGTTTGCATGGAGGAGGCAGCACTAGGTGTGGCACTGAGGGCTCCCCCAGCCTGGCTGGGTATTGGCATTGGAGTGTGAGGGCTACTCAGAGCAGGTCTGAAAGGCAGCCGAAGTGCTCTGAACCACCGTGAGTGGGGGGCCAAGTGGGTGTGAGGCTGTTTTTGTTATTGATATATGTAACTCACATCCTGTAAATTCACCCTGTTATAGTGGACAGCTCAGTGGTTTTTAGTCATCCACAAAACTGTGCAGCCAGCACCCTATCTAATTCCAGAATATTTTCATCATCCCAGAAACCTCATATCCCACTGCCCCACCCCCAGCCCCTGGCAACCACTAATCCACTTTCTGTCTCTGGATTTGCCTGTTCTGGATGTTTCATAGAAATGGAATCATACGATATGTGGCCTTTTGTGTCTGGCTTATTTCACTGAGCATGTCATTTTCAATGTTCATCCACGTTACAGCGTGTGTCAGTGCTTTGTTCCTCTTTGTGACTGAGCACATTCAGTTGGATGGACACATGCGGTTTTTCTCATCCGTTCAGTTGGTTTTGGGGTTGTTCCCACCTTTTGGCTGTTATGGGTAATGCTGCTGTGAACATGGGTATACAGGATTTTTGGGGGGCATATGTTTTTAATTCTTTTGGGTGTACACTAAAGTGGAGTTGCTGGGTCACACGATAATTCTATGTTTAACATTTGGAGGAACCACCAAAATGTTTTCTACAGTGGGGACACCATTTCACATTCCCACATGTAGTGCCCAAAGGCTCCAGTTTCCCCACGTCTTTGTCAGTGATTGTTATTCTATGGTATAATTTTTAACTGTTTTTATACTCGCTGTCCTGGTGGGCATGAGCGCATATCCCTGGTGACTGGTGAGGTGACATCTTTTCCTGGGCTTGCTGGACGTCTGTGTGTCTTCTTTGGAGTAATGTCCGTTCTGTTCCTTTGCTCAACTTCTGGTTAAGTTTCTCTTTTTGCTGTTAAGTTGTAAGAGTTCTTTATATATTTTGGATCTTCCTTGAACTGAGGAGAACCTGGTTTCTTGACCTGTGACAGCCCACTGTCTGGCCCCTGCACATGGAAGCTGTCCCCACAGGTCTTCCTACCTTGACCCCCCAGCTTAACTGTGTGAGGAGCTGGGGTTCAGCTGCTTGTCTGTCTACCAGAGTCTGTTCTGGGGGCCTGATGGAGGGCCTGGTGGGGGGCCTTGCTGAGGAGGCTGCCCCAGTGCTACTTGGAGGGGCTGCTGTCACGGCGGCCATGCACACAGCATCAGGGAGATGAAGGCTCCCTCAGCTTCTCTGGGCACCCAGCTTGGGGCCCAGTGGGGGCAGGGCATGTGGGCACATGCCTGCGGGTGGCTCAGAGGAGGGGTGCCCAGCTGGTCCCAGGAGGAAAGAGGGAGGGCAGCTTCCTAGGGCCAGAGGAGCAGCCCTGCTGTGGAGTGATGATGAGGCTGTGTGGTGGGCCTGTGAGGGTGAGGAGTAAGAGAGGGTACTGCCGGGAGAGTAGGGTGGCCCCAGTGGGGTGCAGGGGCTGTGTGTGGGATAAGGGCTGTGTGTGGGATGGGGACCAAGGCCCAGCTGTGGACAACCAGAGAGGGACTGCAGGGGAGAGAGAGGCCCCAGCAGCCTCTGGCTGGGGACCAGGGGTGGTGGTACACAGAGGGGACCAGGCAGGGTTGTGGATGATAGTCAGGAGGGTGCTGTCCACGGAGACCCACCTCAGAACAGGTGTGCCTGGACCCAGAGTTTGGGGGACAGGCCATGGAGAGCAGAGTGCTCTAGGGAAGAGGGGTGGCTTTTCCCAGGAGCTGAGAGGCAAGGGGACCCAGGTGAAAGACCTTATTGCCATGTCTAGGGTAGCCAAGGGGCCACAGGGAGAATGTTGAGGTCTCCTGGTTGTGGCCCTATGCCCTGTGGGTGAGACCTCCAATGCCAGGCCAAGGGGGCACTCAGGTCAGGGGAGGATGGTGGTGTGTGGAGGGGCCTAGCATTCAGCCTTCCAAGGATGGGGGATTCTGCTAGTACTCATGGCCCGGGGCCCTGGAGGCCATCAAAGGGACTGAGGTGTCCTGGTCTCCCAGGTGGGTCTGGGGCAGTAGTGGGGAGGCAGGTGGAAGGACCAAGCAGATAGACTGAGGTTGGGAGGACCAGCCACTTCCTGCATCTCTGATCTCCAGTGTCTGTCCCTCTTCCTCCTCCTCCCAGCCAGCCTGCTCTGGGGGGACCATGAACCCCCTCACCCTGTTGACACTAGCCTGCCCTGGCCTCCTCCCACAGGCCCGGGGAGGGGAGGGCACTCTCCCCTGGCTGCCCAATACAATGACCAGATAGAGGCAGGTGGGAGCACAGGGCCAGGATAGGGCTCTGGGGTGGGGTCTTGTGATGGGGAGTGCTGTGTGCGAGCCTTGTGCTGGGCCTGAGGTGAGGAGGAAGCCGCAGCCACCTGGCTCCCTCAGCTGTGAGAGCAGACGTCCTGCCACAGCCGGTGGCTGTCTGGATTGGGTGGGGGTGTTGGACAGCTGGTCTGTTCTTGCTCTTGTTCTTGCCACGGTGGCCCTGGACCTGACTCCAGTGCCTCAGGCACCAGCATGACCCTGGGTGAGCTCCAGAGTGGCCCCAGCCAAGGACACCCCTGCCCAGGGGCATCTCAGTGTTGAGGACAATAGGAGAAGTGTGAAGGCAGCTTTTCTCATGGGAAAGAATCTGCACACACGATTTCTCCCCTGTGGGCCATGGGCCCTGGACTCTGAAGGAGAGATGAGCTGATAAGGGGCCTGGCTCTGCTCTCCTGGCTAAAGAAAAACGACACCTGTCAGAGGCCAGCACTTAGTCTCCTTAATCCTGGCCTGGGGGCACCAGCTCCCTTTGTGTATTGTCTCTGCGGGTGGTGAGTGTCCCTGTGGTACCCACCCTGCTTGCTGGGCTGTAGCGGGGTGAGGAGGAGGCCCAGTTGTCTGGAAGGTGGGCAAGACTGGGCCCCACCGGGAGGGGAGCCCCTGGCAGGTAGGGCAGGGCCACCCTGTTCCAGGTCAGCCTCAGCTGTCAGCTGCTGTAGGAAGCCAGAGGATAGTCCAGTAACATCGTACTTCACTGTAGCCCGAGCTCCCCTCTGAGGAGGCCAGGAGGACCCTTCATGGGGTCTCCTCCAAACTGTGCTGGGCCAGAGGCCTCCCCTGGCTCTGGGCCCAGGAGCCCAGTGTGGGGTCCAAGGCATTCACCAGGTGGGCCAGCCCCTGCTCTGACCTCTGCCTGCTACCCTCACACCTGCTGGCCTCAGGTGGATATCTGGATGCCAGCTTTGTGGGTGGCATGGGCGCTGTGCTGAGGGGTGGAGGGCAGCCTGGAGTCCCCAGAGTGAGGGTGCAGGGTGAGAGCCTGGGGCTCTGCTGGATGAGGGTGGGACAAGGTGGCTGGCTGTGCTTCAGGCCCGGTGGCCTGGGCTAGGCAATGACTTTCCCAAGAGGGCTAATCACCAAGGGATATCTGTGAGCTGGGCCGGTCTGGTTGGCAGGTGGCTGTGCTCGGGCTGCCACAGGAGGGCAGCCCCCGACCTGGGTGGCAAGAGGCAGCCAGGCTCTGTGACCTGAGGACCGGCCTGCGTCCTCTCCTACCCCTCCCAGTGGTTCTCTACTGGCCTGGCGCCTCTGGCCGCAGGAGGAAGCCCAGCCGCCCAGCTGGCAGGCCCTGCACCTCGAGACCGGCAGCCGGACGAGGGAATGGAAAAAGGCAAGCCTCAAGCTGCGTTTGTTTTTCTTAGCGATACCTGAGGTAGATGTGGCCAGGGAAGTGGTCTGGCCCTCGTAGAGAGGCTGCCAGGGGCTCCCAGACCAGCACATGTCAGAGCCACTCCCTCCCGGCTTGCCCACCCTGTCTGTGCCCTGCACCTGGCAGGCCTGCTCTAGGTAGGGAGCCAGTCATCGAGGTGACTCTGGGGGTGGCTGAGATGGCCTCCAAGCACCTGCCTGGCCTCTTGCTTGTCCCTCCATGACATCCCTGTGGATCTATGGCCATCTCGGTATGGTGACTGGGATACAGAGGTGGCCTCGCTGCTCTTGTTCCTCCATGAAGCCACCACTACCCATCTTCTCCTTTCAGCCATCAGTGAAACTGGGATCCCACAGGCTTCCTTTCCACTCTGGGCTCTAGCATCCTGCTCCTGGAAGGAGCCAGTCACCAGCAACCCTCAGGGTCTGTGGGTCCTGTGGGTTCTGTTCGCTCTGGGGGCCACCAAGGGTGGACAGACATTTCTCTTAGGCAAAGCACAGGTCCCCATGTCCTGGGGTTTGCTGAGTCATATGTCTGCCAGCTGACTCTCAGGGTGGCCGGACCTGTGTGAGAAGCTTCCCTTGGGTGGCCAGTCAGTGGTGGAACTGGGAGCTCTTTGTGCCCTTGAATATTGGGGCCCCATGAGGTAGGGAAACAGGGGTCCTACAGCTCTCCCAGCTGATGGAGGTGACAGCCATTAGAGACATGGGGCTGTTCACACTGCCACAGTGTGAATGGCCTGTCCATGTGGGGCTGTCCTCCTGTCCACAGCCTCCTGTCCTGGCCTCTTTGTCATGCTGGGCACTGGGTCGTGGTGGAGCACTCCGAAGTACCTAGACCTGGTCAGCGTCCCTGCCCCCCTGCCCCCATCTCTGCTGCCCACATGCTGGGCAGGGGGCTGCAGGCTGCAGGAGAGTGGAGGGTTAACCTCAGAACCAGTGTCTCAGCACTGGAATTTGTTTTGAATTTGATTCACACAGAAATTAAATGCCGTCTGGTGGGGCTGAGGTTTCCTTGGCAAGGCACTGCGGCTTCTGGAACTCCTGCCTTTTCCCCTCCGCCCAGCTCAGGGTCTCAGCTTCCCCCACGCCTGGGGAGCTGAGTTTGTGGGCAGGGTGGCCCTTAGAGTGTCCAGGCCTGTTGGCAGGAGGAAGGGTGGTCAGAATCTGTCACCATCCCACCCCCAGCAGAAAGAAGCAAGACATTGGGTGGGGGGCTGCTGGAGAGGGTGTGCCAGGCCTGGCTGGGCTGTTCAGGGGTGGGGCCCTAAGGGCAAGGACATCTCTGGCCCCAGCCTGGGCCACACCTGCACTCTCCAACCCTCATTTAGCAGTGCCCATCTGCCACCTGGCTGCCTTTGGGGGCAGGTGTGATGGTGTGTGACCAGCTAAGAGGGGTGGCCCCTGTCCCCAAGCACGCATGCCTAATGGCCTCAGGCCTGGCCCTCAGAGAGGACAGGTGTCCACAGACTTGGCCCTGGCTATCCTAGGCTCTTTCGCACTTGCTGTGCAGCAAAGCTCAGGTCCCTGCAGAGCTGCTGTGGGCAGTCAGGGGTGGTCAGGGCGAGATTCCCAACAGTGTGGGGCCCAACGCAGGACAGCCTTGTCTCCAGGCCCTTACCTGGGTCACATCTGCAGACACCTTTTTTCAAGTAAGGTTGCATTCTGGGGTTCTGGATAGGTGTGAGAATGGGTCCCTTTATCCTTTGTTTAGCTTATTCTTGTGAACCGATTATCAAATATGGTGACCAGCAGGTTCAGGGATCACCAGGCTTCGGGGAAGTGTGACCAAAGCCACGTCGAAATGATGGCAGTGGATGAGTCAGCGTGCAGCACAAAGCAAGTTTCACTCTCTGCAAAGAATGAGATACACAAATTGACTCAGCAAGTCTGGAAGCCCAAGTAGAATTGGGGAAAAATTTTGGGTAGTGGACTGATTTAAAAGCAGATTAGAAACAGCTGAAGAGAATTAGCAAACTGGAGGATAGGTAAGGAGACATTGCTGGGGTGTGGCCTGGGCAGGAGACCGAAGCAAACAGAGGGTGTGAGACCGGGGCCATAGGAGGCCCTGCATGCTCACCAGTGCCCGGAGGTGGGGGCAGGGCAGTGTCTGGAGAGAATGGCCAAGGATTTCCTGAAACTTCTGGGAGCAGTCAAGGGGACTGCAGAGGCCCAGTGTCTTTCCAAGCAGACATGTGAAAATTCAGGACGGAATATAATGACTTGGTAGCACAAAACACTGAGCACAGAATTTTAAAGCAGTCTGAGAAACAGAATGCAGGTCACCCTTCTGAGGGGCCTCGAGCTGACAACTCACCAGAGATGCAGTGTGGGAAAGAAAGTAACTACCCATAGCATGGTGAGATCAAGACATTCCCAAGGTGCTCGGAAGGAGACAGGCATGCTCAACTCAGGCCCAGGGAGAACCTTGGGAATGAAGTGTACTGGTGAGAAATGAACAGAAGGGAAGCCCTGGAGTTGGAGGTGAATAAATCTACATCTGTGAAGGTCTGGGGAACAGCTGAGGAGGAGGCATAGGACGTGTGTCCTGCTATGGGGAACATCTCACGGATTGTACAAAATGAAGCGAGGGGGACATAACGAAGGATTTCATGCCAGTAAATCTGAAAATTCAGGAGGAAATAGAGAAAACCAGAAAACTAACAGAAACAAACTCAAGATAGGGAAATGTCAACTAATACCATAATAAGTAAAGAAATTGGGTCACCGAAATGTAAATGGTGAGACTACTGTGGAAACTATCTGGCATTTCTACAATTAAACATGGATTTCTTCTGTGACCCAGCAGCATGGGGCCATGCTCGCAAGAAATGAGCCAGTGAGCGCATTAGCGGTCATAGTGGCACAGAGCTAACAGGTAAGCACCTCGTCAGATGTCTGTCAGCTGAGGGGTGAACAGGACAGGCTCCATCCTACAGTGAGACATTATTTGAAAATAAAAAGGCACGGACACTTGCTGCAATGTGGATGAATCTTGAAAATGTTGTGCTCAGTGACAGAAGCCAGCCACAGGGTGTGTGATTTCATTATATGAACCGTCCAGGATAGGTAGATCCACAGAGACAGGAATGGTATGGAGTTTATTTTTCAGGTGATGAAAGTACCCAAAAAGTGGCTATTTGCGCATATGTGTGATTATCCTACAAAACACTGACTTGTGCACATTAAATTCTATGGTATGTGAATTATATCTCAATAAAGTTGTTTTCAGAAAAGAGAAGAGAGAAATTGGACCAGAAAGGAAGTTGTTCCACCAGGAAAAAGTCCGCCTGTGTGGCTTCATGACAGGTTCTGCCAAACAGTTATGTAGACACAAACCTTTTAGGACATCTAAGAAAGTACACTCACTCAGGCACCTAAACTCAGCAGGAAGAGCACAGACAAGAAAGCTGGAGATGCGAAAGGCCCAGACAAAGTGCCACTAAGAACCATCATGCCAGGATCACTGCGGTCCAGTGTGGGAATCCCCACTGTGGCCAATCAAAGGACAAAAGTCACATACCAAAAGGTATGGGGATGACATTGGATGAAGTTCAGCATCCATTTATGATTTTTAAAAGGCTCTTAGCAAACTAAAAGCAGAGGGAACTTCTAGGTCCCAATACATGGGAGGCACTCGGTGAACCTCATACTTCACAGTAAAGTGGCAAAAGCTTCTCTTTGAGACTGGTAGACGGGGACTGCGGCTGCCACCCCTGTCTGAATGGGGCTGAGGCCAGCTGTCTTAACAGCCTCTCAGGCAAGACGGGAGTCTTCCTCACCCAGTGAGTGTGCCCCGGCTCTGTGGGCACACTTTCCAAGTCTCTGGCCTTGTGGCGTCCTGCCGGCCTTCAGAGCACCTTCGTCTCCCACGTGAGTTTGTGCATGTGGAGGGGACATGGCAAAGCAGAGGGTCTCCACTTCCTAGTGGTGCACAGCAAGATGGGGAGCTTTTGGAGGATATTTGGGGACAGTATTCATGATATTAGAATAGGGGTGGGTTTCTAAAATGAGACAGAAATAACACAGACAGGAGAAGGCTAAACATTGAGGTGCAATAAAGTTAACTTTTGTTTACAGAAAGACATCATAAAGAGAATGGAAAGGTAGCCTTCATCCAGGAATAGGGGAAACGCTTACCCTTCCTGCAGGATGTTTGCACCAGGTGTGGGTACTGTGGAGATTGGATGGTGGTCTCCTCTGACCTCTGTGGGCAGGGACTCAGGAACTCCCCAGCACAAGGCTGTGTCTTTCTTTTTAGAAAGTACTAAAGGTTTAGGCTTTACATTTAGGTCTATGATCTGTATTGAATTAATACGTTAATATTTGTATACAGTAGAAAGTATAGATCAGTTATTTATTTATTTGCATATAGCTATCTAATTGCTCCACTACCATTTGTTGAAAAGATTATTCTTTCTGCACCAAGTTGCTTTTGCACCTTTATTAGCAAAATCTGTTTCCCATATATGTGTGGGCCTATTTCTGGGCCTTTGTATTTTGTTCCTTTGCTTCATTTGTCTGTGTTGACAAGATACCATACTTCCTTGGTTACTGAGCTTTATAATAAATCTTGAAATCAGGTAGTGTCAGCCCTCCAACTTTCTTCTTTTTTTTTTTAAGTTGCTTTGGCTATTTTACCCCCCCCCCCACCCCCTACTGCCTTCCCTTTGGCAACTATCAGCTTGTTCTCTATATCATGGGTCTGTTTTTGTTTTGTTTTGTTTATTCATTCATTTTTTTAGATTCCATGTATATGAGAAATCATATGGTATTTGCCTTTCTTTGTTTGACTTATTTCACTTAGCATAATACCCTCTGGGTCTATCCATGTTGTTGCAAATGGCAAGATTTCATTCTTTTTTATTGTTGAACAATATTCCATTGCATATATGCACCACATCTTCTTTATCTGTTTGTCTATTGATGGACATCTGGGTTGCTTCTGTATGTTGACTGTTACTAGTAAAGCTGCAGTGAACATAGCAGTGCATACATCTTTTCAAATTAGTGTTTTCTGTTTTCTTTGGATTAATACCCAGAAGTGGAATTGCTGGATCATAAGGCCATTCCATTTTTAATATTTGAGGGAATTCCATACTGCTTTTCACAGTGGCTGCACCAATTTACAATCAAACCAACAGTGCAAAAGGGTTCCCCTTTCTCCACAATCTCACCAGTGCTTGTTGTTTGTTGATTTATTAATGTTAGCCTCCTGAAAGGTGTGAGGTGGTGTTTCACCGGAGTTTTAATTCGCATTTCTCTGATGATCAGTGATGTTGAGCATCCCTTCGTATGTCTGTTGGTCACCTGTTTGTTCTCTTCGGAGAAGTGTGTTGTGTGTTTATGTGTACTGAGTTGTATGAGTTCTTTATATATTTTGGATATTAACTTTTTATCAGATGTATCATTTGCAAATATCTTCTCCCATTCAGTGGATTGTGTTTTCATTTTATTGATAATTTCCTTTACTGTGTAAAACCTTTTTAGTTTGATGTAGTCCCATTTGTTTATTTTTTCTTTTTATTCCCTTGCTCAAGGAGATAATATCCAAATATATGTATATATAGCTGACAGCAATGTCAAAGAGTTTACTGCCTATATTTTCTTCTAGGAATTTTATAGTTTCAGGTCTAACATTAAAGTCTTTGGTCCATTTTGAGTTTATTTTTATGTATGGTGTTGGAAAGTGGTCCAGTTTCATTTTTTTGTATGTGTGTGTCCGATTTCCCAACACCATGTACTGAAGGGACCGTCTTTACCCCACTGTGTATTCTTGTCTCCTTTGTCATGCATTGACCATGTAGAGGTAGGTTTATTTCTGGGCTCTATTCTGTCCCATTTGTCTGTGTGTCTGTTTTTATGCCAGTACCAGGCTGTTTTGATTACTGTGGACTTGTAGTATAATTTAATATCAGGTAGTATGATACCTCCCACTTTGTTCTTTCTCAGGCTTGCTGGGGCTATTCGGGATCTTTAGTGGTACCATGTAACTTTTAGGATTATCTGTTCTAGTTCTGAGAAGAATGCCATTGGTATCTAATAGCAACTGCATTGAATCTATAGATTGCTTTGGGTAGTGTGGGCATTTTAACAGTTTAATTCTTCCAACCCATGAGCAAGGTATATCTTTCCATTTATTTATGTGTTTAATTTAATTTCTTCATTGTCTTACAGTTTTCTGAGTCTTTCACTTCTTTGGTTATTTATTCCTAGGCATTTTATACTTTTTGAAGAAATTGTAAATGCGATTGTTTTCTTAATTTGTCTTTCTGATAGTTCATTGTTGGTGTATAAAAATGCAACCGATTTCTGTATATTGATTTTGTATCTTACAGTTTTACTGAAATCATTTATTAGTTCAGTTTTTGGTGGAGTCTCTACTGCAAATAATGAGTTTTACTTCTTCCTTTCTGATTTGGGTATCTTTTATTTCTTTCTCTTGTCTTATTGCTGTGGCTAGGGCTTCCAGTACTGTGTTGGATAAAAGTGGTGAAAGTAGTCATCCCTGTCTTGTTCCTCACCTTAAGGAGAATACTTTAGCTTTTCACTGTTGAGTATGATGTTAGCTGTGGGTTTGTCATGTATGGCCTTTATAATGAAGTATATTCTTTTTATGTCCACTTTGTTGGGAATTTTTGTCATAATAAGATGGTGAATTTTATCAAATGCTTTTTCTGCATCTATTCAGATAGTGGTTTTTATCTTTTATTTTGTTAATGTGATGTGTTGAGTTAATTGATTTATGGATGTTGAACCACCTTTGCATCCCTGGTATGAATCCCACTTAGTCATGAAGTATAATCCTTTTAATGTGCTCTTGAATCCAGTTTGCTAATATTTTGTCAGGAATTTTTACATCTGTATTCATCAAGGGTATTGGCCTGTAATTCTCATGTTCTCCACCCCATCCCACACCATCTCTCTCTCTTTCCCTTTTTGGTAGTGGTTTTATCTGATTTTGGTATCAGGGTTAACGCTGGCCCCATAAAATGAGCTTGGAAGCATTTCCTCCCTCTTCAATTTTTACAGTAGTTTAAGAAGGATACGTATTAATTTTTCTTTAAATGTTTGGCTGTCTCTTGAGTGAGAACTGCTTCTACACTTCCCTGGACACACTGTATCTTTTGAAAATGTTAAAGATTAAAGGGAAATACCTGAATGTGGTAAACTGCATTTAGGTCTTATTGTTACTTCTTCCTGGGAAGCAGGTGCAGCACTGTGAGAGGTGGCCAGCCAGATGAAGCAGGGATTGGAGGGATTCTGCTGCCTCTCAAGGGGCTGCTGCCTGTGGGCATCCTGCCTGGGCTCACTGCTTCCACAGGCTGCCTGTGTAGGCTTGTGGGCTTGTCTGCCCTGGGCCAGGCGTTTGCTTGGGGTAGGGATGAGGGGTGGCAGCTGAGTTGAGCAGCTGGGCAGGCTGAGCTGGGGCCTGTGCTATGCCAGGTGGCCTGGGCTACTTTTGGGGCTGGAAGGCACAGCTCCCAAGGCAGGTAGAGTGGGCAAAGGTTCCTTGCCAGGCTAGCGTACAGGGGCAAGAACCTGCACTTGGGTGGGGGGTGAGGTGAGGGACTCAACCTGTGCTGTATGATGAATGTTGTTTTGGATACATCACACATGCACAGGACAATATGTGAGAAGCTCACAGGCCACAGGTGACAGAGGGGTGTTTCCTGTGCCCCCGGCTGCCTGTGTCCTAGGTTGCCCCTGTACCTGTAGACAAAACATGCAGCACTGAGGCAGGCAGGCCAAGTCTGCCATGGAGGGATGAATCCAGGTGTTCAGTCCATCTCCAGTTTTTTGTACAGTAGCCCCCTAATTCACAGTCATTTTTGCTTTATGCAGTTCTAGTCACCGTCATCAGAAATATTAAATGGAAAATTCCAGAAATAAACAATTCATAAGTTTTAAATTGTGTGATGTTTTGAGTAGCACGATGAAATCTCACACTGTCTGTTCTATTCCACCCAGGACATAGCTTGTCCCTTTGTCCAGCATTCCTACATTGTAGACACTCCCTGCCTGTGAGTCTCTGAGTACCTGTCCTGATGATCAGCTTGGTTATCAGAGAGAGAGGCTGCATTCAAATAACATCTATACAGTATATTATTAGAATTGTTCTAATTGTTTGTCTCTTACTGTGCCTTCAGAGAAAAGTACAGGAAAAATCACAGCATGTGAAAGATTTGGTACACTACTCAGGTTTAAGCATCCACTGGGAATATATTGGAACATATGTCTTGGAACATATTCCTGCAGATAAGGATTGACTGTATAACCAACAGCACCTCCAGAGTTTTAGTGTGACAGCGCTGAGTTAAGTAACATGTGAGTGACGTGTGTATGTTTTAAGGTAACACATCTGTAGCCTGTATTTCTAGAAAGAGAATTGGTGGGTAAATTTTTGTAGATACCTGAGTTCAGAATTCCAGCCACAGAAGGACACCTCTCCTCGTCCTGGACAATAATCTTACCAGATTTGGGCTCATCTGATGAATGAAAAGTAACATCAGTATATTTTTATTCTGTGTTCCTTTGATTGGGGTGGAGGCTAAACTTTAACAGTGGCTGTATTTCCTCCTTTGAACTGTAAGTTCACACTTGTGTCCTCTCTAATTGACTCCTTTCACTATTGATTTTAAGGAAAATACACATACACACATGTATGTGCACACACACACAGCACACAAGCAAAGGAAGTGGGCCCTTGGTCTGGGATCTGAGTTGCAACATTTCCCCCAACTCTTGTTTATTGTTTTTTAAAACTCTATGCTACTTTTTCACTGTGCAGAGATTCTTGTATTTTTAGAGTCAAATTTATTACTTTCTCAAGGTCTGCTGAATTGAGTCACTCTGAAAAAAGCCTGCCGGAGTCTAGGCGTGGTCCATAAACCTCTCCTCTTCCCTCCAGCACTACTGTGGTTCCTCTGGGTTTGGGTTCCTGTCCTGGATCCCTGGCTCCCATCACTGGGGCCTCTTCCGTCGAGGCCGGCCAGCCTTGCTCCCTGACCCCTGATGTCGTCTGCCCACTTCTCTTGCCACCTAGCACCTCCATAAGGGTCTGTCCTCTGCATCCCAGGCTGTGAGCCCTGAGGCAGGGCCATGCACCGAACACTCCTCGACAGTTTAGGGGTCTGGGCAAGGGCTGCCTGGGTGCTGGTGTTGGGGAGTTAGGGAGGGGCTGCCATGGGAGCAGAACAGTGTACCTGTATTAGGGTTGCACCCTCATGCCACCTGTATAGGTGGGGGAATCCTCCCCTCACCCTGAATGTGTAGTGTGGACACAGTTGGCCCTGGGTGTTATGGGACTTCTGTTTTTGGCCCCATATGCAGTGTGGATGAGGGGACCCCGAGTATGGGGGACCCCTGTCCTCAGCTTCCCTGGACAGGGAGGCAGTGTGGACCCAGGTATGGGAGGCTCCTGCCCTTAGCCCCCATGTGCACTGTGGCCTGGGTACAGCCCTGGTGGGGGACCCCTGCCCTGTTCTCCCATGTTCAGGGTGGGTGGGAGGCACCATAGCCCACCCTCTTTCCTCTCTCCTTGTTCATCCTCACAGCTGCCCTGCCTAGGCTGGCCCCAGGTTCTCTCACGTTTGCCCCACCTTAGGGGGTCCTCTTGGATGCTGGAATGTTTTGGCACCTCCTGGAGCTTGGTTAATCTCATGCAAGTTGGAGGCTGCAGGGTTTCTGCTGCCTGGCACTCGTTCTGGGCACAGCTGTTGACATTCCTGTCTGGGGACAAGTCTGCACTGTGTGAGCTGCCTTTGTGTGGGGAGCACAGCTTTTCTAGTCTCAAGCTTGGGGTCTGCGGGCCCCTGCCTGTTCCCCGTCTGCCTCAGCAGCTGTCTTGGGGCAGGAGGCCTGGAAGTCCATGAGGCTGCCTGTGGCAGTCCCTGCTGTATCCCTGTGCCTCGGTCATAAAGACCTAAACCCTGCAGTGGCATTGGGGGTGCAGGTCTCTGGCTGGCTTGCTTGCCTTTTCCCTTACCTGCTTTCTCTCTAGCGCAGCATCCCAGCCTGGAGTTCACAGGCACTTTGTTCTTGAAGGTCTTGATGCCTCTCTACCTGCAACTGTGGGCCACCCACTCCAGGCCCATCCTGTGCCTCAGGACCTTTGGGGTTCTCCCCTAGCCTTTGCCCATGTTGGGCTCTCATGGTGCATGGGGATGGGGGAGCAAGGGTGGCTCCTGGCTCAGAGCATTATTCAGAAGAGAGCTGGCCCTGCAGTGATGTTTTCAGAGGTGAGAGCTAGTGAGGACATGGCCAGAGCTCTATTCTGGTGCCATGCTGGCTGAGCAAATGGGGAGTAGGGCCCAGGCCTGGGGTGGGTCTTCTCATGAGCCAGAGTGTGGAAGGGATGGGGTGTGGGGCGCACCCTTGGTCTGGGGCCTGCCTCTGTAGCTTTTGTGACCCTCTAGGGATACCTTGCTCCTGCCTGTATGCTACTCCCCTTTGCACCTTGGGGCCTTTTGCCCTGGTGTCCCTCTGTCACCTGGCTCCCCACTGGTTCTCCTGCCCTCAGAGCTGGTTGGAATGAATGAGGCAGGCCCTGCCCTTTCAGGGTCTTGGGGCCCACCTGGGCCCTCAGCAGGCTAGATGCCCCCACCCTAGGCAGGGCCTAGGGAGAGGCCATGCTGGGGTATGTATGGGGTGGCCCTGAAAGGGAGTGGGGGACAGGGGAGCTTTGAAAGTCAGTATCCAGGTTGTCCTCAGAGGAATATCGCTGCTAGGGTGGGTTCTAGGAGGGCCCACCAATCCCTTCTCCTGAAGAAAGCTGTGGCTCTGAGAGTCAGCCTCGAGGCCACTGTGCCCCTCAGTGGGGCCTTTCCAGGAGCAGCAGGAGGGAGGATGGGGTGTGGTGAGGGACCACAGTTCCCATGGGTGTGTTGGTGTGGGAGGCTTGTTTCCAAGATGCTTGAATGGGGGTTATAAGCCCCACCCCTGTCCAGGTCGGCCTCTCTCCCTCCCAAACGCTGAGGGCCTGGGTGTGGCTCTACTTGGACATGCCTGGGGCCCAAACGAGCAGTTGTCTCTCTGGGGACACTGACACCATAGCATACAGAAGGCCAGGCCTGTCAGTCCCTGGATGGAGCAGGTCAGAGGGGCAGATTATAGACCCTGCAGGCCAGGGCCCAGGGTGGAGCTGCAGGAAAAACGGGTGGGTTTCCGAGGGGCACCTGGGTCCTGGGCTGGGAGGTCTGCTCTGGTGCAGGCGTTTTGGCAGATCTCTTGGGACCCGGGGACCACGTGGGCAGGATGCTGGAGGGCAAGGAGTGTACTAGGACCCTCCCAAGGGCCCACCCCCAGCGGGGGACGGCAGACGTGAGTTCCTCCAGCAGGGTAAGTGGGCAAGAGATTGGGTGGTGGTGGGGGGCATGTGTGCTACCTGAGCCCTCAAGGCCGGAGTGTGGGTGTGCAGAGGTTCTTCCTCTGGGGCGGTGTTTGCCCTGGTCTCTCTGCACAGGCTGACCGGCAGCGAGCCCCTGACCATCCTCCCGCTGACCCTGGGTCCTGAGGCAGTTGCGCAGGCGCACTACAAGGCCTGTGATCGACTGAAGCTGGAGCGGAAGCAGAGGCGCATGTGCCGCCGGGACCCGGGCGTGGCTGAGACACTGGTGGAGGCAGTCAGCATGAGCGCCCTGGAGTGTCAGTACCAGTTCCGCTTCGAGCGCTGGAACTGCACCCTGGAAGGCCGCTACCGAGCCAGCCTGCTCAAGCGAGGTGCGCGGCACTGGAGGTGGGGCAATGGGCTGCCGGGTCCAGGTGCACCAACCCCTGGTGCACCATTGGAGGGGTCCTGGGTCGAGGAAGAGGAGCTGGGGCCTAGAAGACCCTGGAGCTAGCTCCTGCCCCACCCCTCCCAACTGCCTTGACCCCACCCTCTGCCTCTGCCCCTCCCAACTACTCAGTCCCTGTCCTCCTGCCCCTACCTCTTCCTCCTGCCCTGTCTGCACACAAGCCTGAACTGTTGCTGGCAGGACTAGGAGCCTTTGGCAGCTTTGACAGGTCCCCAGGCAGCTCTGATGGCTTTTGTCACATGCCTGTGGCTAAGGCCCAGTGCCAGCAGGTGTCCAGCTGGTGCTCCTAGCACAGAGTTTCATCTCATCTCTCATGTCTCCTCCACACATGGGAGCTGTTGGGGACTCTAAGAGCATCATGATGTCCTTATTTAAAAACCGGGCACTTCAGGCCCAGGCAGAGCTTCTGTAGGGCCATGGGCCGTTCTGGTGGGTGGGAGACCCAGACGAATGGGGTCACTGATTGCCAGACAGAACCAAGGCCCCAGTACCCCTGGATCCTCCCCATCCCACCTTACTCATGCACATAGGAGAGCCTCTCCCCCAGGTACACCATCAGCCTAGGCAGGTATTTTCCCCTCCCTGCACCCCAAATGGATCATAGGAAGGATCCCACCAGCAGTCAGGGATTCGGGGCTTCATCTGGAATGCTATGGTTTGGCTGCAAAAGGTGATGGGGGGCTGCTGCTGTGCCACTGCTGACCAGCCCCACTGCCTCCCCAGGCTTCAAGGAGACGGCTTTCCTCTATGCCATCTCCTCAGCTGGCCTCACACACGCACTGGCCAAGGCCTGCAGTGCAGGCCGCATGGAGCGCTGCACCTGTGATGAGGCGCCTGACCTGGAGAACCGTGAGGCCTGGCAGTGGGGCGGCTGCGGGGACAACCTCAAGTACAGCAGCAAGTTCGTCAAGGAGTTTCTGGGCCGGCGGTCAAGCAAAGACCTGCGTGCCCGTGTGGACTTCCACAACAACCTCGTGGGTGTGAAGGCAAGCGGGGAGGGGGTGGGGTGCCAGGCAGGGGAGGGCTGCTGTGGGGGCGGTGGTGAAGGGGGCAGGCCAGGGTCAGAGAGGGCTGGGAGGAGATGCGGTCTGCTGTCTCTGTGCTTTTGCTCTAGCCAGGTGGTACCAGCCAGGGTCCTCCATTCTCAGCTTATATAGGCTTATTACCTGCCAAATAGATGGAGATGCTAGTTGTCACAGAGGGTGCCCGTGGCCTCCTGTGGAGAGTGTCCTCTGGCCTCCCATGGAGAGGTGGAGCTGGAAGGCCTCCTTTCTGCTAGTTGGGGTGGAGCCAGGTGGGTCTGGACCCATCTGCATCTGGCCCTGGGTGGTTAAGGCTACCAGGAAGGTCTCTGTCACGGATACCATCTATCCAGGAGGAGGGCAGACTGAGAGCCTGCCTGCCAGAGCCGAGAGGCAGGTGGTGCTGTTACCAGGGACCTAGGTGGATGCAATATGGGGAGTGTGCAGGCCAGGAGTCCTGGGGAAAGGCTGGGTGCTGCTGGTCCAAGTGTGTGTATGGGGAGGTACTTATGCCTCAGGGTTCTCCATTGTGTCCAGGATTCTCTTCTGAGCGAATCCAGCTCAGAAAACTCAGGAAAAGGTGTGTCTTGATGTTTTGGGTTGGGCCCTTCTGGGGGTTGCTGGCTGCAAGCATGGCTGGGCCCAAGGGGACCTGTCTCCTGCCACCCTTCACCCTTCCTGCAGGCCCTTGGCTCCCCAGCCCACAACACTGGACTAGGCATCAGGCCCATACCTGTAGTCCTTATGTGTGTGGAATTCCAAGCCCTTAGTACCCCAGCAACTTGGTCCACCAAATGCCCCCCAGGCTCAGCCATTGTCTAGGACCTGCACAGGATGCCAGGAATGTGGAGCCCTAGCCAGAGGGGATATAATGAGACAGCCTACTCAGTCTTAGCCTTGTTATTGACTAGCTGAAGTTCTGAGTCTTGCAGGGGAGCTCCTTCCCTCCTTCCGTCCTGTGGGTAAGGGTGTGGGGAGATTAAATCCCCAAGGCAAGGCCCTTTCTTTTCCTTTGTACTTGCCTCTGATAAACTATAAATGAAAAGTCAGAATACAAAAAGTGCTCCATTAGCTCCAGGCCTGGGTAAGCAGCGTTTTAATTAAATTTGTCATGTTTCTCAGCAAAATATCATTAAATGTGACTCTTCTGTTACATGGCCAGGGAACATGGCTGTGTTTCTTAATCCCCTTAGGTGGCCATCTAGGGAGCTCAGGCTTGGCTTGGGCCAGTGGAGAGGGCTTCCCTGCCCTTCCTTCCCACATCCCTCCAGGGACCCCTTGTGGGCAGTCTGCCAGGAGGCTCAGTGGGCAGCTGGCCTGACCTTCTGGTTTGGCAGGTGACATCCAAGTTCTGGAAGAGGAAGGATTCTGTCTGGGTCTCAGGTAGCTTCCCAGAGCCTGAGCAGAACTTGGTCCTGGGCCACACCTGCTCCTGTCCTAGCCAGCTGCCTCCCACTTCTGGGTCGGTCAGGTGGCACCTGTGTTTGCAGCAAACCAGGCCCTAGTGCTCAGGCAGGGACGTGGTCAGCTCAGTTTAGGCTCCAGTGGCCAATCCTGCCTACTGGCCATGCAACTCTACAGAGAGCACACTGCTAGGTCCTGGCTGACGGGGTGCTGATGGCGGGGCTGGAGGGTGGCCTGTCCAGTCCTTGCAGGGGCAGCTCTAGACATAGGGAGGAACATCTGGGCGGGAAGGGAGTATCTCCACAGTGCCACAGGTGCTGTGCTGGCCACTCTGGAGGCCACACTGATAGCTGTAGGGCTCTGTCCTAGGTGGTCTGGGGCTTGAAGGTGGAGGGATGGGTGTTTTGGCCCATTTGGGCCAAAAATCCATGTTGTCTGGTCTCGGTGTGCCAGGTATGGCCCTCAGGCTCACCTCTCTTCCTCCTTCCAGGTGATCAAGGCTGGGGTGGAGACCACATGCAAGTGCCACGGTGTGTCTGGCTCCTGTACCGTGCGGACGTGCTGGCGACAGCTGGCACCCTTCCATGAGGTGGGCAAGCGCCTGAAGTACAAGTACGAGACGGCACTCAAGGTGGGCAGCACCACTAACGAGGCTGCTGGTGAGGCGGGCGCCATCTCTCCACCCAGGGGCCAGGCCTTGAGCACAGGTGGTGACCCACTGCCGCATACACCAGAGCTGGTGCACTTGGACGACTCACCCAGTTTCTGCCTGGCTGGCCGCTTCTCCCCAGGCACTGCAGGCCGCAGGTGCCACCGCGAGAAGAACTGTGAGAGCATTTGCTGCGGGCGTGGCCATAACACGCAGAGCCGGGTGGTGACACGGCCCTGCCAGTGCCAGGTGCGCTGGTGCTGCTACGTGGAGTGCAGACAGTGCACTCAGCGGGAGGAGGTCTACACCTGCAAGGGCTAGTGCCAGTTGGCCAGGCTGTCCCAGAGGTGCAGGCAGCATGTGCAGCAGAGGCATCCACACTTGCAGGCTGAGCCCCAGACTGGGTGTTCCCAGCACATTTGGGCATGAGGCAGGAGCAGGAGCCCAGGGCAGGCTGGGGAGCCATCTCTGCCTCTCTGTCTCCCCTCAAAGGCCTGGTCTGACCTCCGCATACTCTCTGCTTGTCCCTCCCAGGGACCTGACAGCATTGCACTGATGCTTTCCAGGCTGTGTCTGTCCCTAAGACTCCAGTTCCTGTATCACAGTGCCCCTTGACACTTGGGCTCCCTCTGAGGAGCGTGGTGCATTTTCATGACCAACTGCACAGGGCTTCTGCAGCAGCCTGTGGGCTGCCCTCTGCCAGCTCTGGCTAGAGTCAAACCACTAGGAGAGGGACAGCCAGCCACCCAGGTGTGGGGGACACTGTTGCCGCCCTGCCAACATCAAACACTTCTGTTTGGAGTGATAACAGTGGCTTTTAAGTTATTTTTATTTAACTAATATATAATAATTATTTTCTCTGTCCCCACTGTATCCCAGGCTGTGGCTCTTCCAGACTGGAGGGGCCCCTTCCTCTTTCCTGGCCCCCCATTCCCAGACTTCTTTGCCTGATCTGCTTTGTGTTTGAAACCACTAAGTCAAGAGAGATGTTGCTGTCGTTCTAAATTAAAGTGAGCTGTGTCTGGCCTCCTCCCTCAGGGCTTCCAAAAGTCAGGTCCAGGCTGCTGCCCCCAGGGAGGCTGTCCTGGGAAGGGTGCCTATGGGCACACAGCCCTGCACTGCAGCTCCCAAATGCAGATTCTGGGGCTGGGAGTGGCAGAGGCTGCCCTGCCCTCCCCAAGGGCTATGCATGGGCTGAGGGGCAGGGCCAGCCCCTTGGAGCGTTTATTTCACAAAGAAGGCACAGTTTGCTCCATGTCACTATGGGGGAAGCAGGGTGGGGAGAGATGTGATAGTGTCTGGGGCCAGGATTTGGCAAATGGCTATATTTCTTGGCCATCCTCTTGTCTTTGACAGAAGGGGAAAAGGATGGCCTACATTGACCTGGCTTGGTTTTTATGTGTGGTGTATGTGTATGCATGTGTGATGCGTACACGTATGACATGCATGTGTATTGACACACATGGCATGTGCATGTGTGAGTGCACGTGTGTGAGCACATACCTGTATCTGGTGTGTGAACATGAGCATGGGCATGTGCATTTGTTCGTGGCTATGCGTGTGTGTACATGGATGTATGCACCTGGGCATGTGTGCTATATGCATGTTGTGTGTGCGTGTGTGGAGGGCACTGGTGATATGTGTGCATATGTGTGAGCATGTGCTTATGTGTGTGTGTTGGTATAGTCTGTGGGTGGCTGGATATGGCTTCTACCCTGTGTCCTTCTTTAGCATGGGGCTCTCCTTCCCACGTTGACGTGAATGGTAGTCTTGGCTCTGGAGCCTCTGCCCTGGGCCTGTCCTGCTTGGCTGGTTGGCTGTGCTCCAAGGGTGCAGGCAGTGTGGAAGCAGGAACTACTGAGCTAGGGTGTTCCTCGGAGTCCCAGGGGGCTCCAGGAACCCCAGGGAACTGTGTTTTTAAAAGAAAACCTATTTATGTTAATGTGGGTCTCTTAGTCCCTGTTTTATAGTGTTAATAGTAAAGTTTATTCTCCTGTGGTTCAGAGAACACTCCATGAATAATTGTGCTGTGGAGGCCCATCCTGGAAGGGAGCCAGATAGACTCTGCAGTGGCAGGAGATGTGGGCCTGCCCCTTGTTCCCTGCAGGCCTGGCTGGGCAGGGCCGGGGTGTGGTGAGCGAGGGTGCATCCTGGTTGTCCCCATGGATCCCCACCTGCTGAGGCCCAGAGCAGGTGGGGTGTCATGCTCCCATCATAAGACTAGCCAGTCACTACTGGGTCTGGAAAGGTGGCAAGTCAGAGGAAGGATTTTTTTTTAATTAAATACCACATTTAGCTATATGTCATAAATATTAAGAAAAGTATTTTTTTAAACAAGGCAGACTGAAAATGTCTGCTGGCTGGTTTGTTTATATATAAACATATATCAGAATGTCTTGCTAAGCGAAGAAACAACTCCCACTAATGGAACCTCTCCTTAACATGCTTCTCTTTCATGTGGCAGAGGGTCTCTGAAGAAACATGTTGGTAGTGGGGCCAGAGCTCCAGGTTCAGCCTTACGAGGGGCTGCAGGGGCGGGCCACCATGCTGAGGGCCAGGCGGGTCCCGGCCACCTGCTTCCCACCAGCCGCTCAGATGTGGGTTCTGGGCTTGGTTTGTCCAGGTCCTGAGGTCGGGAGGTGAGGGGCATTCACATATGACAACTTTCCTCTGGGTGTTCAGCTTCTCCTGCCAGCCTGCCCACTTCTCTACCTCATCTGTATAGTGAATAGGTGTGTACTCGAGTGACTTGGAGAATGTATTTATTTAACGGCTTTGTGTAACACAACCAGAAACAAATGGAAACACTAAATAAACATATTTTAAATTATACCCTGACTTGGTCTGATGACTTCAGAGTACTTCTGGTGAACCTATGGATGGAAGCCCTCAGAGAGAGAGTGTGAGACAGGAGGATGTGAGGGAGTAGGGCCTGAGGGAGAAGGACCTGAGGGAGGAAGATGTGAGGGAGTAGGGCCTGAGGGAGGAGGATGTGAGGGAGGAGGATGTGAGGGAGGAGGACCTGAGGGAGGAGGATGTGAGGGAGTAGGGCCTGAGGGAGGAGGATGTGAGGGAGTAGGACCTGAGGGAGGAGGATGTGAGGGAGTAGGGCCTGAGGGAGAAGGACCTGAGGGAGGAGGATGTGAGGGAGGAGAATCTGAGGGAGAAGGGAGGAGGTATGTAGTTTGAATGCTGGGGCTGAAGACCCAGAGAGGACAGTTGAGGCAGGTTGGTGGGTCTGAGGACCTGTTCAGGTGGACCCTGACTATGTGAGAGTGTTTAGGGAGCTTTATCTTTTTTGAAGCCCAAGCACAGCCCAACTGGACCCAGGTTTGGGATGGGTGGTGTATCCATGGTCATATATGGAGAGGACACAGCTCATGTGTGGGGACCCTATTGAGATCCTGGACATTGAGTGTCTGCAGGCTCCCCCTCATGGTGCTGTCACAGGGGTCCCAGGTACCCAGCAACGTCCAGCTCAGCCTCTCTTGGGAGGGACTGCATAGCCTCCTACTAGGGAGGGACACATGAGCCTGGAGACCCTCGTCTCTCCAGACCTCAAGGTGGGTAGTCTGAGAGGAAGGTGTCCAGGGGCTGCACTTTCTCTAGAGGCTCCAGGGGAGGGTACTTCCTGCCTCTGCCCCCAGCTGCTGCCCCTGGCCTCCCTGTCTCGCCTCCCTTGCCATGTGATTTCTCCTCTGTGTTCCTGTCTGGACACTTGTCATGGCATGCAGGGCCTCCAGATGATCTGGGTACTCTCATCTTGAAGTCATTAAGTATCTGCAGAGACCTCTTTTCCAATGAAGTCCCATCCTGAGAGTCAAGTGGATGTGCATTTTGGGAGACGGAGCTCTACCCCTTGCAGTTGTGGAGATCTGGGTGGGGGTGGGCCCTGGGCGGGAGGAGGGAGCTGCTGACGGTGTCAGGCTGGCAGGGCACACACCTCCTTCTCCTAAGCTTTAGGAAACAAGGCTTTGGGTTCTTGGGCAACCAGTGGGCAGAGGCCTCTGGGATGCTGGAGGGGCAGCCCACCTTCCAGCATATGGGGCCCCTGCCTCTGCCTCCTTCTCCTTTTCCCAGGGGTGTTTAGGGGGCCTTCTGCTTGCTCTCAGGATGCCCACCAGGGCCCTACTCTCCTTCCTTCTCTGAGCCTGCAGCCTCTTCCAGAACCAGGTTCTTCACACCTCTTCACAGCACTGGGTCCTCAATAGGGCCTGTTGGTCCATCTGTCCACCTGCTGTGGATCTGTGGTGCTCTGGGCATAACGCACAATCCCCATTGGTCCCTAGTCCCCAGGCCCCTTCACTCTCCCTGCTGGCCTCTGTCTTCCCCTCAACTGCCTTGTGTGTCCCCCCAGAGTGCCAATGTGCCCTTCTGTGGTGGGCTATCTGGGAGGTTGCTTTTCTGCCACCTCCAGTCCCATGTAAGCCCCCTAAGTTCCCAAGAGAGAAATGTGGGTTTACCTGCCTAATCTCTGTGCCCAGGCAGAGGGTAGCAGCACCCCTTCTCTGGCCCATGGACACCGTCATGAAGAGGTCAAGGGGCACTTCCTGACACCAGACCCTGTGTCAGGTTAAGGGCCACCAGGCAGCACTGTGAGGGCTCTCAGTGAGGCACTGGGCTCTGTGGGTGAGGGATGGGTGGAAGCAAAGGGGCAGCAGGGTTGAAGGAGACTTGAGGCCTCCTACCACTTGGGAGACCTGCAAGGGCCAGCTCCTCCTCATTGTCCTCTTGAGGACTCCTCCTGGGCGCTGCTACTGAGGGGCGGGTGGGTGTCTCAGGCCCCTGTGCCTGGTGGGAGGGGGCTGAAAGCTGCCCAGAAAACTGGGAGAAGGCAGCTTGAATGGGGCCATTCTTTCCCAGGCAATGATGACTGAAACTAGCTGAAACCAGCCCAGTGTGAGAGGACAGGGACCATTTGGCAGGACAGGCTGGTGCAGAGCCTCCACCAGGGCTGACCTTCTCCTGGCCAGGCACATGGCCCCTTGCCAAGGAGCCCTCTCTGGACACATGGACCTTCCTCAGACTTTGGGGTCCTGAGTGGAGTGGCTCTGCCCTGTGCATCTGGCTGGCCTTGTGTCCATGTGTGTTCACGTGTGTGCATGGGTGCATGTACATAAGTATGCCAAGGGCTGGGTTTGTATACCTGTTTATATGTATGTGCATGGCTCTGCACATGTATGTGTGTATACATGTACATGTTTGTGCATGCCCATGTGCACAAGTGTGTGTGTATGTGTACTGCAAGGATGAAGTGCTGGGCTGTTGCTCTCCTTTCTGGCTACTCGCCTTGCCCACTGACCATGGTGTCCTGCCCCATCTCTGGCCTCCTCTAGCTGAAAATCTCCCTTTGGTCTGGCCCAGCACCAGAGACAGGGGAAGACCTGCCTTGACCACATCTACCAGGTGGACAGAGACACCTTGGAGACTGCAAGATGCTTCCTGTCTCAGAAGGAGCAGGCAAGAGGCCTCCAGAAGTTCCAGAGTACCTGGCTTCCCTCCAGCTTCCTGGCAAGACCCATGGGATGAGGAGAAAAAGGAGAGGAGCCTGCAGGGTTTAGGGCTCAGGCTGGGAGGCTGCTCAGAGCCATTTCCAGCCAATTGGCCTTGGCTACCATTTGCAGGTGTGGAAGCAGCCCAGGATGCATGAACAGGTGGCCAGAGGCAAATCTGGCAGGAGCCCAGCCGTCAGGCTGGGGGAGGTGGGAGATGGCCAGGGATTAGGGAAGAAGGCATGGTTAGGTAATGTCTCAGACAGGAAGGTATTCAGCTGCATCCTGCCTTCCTTTCCAGGCTGACTTCAGAGATGGAGGGTGAGGTGGAGAGACAAATGGGGGAGGAGGAGGAGGATGAGGAGGGGGAGAAGAGAGGGTGGAAAAAGTGAGGCCAGCAATGGGCCAGGCCATGGCGAGGGCTGTGTCTCCTCACTGTGAGACCCTGGGGAACCTGGGACTGTTGGGACCATGAAAGGGGGTGTTTGCTGCCACCTGGGGCCTGGCCAGGCGATGCACAGCAGGTGCTCAGGGAGCAGCCCTTGAAGGATGGGAGAAGGAGGCCACCCTGGAAGGCTAAAAGCTGGGAGGCTGTGAGCAGATTAGGGCCATCCCATTCCCATCTGGGTGGGCACGCAGCCTCTACTGCCAGCCCTGCTCTGGGGTTCTATGGTATGAATGTATCCCACCCCTCCTGGGGCCTCTCAGCCAAGGTGAAGGCCACACAAATGTGACTGCAGTGACAGTGCACTGGACTTGTGTTCTAGCACCCTGGAGGTCCAGGCCGGCTGAGGCTGCCCCACCTCACCCAGCTGGTCAGCTCCACTCCAGCTGCCTTCTCCCTCCTGCACCTGAACTGCCCACAGTTCCTCTCTCTGTGCTCCTCTGAGTCCCTCCCTGTTCACTGCCAGGGTCTCCTCTCCTTGATGCATCCTCTCAGCCCACAGTGCAGTGCACAGGTCAGCTGAGGGGTACAGCCTGGACCCCAGGTCTGGGTGATGGGGCTACAGGCCTAGGGCTGCCCCATCCACCTGAGCTCCCAGGTGGAGGGAGACCTTAAT
Organism: Anoura caudifer; assembly: GCA_004027475.1. Classification (NCBI taxonomy): domain Eukaryota; kingdom Metazoa; phylum Chordata; class Mammalia; order Chiroptera; family Phyllostomidae; genus Anoura; species Anoura caudifer. The sequence goes on from PVKU01003302.1 coordinate 123,239, forward strand.
CTGGGGACAAGTGCCCTGGTCTGCCTGGTTCCCGGGCCTCACTTTCTCCATTCTTTGGACCTTTCTGGCTGCTCCCTGACAGCCCTGGATACTGGGTGGGTATAGGCCAGAGTGGGATGTGGAGCTAGGGACCCAGGGCAGTTTAGTCCCCTGAACTAACAAACTGTGAGCAGAGTGGAGGAGGGGTCTAGTAGGTTTCCATGGTAACAAGACCAAACAAATATTCGCACCCTTCCCCCTGCTGTTCCTGTGGCAATGACCTCATCTGCCCACCAACCCTGTGCTGTGGGGGGTCCTGGGCTGGCAGGGGAGCTGTAGCATCCATGTTTGTGTTGGGCCCTCATCCATGGAAACGGCTGGAGCAGGAGCCCAGAGGCTCCTGCTGTGGTTATTAGCTGGGTAGCCAGAGGCCCTTCCCAGAGCAAGGGAAAAGAGGGGAGAGGAGAGAAAAGGAGGGTGAAGGGAGAGGAAGAGGAAGAGGAGGCAGGAGGAGGAGGGAGGGCAAGAAGAGGAAGGGGAGGGCAGAGGAGGGAGCAGAGAGGAGGGGGCAGAAGGCAGGGTGGGGAACGTAGGTGCTGCTGCAGTTCGCTGACAGGATACTGGAGTGGACAGTGGGAGCCTGCTGTCAGTCTGCATGGACAGGGGATGAGAAGGACCTGAACACCAGGCAGGAGGACAGGCTGCAGGGCTGCAGGGATGTGCTGGAATGTGGGGACCAGGAGGACAGGAACTGGAGTGGAGGGAGGCCTGGGGCAGGGCAGCCCACAGGGCCTTGGTGCAGGGTTTGTCACAGGGGCCTGGTGTAGTCCTCCAGTGATTCTGCCTCCAGCTGTGATGAAGGAGAATTTCTAGCCACCCTATAATGAGCTCTGCCTACAGCCAGGGAACAGGGGCCTCTATGTGTTCACCTCCTACAAGCCCAGACCCTGTGCCCTACTTACTGGATGTTAACTTAATCACATTTGCTTTGAACTCTCTCTAGAAACATACATCTAATTCACCCTCTGAGAGTCATTGGCCCAACCCAAAGTGTCCCTCTCGGTGCATCTTCTGTGGGCACTCGCTTACAAGACTCCTGACGACTGAACATAGAGGAAAAACCTTATTGTGTTTTTTTTTCTGACCTGTACTCACAGAAAGTTCAAGGCTGCCGAGGTGGGTCCTGGGCAGGGTGGTAACCACCCTCCTCTACTCTGCTATGGGATCCAGGAGCTCTCCCAGCAATGCCCTAATTGTGTCACTCTGTCAGTCCACCTGCAGTTACTGCACGTGGTTCTGTAAGGAAACTTCCTTTCATTGACTTTTTACTGTTAAGCAAATTGTCTCTTCCTTAGTTTGAAATTTATACGCCAATGCTCTTGTTAAGTGTTGAGGGCTGATGTTTTTCCAGGTATGACTGGGAAGTCCCTCCAAATGGCTCCTCCATCCTTCTCTCAGTCTATAAAGGCATCCTGTCTTTCTGGGGTCTTAGATGGGAATAAAATGTGGTCACGGAATCACTCTGGCTGCTCTTGGGAGATATATAAAAAGATGACACTGGGAGAAGTAGAGATAATTCAGGACATGGAAGCAAGTTTTAAGTACAATCATTAGTATCGTTAGAAAGATTTGTAAAGGAATTGCGCAAAACAAGAATAGAATCAATGGAAAAGTAACAATTAAGAAGAAGAAAAGTGAACTATTGAAATAAAGATATAGCAAATGAAATATAAGTTACCTCTCCTTTGCCATCCTGTGGCCACAGAGAGAGGTTATCTGAGAGTTTTGGCCAGGGGGGTATGGTGATAAATTCCTGTGGAGAGGGCCCCTTCTCTAATGAAAAGGCAAAGCTTGCTAAGAGAATGCCTGTTTTGCTCATTACCGCTACCCTTCCACCCTTTTCTGGCCTGGAACATAGGCTATGATGGAGGAGTTGCAGCAGCCATCCTGGCACCATGAGCATGGAAGCCACGCATGAAAAATGGAGAGGCAAAAATAGAAAAGGCTTGGTTTTCTAGTGACTCCATAGAGTGACCCCCATTCCCTTGTCTGTTTCTGGTGTGTGGTGTGTGTGTGCTCCCACATTGGTTGGGTTTTGTTATCTGCCATCCAGGTCATTCCTAACTCTGGAGCCTGGAAAAGGTTGGACAAGTATTTGGCATTGTCAGTAGTGGTGACGCTAGACTACAGTGCAGCCATACCTTCCATCTCTAACCTAGAAGTCAGTGCCTAGGCAGGCTTGCATAAAAAAACAAAAGAGAGGCATCTGAGGGCGGATGAGTCCTCAGGAAGTTCACTTCTGTTTCACACTCTTCCTGGGAAATTATTTGAAAAAGCACTTCACAGAGCAATTGAAGGGGTGCAGAGAAAGAGGCTCCACCTGGAGAGTAGTGAGGAACTGGGGGTGGCTGGGCAAGGGCAGGGACCCAGGGCAGTGGAGAGGTCAGAGGGGGTGGAAATGCAGACCCTGGGGGATCGAGGGGAGAGGGTTTGTGGCCCAGGTGCCTTTTTAAAAAAAGCATCCTTCGTTCATTCACTTGTTCAAACCCCTGTTGAACACCTGATACATGCAAATGCTGAGATTAAGGGTTTAAACATGAAAACTATCAGCTTAACAGAGGGAAATAGATTGTGAAAATGTCAGTGAATGCACCACAAGAGCACAAGGAGAAATCAGAGGACTGATGTTGATTATACCAGTGTCTGCCCACAGAAGAACTTCTGCCAGGGCCCGGAGACACATGCCACCCCACAGGAACTGGACTGTGGATGTGCTCCGAGCCACAGCACAACTGTGTCCTCACCACTGTCCTGGGGGGCAGGACACACATCTTTGTACTGGCCACAACTCAAGCACAGGATTGCGGGGGCAGAGAGCCAAGTGTTGCTGCCTCTTGTTCACCCAGGGCCCCACCCCACCCCCAGGAGGCTGGAAAGGGATGATGGACATGGTGGACTGAGCCAGATAGCAACACAGCCTGGTGCCAAAGCAGGGCCCAGAGGAAAATGTCGGAGCAGACTAGCCAAACTAAATCACCACTCAGGTAAATTAAAAATATACAGATGGGCACAGGGCAACCCACCATTGGGGTATCTCAGAACAGAAGCACCCTAAAGACAGAAGCATGGGGGAGGGGCTGCAACCACCCACACCCTGCTCTGGGTGAGTGGAAATGAAGGAGCAACTAATGATGCAGGACAGAGGGCACTGCTTCCTGCAGGGGAAAGCCGGGGCCAGGAGCCAGAGGTGAGTAGGGGATGCTGGCTTGCGGGCCCCGGGATGGGTCAAGGTGAGGGTGGGCCTGCTGGACGTGCCCCATGGGCAGCTGTCCAGGTGCAGACAGGTAAGGTGAGGGGTGTGGCCTGGGGGTTGCTAGAGGCAGGGCATTGAGGGTCTCCATGGGGAGACTGGAATGGTGGACATGGAAGGCATGGGGGCAGTGAAAATGTGGCTGCTGGGGCTGGGCCCAGAGCCTCAGCAGGGGCAGCATCCACAGTGGCTTGATGAAGAATGATGGTGGAGGGGAGGTGATGTGGTACCTTGGCAGAGAGCAGGGGTTTGGGAGGGTCTTCTTCCCCAAAGCTGGAGCCCCTTCCCTTCCAACCCTCAGAGACATCCCCTACACCCAAATGTATATGTGTGTGAGTGTTTATGTATGTGTGTAAATGTGTGAGTGCTTGTGTGACTGTGCATGTGAATTTGAGTGCACATGTGTGTGAATGAGTGTATATGTGAGTGTGAATGATGGTGGTTATGTATATGAATGAGGATGTGTGTGTCTGAGTGTGTATGTGCATGAATGATTATGGTTATGTGTGTGGATGTGTGAATGTGTACATGTGTGAATGTTGGTGGTATGTGTGAGTATGTGTGTGGTTGTGTGTCAGTAACTGGGTCTATGAGGGTGTATGTGTATGAATGTGTAAGTATTTGGGTATGTATGTAAATGTGTGACTCTGTATATGAATGTATGAGTGTGTGAGTGTATGCATGTGTATAATGTTTGATTGTGTGTGTGTGTGTGAGAATGTGTGACATGGTTATGTGTGTGGATGAGTGTATGTGTGTATGGATATCTGTGGTTATGTGTGTGAATGTGTGAGTATGTGTATGTGAATGCCTGTGATCATGTGTATGAATGTGTGAGTGTTATGTGTGTGTGAATGTTAGTGGTTATGTGTGAGTGTGAGAGTGTATGTATCTGTGAGTGGGTGTGTGAGAGCTGAGATTGTTGAGAGGCCTCCAGCTCTGGGCTAAGTGCTATGGAGCCAGTGCTTCCTAGGGTCTGAGAGTGGGTGTGTCCAGGGCAGGGCAGCTGAAGCAGAGTCAGGAAGCTTCTGGGATGTGAACTGGGGAACTGCCTTCCCTGTGGGGTTCCCTAGGGGCTGGACCATTGTGAAAAAGGCAATGGAGGTCCAGCCCCATCAGCTCAGGCCTGGTGCTTGGTGGCCCAAGGCTCCTTGCCCAGGGGAACAGTGGTGGTCCAGGAAGGGGACCTCAAGTGTCATCCTGACCACCTCTCTGTGTGCTCATGACTGCATCGCATCCACAGTCCTGCACTCTGAGGTGTTTTCCATTCTAAGCTCATTTAAGGTAGGGAGCCCAGAGAGGGGGAGAACTCCCAAAGGCCACACAGCAGGTGGGGAGCAGGACAAGCCTGGTGCTGGCTGGGACATTGGCCATGTCACTGGTGATGGTGTCCACAGTCAGTGACGTTTGTGTTGCTCTGGGGGTTGGGCGATTCCCTGCCAGAGAGCTCAGCAGGGCTGAATGTGACGAACACATAAAACCAGGGCGACAGCGGCTGTATCGGCTTCATCACAGGCGTCTGGGCTGAATGGTCCTTCCAGCCGCCGCCCGGGTCCAATTTCTGCCAAGTATGTAACTTGTCAAGCTGGGGAATGTCTCAGCAGCCCTGGCTGGGCTGGATTCCCTTATCCAGCCAGGCTGGGAGGGGGCTGGGCCTCACCGGCATTCCCCCACCCAGCTGAGAGGGGCTGAGTGCTCAGGCACACAATGAGCTCAATGCGTGCTCATGAGTGGAGTAGACTCTGAGAAGACAGGCAGGCCTGATGGAAGCCGGCCCTTCCAGAGGTGGGGTTCCCTGGACTCTCACATCTGGGGATAGCTGTGCAAGTGCTGTAGCCCCCTGATGCCTCCTGGAGGAGAGCTGAGTGCAGCTGGACCACTCCCAGGGGTCCTGGAGGGGCCCAGTCTGCTCTGCACACGTGACTTTGCAGGAACCTGCGACTGCATCTATTGTCAGTGATATGCCTCTCAGGCTGGGCCTGTGTGGGGCCTGAAGGGCTTTCTTCACATTCCCCTACCTCCTGCTGTGGGTCCAGGTGGCAGGATCCCTGAGCAGCAGGCCATGGGAGGGCTTAGCCATGCAGGCTCAGGTCCAGGATTTCAGGGGGGCCCATCCCAGCCTCAAAAAGCGCTCTTGAAGAGATGAGGCTAGGACTGAAGAAGGGACATGCTCCAGCAGCTGATGAGAATTCAGGATACCCTGTGGCCAGCTGGACCCTGGTGCTCCCCATGCCCAAGAATGAGAGTGACCCTGCAGCCACACAGAGGTCATGGCCTGGAAATGGCTTAGCTCCTGGCTCAGTTGGGCATTTGAAATGGCCAGACATTCTGATTATAGTTGGAAGCCCCAGACCAGACCCTAGGGCATATCTGTGTCCCCTCGACAAAATCCACCCAAAAAGACATGTGCCCCAGACCCCAGGGCAATAGGACTGTGTCCCCCAAGCCAGACCCAGAGCAGAGCCATGTCCCCCCAGGCCCCAGGGTCAGATCAGCCCTAGACCCTCCGAGGCTAAGTTCCTGAGTCTGTACCTCTTTCAGGTGCGGTCTGAGACCCAGAGGCCTTGGGGAGATGGAGGGTAAGCAGTCAGCTGGCACTCCCCTGATTCCACATAGCTTGGGTGTCTGGTGGCCAGCTCAGCATTGTGCAGCTGTGGGGTGCGAGGACCCTACTGGGCTTCTGGGCCCTCTAGGTTTCTACACCTGGGACAGCATCCCTGTCACAGGCCAGGTGCCCACAGAAGTAGGTCTGTGAGGTCCAGGACAGCTCCTTCCTCCTGTAGCCTCTATCCCCTGGGCTCAGAATGGCAGCGAGTACCCGAGGCCCCTCACTCCTCGCTCCTCTCTGCACTGGCTCTTACTTTGTCTCTATCCAGTGACCATAGCTGCTTGGGTCCTCATGGACCCTGGGAGACCTTCTCAACTTCCTCAATGCACCTGTGAGGAGAGGCCTGAAGGGCTGGAGCCAGCATAACTCCTGCTCCCTGATGGCAAGAGCCTAGGGGTCTGGTTTAAGGCCTTGGCCCTTGGGCCCTAGGTCCAGGTGGCCCTCAGCCCCACTGGATGAGGGGTATCCATACACAAAGCTGCCCCCTCTGGCATGGCAACCGGGAAGCAAAGGCCTGGAACTGGTGGAAGCTTCTCTGAGACCCTCAGGAGCCCTAGCCTGGTCAGAGGGGAGTGGCCACAGAGCAGGGGGATGCTGGAATGAGGGTCAACAGCTTACCCCAGAGGCAGCCGGTTACCCTCATTGAAGTTGCCATCAAGCTTCTGCCCTGGGCACCTCCCCAATACCACCATCTCCCTGGGCATCCGCATCTGTTCAGCTGCTCCCTGCGGTTTCTCCCCACCCAGTCTTCTCCCCAAGGCCCCAAATGCAGAAAGCTGGGAGCTGCTCTTTCCCTTTGGTGACCTCAGGCCCACCCTTGTACTTTGTTTCCAGTGGCCAGCGGCCCCTCCCTTCCTGTGGCCTGAACCCTTTCAAGGCCTCTGAGCTCTGTTTGGGTCCTGATCCTCTCATCTGCCTGATGAAATCTCATTACACAAGAGTCAATGATGCTGCTGTCTCCTACAGTTTGCCTTCCCAGATAGCCTGATCCAGGTCTAGGTGAACCCCTTGAGTGAGAATATTTTTATTCTTAGTTGACTGGATCCATCCAGGGAAAGGGGGCCTTTCTGGGGTCAGGGTGGACTGGCTGTGGAGAGCCAGGGCATGGGACGCCTGGCACTCTGATAGCTGGGATTACACATGGAGGGGATGCCTAATTGGCCTCATTTGCATCCTGAGAAGTAGCTCCAGAGAGTGACAGTGGTCTGAGCTGGCTGCCTGGGCTCAGGGGTGAGGGGGGGCTGAGCAGATTACCTACCTTTCTACATTTCAGTTCCTGGGGCAAGGGGGTGATGTGGGGGGTCCCCCCAAGTGTTTATGTAAATACTGCCTGCTGCCAGATTCTGTCCGGGTGAAGTCATACTCCTCTCAGGGAAGGAGGGAGGGGAGCTAGAGCTTGCCCAGAGGCTTGGGGAGAGGCTGGGATGGGCCCAGGCCCACCTAGAGTGGGGTCCAGCAAGGGAGGTGTTACAGCACCTGGAACATCAGCAGCAAAATGGGGAGAAGAAAACCCTTGAAGTCCACTGGTGGTGAACGCATCAGGGGAGGGACTCGGAGGGTGGATTCTGTGCCTTCTCCTTCTCTGGCCCCAGCACTGGAGGAGGGAGGACTCAGGGAGGGAGGGCTTCTCATCCCGGTGGCTGACACTCAGCCAGGCTCCTGTGTGATTTGGCCCTATTCCAGGAGACTGTGAGTCTGGGGGATGGGCCTGCACCCTGTTGATGCTCCATAGCTGCATAGGGATGAAGGAGAACTGGCGAGGTGCGCTGGTGCTGGGAGGGGCTGGAAGAGGCCACACTGCGATGCACATGTTCCATATTGCCCAGCTGCCCAGAGGGCCCTCTCAGGTCAGACATTTCTGTTCCCATTTGTAGGCATTAAAACAGATGGACAGTGACCATGGTGATTGGCAAAGGGCAGCTAAGAGAATGAGAGGTCAGGCCACCATGCTCCTGCCAGACTCAGCCACAGTACGAACCAACATCAGGAGAGAACATTCTAGGAGACACAGTGATGGACAACCCAGCAGCAAAGGGAGAAATAACTTGAGAAAAATGCCAAGTACAGAAAAAGCTGGTCCTCACGCATGAGACACTTGGAGATGGGGGCTGAGGACATGTGGTCATGCAAATATATTCATTTATTCATCTACTCCTTCTTTCCTTCCTTCCTTCCTTCCTTCCTTCCTTCCTTCCTTCCTTCCTTCCTCCCTTCCTCCCTTCCTCCCTTCCTCCCTTCCTTCCTCCACCCATCTAGTCATCTGATCATCATTTTGTTGCTAAGGCTGACTCTGAGCACCTAGGAAAAGCACTGTCAGGGACCCTGCAGCCTGCAGCAAGAACATGGCCCTGTTTCCACCTGAGACCCACCCCATGTAGGGAGCTGGTGGTCCCCATGCCTGGCAGAGCTGACATGGAGGATAGTTCCCCAGAACCACTGGCTTCTCTGAGAGGGGGGTGGCCTCTCATGGCTCAGGAGACTGCAGGGGTCTCCAGACAGGGTCAGTTGGATACAGAGTACTAGGCTGATCCCACACCCCAATTCAGCCATGCACCCCCACCCAAGGTTTCCCCTTCCTCCCCGTACCCAGTCCCTCGCTCCCAAGCCCAGGAAGAAAGAGATTTCCCACTGTGAGGCAGACACTTTGGAACCTGCCAGCAGTTGGCAGGTCCTCCTCCCAGGGTCTGGCTCAGAGCAGGGTCCAGCACTGTGACCCTCCAATACTTGAGCAGTGGGATGAGTGTCCCAGTGCCTTGCCTGCGCCTGCCTTGGGTGTGGGCCCTGCATGGCCAGACCCTGGCCTGCTCCCCTGGCTTCATCTAGGCTCTGTTTCCTGCCACTCAGGACCTCAGTGGGTGCCTCAGGGCTGGGCCAGTACCCTGCCTCCTGCGGTGTGCCACCCTGGGACCCCAGGGCCAGCTTCCTGTGCAGCATGATGGTGGGCAAAGCACATGTTGCCACTAGAGGTGTCTGCCATGGTGCCAAGCACCCAATGAGCAGGGTGGCTTTGCCAAAGTCATTCAGGGGGCCCCCCACCTACCTACCCTGAAATGCCCCTTCCCTCTTGGCCACTTAATGAAGCCACTGAACAACCCATATTCAGGCTACCATGCCTTCCCACTGCTCCCCCTGCCAGGTTTGTGGCCCCAGGACAGAACCTGGTACAATCCCTCACTCAGCATCCACTCCACACCTTCTCAGGGATGTTTTTCTGAACTCCAGAATCCTTGAGTCCTGGGTCTGCTCTTCCCTGGGACTCACTGAGGGGCAGTACTGTCCCCCCACCCTTCCTTGAGCCTTGAGGGCATGGGTAGAGGGAGAGATATCAGTAGGTATTGGGAGGAAGCCTGCCCATCTGTCTGGGTGAAACTCCCACAAAACAAGGAGGCTGTCTGGCCCATTCTGGTCTTTGTCCTCACTCTTGTCACTAGCCTGGGATACAGATGTGAGATGAGGTGGGCAGCAGTTATCTTTGGACCATGAGGAAAGGGCCAAGACTCCTTCCTGCACTGATTTTCTGCCTAGCCTGCAGCAGCCCTCCACCCCCCACAGTGAGAGTAGACATGTCTTGTTGTGGTCCCTGCTGCTTAGAGTATGAGCTGGGCTTTGGCATCACTGGTGCTCAGCTCCCATGCTCCCATGGCCAGAGTCTACCTTTTGACAAGATCAGGGTAGGTCACAGAGAGCTGCATGTTCTGTGTTCTGCAAATGCCCAGAGGAGGGCATGTGCTAGGCTGGAGACCCCTTCACCTCCCAGGGTCTGCACAGCCCAGAGGAAGCCCCACGACTCCCAGTTGTCAGGCCTTTCTGATCCCTTCTAGTCCCACTATGTGAGGGAGGTTTTAAAAGGTCAAGTTTCAGTGCTTTTTAAAAACAGAAAAATTGATGTGGTTAACACACTATTTGAAGGCAGAGTCCCATTGTAAGTGGGTAACAGTTTGAAGGGAACAGATGAAAAGGGAGGTGACTCTGCTGGACATGTTCCCTCTGACCCGGCAGCCTGGGCCTCAGGTGGAAGGTGGGGAGGGAGGGGGCATGGACAACAAGCAGGGCTCCCATGGCCCTCCTTGTGCTACTGGAGAGGCCTTTATTCTCCCATTTCCCTGGTGAGGACTCTGAGGCACTGGGGGCCAGGGTGGAGGGAGACTCTGAGTCCTCACATGTGGGACTCAAACCCATACTCTCCCTCTCTTGAATGAGGTGGGTGCTCTGTGGGTATCTGGGACTGCTGAGGCCACCCCAAAGGCCTAAGGAGACCATCTGGACCCCCAGTGGACAGGCTGTGTCCCTGTAAGCTATGTAGAGGCCCAGCCCAAGGAGAGATAGGGGTAGGGGTGAGTCATAGCTTTGGGGGAAGAGGAGGAGGAGGTGTTGCTGCCTGAGCCTTCGAGGGTGAACCTGTCCTCCTTGTCACTGGCAGGAGCTGTCTTTGCCCACCTGGCTCTCAGTCTGTCTGCACATCTCGCCAAGGCTCCGGCTTCAGGCACAGGGCCCCACAGCCTCTGACCCCTAAGCAGCACCCTCCTTTAAGACTCCAGCTGCTCAGTGAATTTATGCTTGCAATGTAAAGCCCATCTCAAAAGCCCCCTTGCCTGGGCTGCCTGCCTGACTACACTCTGGAGAGAGGGCCAGCTCCTGGCCCTGGACACTGCTTCTCTCCCCACTCTCTGCTTGTGTGTCTGACTATGGGCCCTCCGGGGTGAGCTGGGGTCTTGTAACCAAACAGCAAGTGAGGTCCTGCTGCCTGTCACCACCCTCCAGGCAAATTCCAGAGACAAAGTTTTGGTGATAAAGGAAAGGAGTCTTCAAATCTGCACAATTTTGGAATAACAGTTTCCACATGCATTTGTCACTTAAGCCTATCAATTAAGGCTAAAATCTTTAACACCTGGATTCTCTGATCATTCCCCTGTTAGTTTTAATTATCTTTTTTTTTTCTATAGGGTTAGTTTATAAACTAAAACAACATAAGGTACAAAAGCTACACAATTTTGGAAGAATGGCAGGATTCTGCCTCACAGAACACTCCTCTAGAACACCCAAAGAAGAATAACCCTGCCACCCCCGCCAGGCCAGCGGGACTCTAGGCTGTGCCTGGAGTTCCTTCCCACCCAACATGCCGCTCATTGGGAAAGGCATGCAGCTGCGTCCTCATCATCCAGGCATCTTTGAGGAAAAGAAAGCCTGAGAGAGCCAGCCCCGCTCTGAGAGACCAAGGACCCTTCTTTTTAGTTAAAATCTTCTCACCCATAATTCCATGTGCTCAAGAGGCATTCAGCCTCTCAGCCAATCCTGTCCTAGGCTCTTTACCATGGTCTTCCCCTACGGTCCCTTCCTACTCTTCCCCAGTGATCTGATCAGATCTCTGAATAGTCTGGGCTCCTGGGCTTGTCATGGGTTTGAGTGAATAAACCTCTTAGTGAATGGATGAACTAATTAATGAATGACTGAGCAGATGGATGGAGGAGGATGCTCAGATGGAGAAACTGGTTTGGAGAGGGGAGGGAGGTGGCTATACTGAATGAGGCTCACCTTAAGCTTGAGGACAAGCATGCTTTGTCCTCAGGCTTTGCTAGTGACAGCTGGCTGGGCCCTGATCTTGAGAGTGAGTCTGGGCTGCGGTGGGGGGAGCTAGAAGCCGGTGCCTTTGCCCAGCGGGAGTTCCCGAGGGGTCTGGTACAGGCAGCTGGCCTGGGCATACTCAGAAGACTCCTGCCTCTCGGATCTGGCCCTTGGATAGAAAGTCAGAAATGAGGCCCTGGAACCCAGTGGGACTGTGCCATCCTGCTTGGCCATGCCTCAGAGCTGAGGCTGCCCAGGCTATAGGCCTGGAGTCCTGCTGGGCTTTACTCTCCCCACAGAGTACCTCCTGGGAAAGGCAGCTGAGACTGGAGGAATCAGAGACCCAGGGTCTGAGGGGCCATGGGTTAGGCTTCAGGACCTGCCTGGAGTGCTGGGAGCCAGGTCATCTGCCCAGTTCATGGCCCCTGGAGCCAAGAGTAGCTGTGGCAAGGAAGGCTGAGTGCACCGGCATTTGGAAGATGGGAGGCAGGTGGGGAAACTGCCTGAGTCTCCATGATGTGGTCTAACCGAGAGCAGTGGGAACCCATGACCCAGAGGGTCGCACAGCATGGCAGGCAAGGGAGAGGGGCCACCTGGGAATTCCATGTGAACCCTGAACGCTGGTTGCCAGCTGGCCTCTGGGCCTGCGGGGTGTAAGGGCTCCCAGGCAGCAGGCCCGCCATCCCACAGCCTCTGCCCTGCACCCTTCCTTCTGCTGGGCCTCCTTTCTTGGGGGGTACCTCTTCCTTGTCCACCAAGCCCCCACACCTCCAGATCTTCCCATTTCCAGGCTCCCAGCGAGTGAGTCTTGGATATGTGGGGGCTGTACAGGCTCCCAGGCCCTCTGGGTCACACCTGTTCTGTGCCCCTAGGCTGCACCCCACCAACCCACTTGCTCCCCTTCTCCCCAAGCTATGATTCAAAGGCACAGTTTATTTTCCTAAGGTTAAGGAGACACATGCCCAGATGCTCCAGGAGAGAAGTCAGCTTCCTTCACCTTGTTTGGTGTTTTGTTCTTACTGTTTCCTGAGTCTGAATGTTTGAGCACCGGGAGTTGGGTGGAGGAGGCTGGTGGGCCCCGTAATCGTGTCTGGAGGGGATCATTTGGACACACCCTATACGCCCCAACTTGGACTCTGGCTCCCAGGCTGCCTGACCCCGCTCAACACCAGATCCTTGTATTGCAGACTCTTTCTGCATCTCCAAGTGGCCTGCCCACTTCAAGGGGAAGATGTTGGGGTTCCTACAGGAGGAGGTGCTGGTTGGTCAGGATGATGCCCATCCCCTCCCAGGGTTTGAGGAAGTCAGTGTGGCTAAGGGTAGGGGACTTCGGGGACCTCAAATGCCAGACTGGGACACCTGCCTTGTGCTCCTTCTTCTTCACAGCCCTCTCAGGGCCCTTTGCTGGGAGAGTTCCCTAACTTGAGGAGGTACCTCCTGAGGCTGCAATGCCTGCTCTGGCCTGGGTGGGGCAAGCTTTCACACAAGGGCTGTGCATGCTCCTGGTGACTTGCTGGGGGAGGGGCTGTGGGGCCAGAGCATGAACCTCCTCCTTTCTTCTTACTTTCTGGCTTGCTGTCCATCAGGGCTGCAGCCGAACCACTGCCCAGCAGTCCAGGAAGATGGGCCCCAGGGGCACCCATGGCCAGCTGGAGAATGGGGGTTGGGGCAGTGCTGCTCTCTCCTTTTCTCCCAGGGATGTGAGCACACCTTGCACACCCACCTCTCCCCACAGCATCAAACCCCGGAGGGCCCAGGACTGACAGTGCCTGTATGGAAGCGAGATGCCTGCCCCCAGCCCAGTCCAACTGTCTGCTAGAGCCACGCTCAGGAGCCAGGGGCCAGGCACATAGCCCTGAGACCCTGAGGGTCCTCTCTAGACCCTGTGGTAGGGTGTGGTGTCACCTGCTGAGCTGGCCCTGGGTGTGTGTGCTCGACTTGCCTGCCCTAGCTTTGAGGCAGGGCCTTGGGTAGAGGTCCTGTCTCACCTTTGCCCCTGGCTGCTGGCAGTAAAAGCATGTGAAACCACTGTGGACCCTGGGTGGGACCTGGGGATGGCAGCAGTCACAGTGGTCAGCAGGGACTGGAAAGTGTGGCCTTAGCCTGGGATGGGAACTGTTAAGGGCTAAAAGTTGCTTTTTCTGGTTATAAACATAACACAGACTCTGTCTGTTGACCAGGAAAGAAGAAAAGCGTGCACCACCCCTCAGAGAACCAGCAGGCATGGCGCCCTCCTCCCTTCTTGGTTTTCTTCCATCTTCCTGTGGATTCCCGGAATTCCTTCTCAGTCTTTCTGGCTGGGGTTGGGGGGTGGCAGGAGCCGTGGCCCAGCACTTCCATCCAGTGCTTGCCCCACAGTCTCTAGGCTCAGGTCCAGGACAGTGCTCAGCAGTGCCTGCAGCCTCAGAGCCTACTGTCTGTCACCACTATCCATGGGCCAGCAGGGGTTGGGGGGATGGTGCTCCATGTGAGACAAGGCCACTCCCAGCAGCAACACTCATCCTGCTCTAGAGCTTGGCATGCTCAGGGGCTCTGCTGGGACAGGAAATGATGGATGGCTGGTTCCCACTCCATGTGCCCGCAGGGCCTAGAGGGCCCCACAGGACTTGTGGGCTCATCTACTTGGTTTCCTCACAGCATGGTGGCAATCCAGGTGGAGGCTGCATCCCTGGGATGCCTGACCTTGGAGGTCGTCACCTCCATGTCCAAGGATCACAGAACTCCCCTCTTCCCAGTGGAGAAGTCTGAGGCTGTGACCTGAAATATCTTGGCAGCATTCCTGGAAAACACAGGAGCACCATGGATGAAAGAGCACACAGCCCCCTGTCAGGGGTGCGCAGCCCACCAGCCCTGGAGAGGGACACCTGTGGCCAGGGGAAGCCACTCCAGCCCTGCCTTCAAGGCCTTTGCACCTCTTCACCTGCCCTTCCCTTCCCTCCCATAGTGTGAGGCCTTATGAGCAATTTCTCCTTCTGGTCCTCGGAGGGTCCTATCCTAGCCACTCACCCAACGCCTTCTCTCCGGGTCCTTGTTTTTCCTTCCCCGCATTTATTACATATCTTAATTCCATATTTGTCTGCTGTTAGACCCCCATCCTCTAACCCCAGCCCGCCCAGGCCAGAAGTTCCAGCCAGCTTTGTCACTGTGGTGTCTGGAGGCCCCCAACAGACCTGGTGCAGATGGAGGCCTATGCCCCACAGAAGCACTGAGAGAGGCCTAGGAACCTACACTGGGGACCCTCCAGGGTGGGTGGCACCTCACAGCCCACTTTCTGCTCCTGAGGGACCTACTTACTTTGAGGACATCCTCCAGGCCCTCCCACGGCTGCTTCTATAGACCCTGCCCTGGTGCACAGGCTTCTGGGCTGATACCTTCTCATGGGCCTCTTGGGCATGGGGTGCTCAGACCCCCACATGAGGTCCCCATAAGACGCCTGATGTGGTCTGAGGCAGGCTCACCCCACCTCTGATCCCCTCACACTCAGAGAGGCCTCCCTCCAGGACCCCTCATTGGGTGGGGTTCAGAGGAAACCACAGGTGGGGGCACCAGGGCTGCATTAGGCCAGGGCGCTTCTGGCTGGAGGGCTGAGCCAACACTCTGGCCACCTTCAGCCAGCCTGAGTGGGGAGGCCCATATTCTGCCTTGGGGCAGGGCACGAGGCTGCCTCTTGTGCCCCGTCCACACCTGTGGGCCACCTACACTCTCTTCCTGATCAGGCCGACCCTCTGCACTCAGGCAGCAAGATCCTCAGGCACCCCTGCCCCACACCCAGAGACTTCCGTGGCACTTAGAGGCGGGCAGGGGCCTTCTGGCACCCTCCTTGTCACCACCTTCCCTGCCTGTCCCCACCACTTGGTCATTTGTAGCCTCATCTGGCCTCAGACCCCTGCCTTCTGGATAGACATGTCCCTCACTCTCCCTCCAGGACTGGCCTGCTCCTGGTCCCAAGAGTCCTGGCCACAGCCTTTATCCCAAACTCACCGTGGCCTCTGTGTGGTTAAGGCTGAGTCTCTGACTTCAGGCACCCTGGTGTTGTGTGAGATGCCAATGTAGGAAGTGCCCTGAACCCAAGTCCTTCCAGGCAGCGAGCGGGGCCAGAGTGGTGCAGGAGCTGACCAGAGAGACTGCTTCTACTGCAGGGGCTGGAGCCTGGCAGCGGCCTGGCCAGCTCAGGCAGGCTTCAGGGGAGAAGCTGTAGCTCAGAGGGAGCAGTGGGCTTGCAACTTAATGTGGGCACCAGGGCTGCAGCCAAAGGTCACACCGTCACTGCCATGGCCCTGGAGAGAAAGGGCCAGTTGTTTGGCCGTTGAGCCAGGGCTGGGGCTGCTCAGTCACCCGAGAGACATGTCATGAGGGCCCAGGACCAGGCCTCTGTGCCACAGGGCTTCACACAAACAGCCACCTCCAGTTGCAGGGACGAGGGTGTTATCCCAGGGGAAACTTCCTCCGTGTGGGGACACCCTCCACGTGGAGACACCCTCCATGTAGGGACACCCTCTGTGTGGGGACACCCTCTCTGTGGGGACATCTTCTGTGTGGAAACACCCTCCACTTGGGGATGTCCCTAGTGTGACTGGGATGTTTTTTCATAGCCACAGGGGGCTGATACATCTCAGCCTCCCTGGTGGATGAGGTTGCAGCTTTCCCTCACCTACATCACCTGACCTCTCTCCTGTGTCAGAGGGCCTCACCAAAGCAGGGGTCATGTGCTTTCCGGTGATGAGGTCCTGCCAGTGGCTCAGCATCCTGGCTCCACCAGGATGGCCCTGCACAGACTCTCCCAGCTTGGCCTCTGCATCCTGCCCTGGCACAGACTGGGGGTGAAGGGAGGCCCAGTGGGCAGCACCCCACTGTCTACATGCCCAGCCTCTCCAAGCTGCGGGTCTGTGTTTCAGGGTTGTGCCCACACTGACTGGGCCCTGCTCTCCCAGAGGATGCGGGTCCTGACACAGCGTCCCTGCTGCCCAGGCCCCAAGTCTGCAGTGGCCTAGAGCAGCCGCCGACTCGGTGTTATTTCACCTGCTGGATCCGGCATTCCAGAGCAGGGCTGGGGAGGTCATAAAAAGGTTGTGGTAAGTATATATTATTTTTATGCTGGTGCTTAGTATGATGCCTTTGACACGTGTGCAGGACCCTGTCGTCAGACCCAGGTCTACTGTGTACACATGCTGGTCTGGGCGTGTCTCTTACATGTGTGCTTAGCCTGTGGGATGGGTGCCAGGCTTCTCCAGTCTGGGTCTGGGGTCCAGCTGCCAGCTGCCCCGTATCCCACTTGCTCACAAAGCTTCCTGAGTCAGGGTCAGGGAGGGGCCAGCCAGTGACTGCCTCTTCCAGCTCCAGGCCAGAAACTAAGGGAACACCCAGGCTCCTTTGGCAACCACACTTGCATGCATGTGTGAGTGTGTGTTCTCCTGGGTGTGTGTGCATGCAAGTGCGGCTGAGCAGACCTTGTGCGCTTCCAGCCAGCACTCGAAGCTCTGCAGTCCTTGTCCTCTGCCTGGATGGACCCAGACCTAACTGCTGGGCTGGGTCTCAGTGTCCTTATGGGTCTTTCCAGAGGTTGTCTGAGTTCCCATGGCATGGTGGCAGTTGTCCTTGAGCAGGCAGTCCAGGGGGCCTGAGCTGCACTCATCTTACTTTGGAAGTCTGTGGGCCACAGGGCCACCTGGGCTCATGGTAGGAAGAGCCCCTGGGGCATAAAGTCCAGGAAGCCCATCTGTTGCTTCCACGTGGAGAAGGCTGGTCACAGAGTTGCTTAGACAACTCTGTGGGGACAGCAGGCAGCTGACAACCAGGGGACATTGAGCAGGATCTGTGGCTCAGGGCCAGGACAGCTTTGGAGAGGTTTTACCTCTTCCTAGTCCTGACCCTGAGCCCTGAGCCCTGAGCCCAGGCCCCGGTACTGCCAGGCCCAGGGGAGGGGATCCTGGAGATGCTTCCCTTGAAGAGAGCTCAGCTGCCTTGTAGGGCAGAGGTCCAGCTGCATCCTCCATGTCCCCACCCCCAGCAAGCCCTTCCATCCTGTGGCACTGAGCTCTATCAGGATGTCCCTGGAGCAGAGGCCCTGTCCAGGCCTGAGAGAAGCTGAAGGGCTGGAGAGGCTGGGGACCACAATTCCACTCCCAGGTGCTCTGTCCCCAGTCCAGCAGGGTCCCATTGTGTCAGAGGTCCTTCTGAAGACAGGCAGGGGAGGAGATGGGAGCCACTGTGGCTGGGATGATATTTGTAGGAAACCTCAGGCAAGTGGGGTCAAGAAGGGGTTGGGCAGGAGCTGCTGGGGGCTGAGTCTGATGTAAGGAGGAAGGGTGGGTTCTTGCTGGGCCCTGGGGAAGACAGCCTGGAGGCAGGGCACGGGATGGAGGTAGTGCCTCTGAGAACTAGGAGGCAGGCTGGGGTACAGGGGCTGGGAGGGGGTGGACAGATCTGGCTGGGGAGTTGGAGCTGAGTGGGGCCCTTGCTGTGTAGGGGTACAGGAAGGGGCACACGTGGCAGGGGCTGGCTCTGAGGGTCTAAGGCTCAGGAGAATCTGGAGATAGGCAGCTCTTGACCCAGGTGCTGGGAGCCCCAGGATGGGTGTGCCAAGGAGAGAGGGAACAGTCTAAGTGTGATGTGGGCACCCATGGTGCAAGCACAGGCTCCAGGGCTATGCAGGAGGTGGCGGTGCTGGGCTGACAGATGCGCCGCTCTGTGCCGGGCTGGAGAGGATGCCCTGTCAATGCCAGCAGATGGACAGGCTCCTAGGTAGATGTGGGCAGGCCCCTGCCTGCCTGCCTAGGGGGGCAGGGGTCAGAAAGCTGGCCTGGCCCCTGTATCTGCTGGGCCCTCCTGTCCTCTGGGACTAGAACTCCTGAGCCTGGGGCATCTTGTGGATGTCTGCCTTGGTGGGGGTTGAGGGGCAGCAGAGATTAGGAGATGTCAGTTGTAGTTCAGAGCACATGTTTACGAGCTGAGGCTGAGATGGGGGCTGCCCCACCTCCCCACAACTCCCTACCCGCTTTCCACCCACAGCAGCCAGGCACCCTCACACTGGCCCAGTGGTGCAGGGTGGGGCAGAAAGCAGGCCTCTTTTTACCGAGTCACTCCAAGGAGATCCAGGATGAATTCCAAGCCCTGTGTCAGCCTTGGGGGCACCTTGTCTAAGGTCCCAGACAGTGGGCCCCATCCTGCTCTTGGGTCCCATCCTCCAGCTCTGTCCAAAGTCCCCTCCCAGACATCTCTCCTGTTCAGTGGGCTCAGCCCCTCCCTGTGCAAGTGTCTGATGGTCCCCAGGCCAACCCTGAGATCCATCAGGACCCAGAGGTGGGAGTGGGGCTGGCCAGTGGTCTGGCAAGGGGGCACCCGCCTGCCCACAGCACACACAGGCAGTTTATAGGACATGGGAGGTGGTGTTGGCCTCTGGCCCCACTGCATTTTATTAAGAAGGAAGAGGGAAGACAAACAAACAGAGGTCCCTCAGGGACCACACATGTGGTACAGGCAGCAGGGGTAGGCTGTGCCCAGATGGCACATTCAGATATGTTGGCTCCTGGCCCCTGCAGGACAGCCCAGGGAGGTATTGGGGCCCATGCTGGTCTCAGCCCAGGATCCCATGTTCACTGTTCCCCTGGCCGCCCTGGGATTAGAGCTGGAGGTCTGGGGTCCTTGGAGGGCACATCTTGCCTGACTCTCACCTCCTTCACACAGTCTGGATAAGCCTGACTTATCACAAGTCTTCTCTGAGCACCCCCACTCCGTACCCCGTCCCCTCAACCAAGAATGCCTCTAGAGAGAAGGCCTGCAGCCCCGGGGTCAGTCCCAGTGCTGGTGTGGTGGTGGTGCTAATCCTACTCCTGACCTCTCACCTCCAGGTGAGCCCAGGGCACACCCCTTCCCTGACCTCTGCCCTGGGCACCCCTCTGCCCAGTTCAGCTCTCTCCCGTCACCACTTCAGACAGACCCTGGGTTGCAAGGCCCTGTCTTTTCTAAGCTGAAGCCCACCCTCGAGGAGCCCTGAAGCCCCAGGTCCTGGGTGGGTGCTGGAACCTGGAAAAGTGGGGGAGGGGCAAAGGGGGCTACAGCCCACCCCCCACTCAGAGAGGAGGCTGGGAGACCCCACCTTGCCTCCACAGCCCCTCCTAGGCCAAGCACCTGTGGAATGGCAGGGTCCAGGAAAGATACCCCACCCCCACAGGGAGGGGGGTTTGGATACTGAGAGGAGGCAGGGATGGAGGAGGCCGGAAGCAGCAGGTGGGAAGAGCAGGCCCCAGGCCCATCTCAGTGAATATCTACTCCCAGGTGCGAGGTGGGCCCACCCCGGCCCAGGGAAGGGGCAGACTAAGGACCTGAAAAAGTGTTCTCACTGGGGATCATAAACAGGTCTCTGCTTCCACCAGGTGTTCCTGGAAAATATTTAGGATCTGTGTGGACACACAAAATTCCCATCAAACCTTTATTAATGGAGGTACTTGCTGTCAACCCATGCCTGACCCCTCTGGATATTCCTGAGAGGGCCTGGCCCTGGGGGGCTGTCCAGACCTGTCTTGGCGTCAGTGGAGGGCTGGCAATGTAGGGTGGCAGCCATCCGCACTGTCTGAGGCCAGACTGGCTACGCCTGAGGCCACTGCAACCAGGCCCAGGCCTGTGGACAGAGCAAGACTAAGGGCAAGG
Organism: Anoura caudifer; assembly: GCA_004027475.1. NCBI lineage: Eukaryota > Metazoa > Chordata > Mammalia > Chiroptera > Phyllostomidae > Anoura > Anoura caudifer. The sequence continues at coordinate 143,344 of PVKU01003302.1, forward strand.
AGCATCTGCACTTGAGTTGTGGGCCTGTGCTTCCCACACCCAGAGAACCCAGGGTGGGGTGGGTGGGAGAAGGGATGTGGCCAGCTGTTTCCTGAGGTTCTGGACTGTGCACAGTGGTGATCTTTTTATGGAGTGGGAGCCTTGTAAAGAACCAAGAGCCCCACTTAAGAGCTGAGAGTAGGGCTGGCTCCCTGGCCAGGAAGAGGGAGGCCCAGGCAGGACTCCTGGGGGAAGAGGGGTTCCTGGGAGAGGAGACCGGGTGGGGCTCCAGAACCCATCAGGTGGGTTCCTGCTCTCCAGGACAGAGCCAGTGGGGGTGGGGTATTGAAGACCTGAAGCCCCACAGGCCCATCGCTGGTCCTGTACAAGCTCCCCGCGGGGTCCAAACCCTCTCCCCAGGCCTCTCCTCTCCCAGGTCTGTGTTACTGAGTCAGCCTCTTCTGTTCTGGGAGGACAGGCATGCATGGGGCTGGCTGGGAAAGGATGCTGTAATTCCACACAGAGGTCCCGGCTGCTTTCTTAAAAGCTGTATGTACCTATGTGGGCATTTTCCCCAGCTCTGGTCAGGCCTGGGGAGATGGTGGATCATGAAAACAGGTCCCCACCCCTGCTGGGCTACCCTGGCTGACCCATAACCCTGTGAAATTGAGATGGAGGGAAGGGGCTCTGCAGTTTGCCCTGGTCCAGCCTCAGAGAGCCCTGGACCTGGGTCTGTGTAGGGTCCTGAGCTGCATAGGTGGCACTGGCAGGTGTGTGTGTGAGGGGTGTGATCATCAGGGTCTGTGTACCCTGAGCCATTGGGACAGGGGAGCCTGAGACATCCCACATCACCATGACCCCAGCTAGGGTCTCCCTTCTGCTGTGGGGGTGGCGGGTCTGACTGGGATTGGGACTGGAGGCTAAAGTGGGGGTTCCTGGAAGCAGGGCCTTGGGTCCTTCCCACTTTGCTGAAGTGGCTCACCCCCTTCCCAGTCCTGCCTGGGGTCCCAGGGCTCAGTGGTCAGTGCAACCCGAGGTGGATTAGAGAGCTGGATGTTCTACAGAGGTAGGCTGGGGGTACAGCATTTAACATGGCCTCTTCTCTTGAAGCATTTCTGGGGCAGCCAGGGTGGAAGACTTCCCCCACCATATACATGCAGGGTAGGTGGGGGGTCCAGGCCCCAGTATGGTAACCTTGGCATCCTCTCTACTTATTTCCTTGTGGTGGGTGGCTTTGCTCCAACCCTTCTGAAGGCCACAGTTGGGCATCAATCTCCTGGATTTATTAAGCACTGACAATATGCAGAACCCCAAGCAGTGCTGAGTAGAGGAAGGAGAGTCCTGGTAGGAGGGGCCTTGCAGGGGTCTAAGTGGGTGGCCTGGTTTGCATTCCTGTAAGTTACTCACCTGCAGATCCTGAGAAGACCCTGCCTTGGGGTGTGCAGGTGCCTTTCCACAGACCCCTTGGGACCAGGGGCAGCAGGACAACAGCCCGAAGCAGTGCCATTCCAATCCCGTTTGCAGGGAACAGATATTACACTTAAATCTGCTTCTCCCTGAAAGATGGCTCCAGGCCCACCCTGCACCCCAAGCCTGTCATCAGTGAGCAGGGAGAGCCCCTGGGAGGGGTGGGGAGAGGAGAGGGGCTTTCCCAGGAGAGGAGGGGGTTTCCAAGGAGGGTTAGGAAGGGCTTTGGGCAGGCCCCAGAAGTCCCAGGGTATTCAGAGCTTGGGTTGTGACCTCATCGGCAAGGCTGGGGGACCCAGCATCCAAATGTTCTGCCTAGTCCAGAGGGGGAACCAGGCTCCTGTGTCCTGGAGCCCTCCTCCTGCCACTCCCACTCCCCAGGTCTCAGCTTTGCCTCTGACAAGGGCCCCAGCTGAACTGCCCACAAAAACCCACTCAGAAGCCATGGGCTTGCAGGAGATCTGAACGCTATTTGTCTCAAAAATGATTCCAGGAAGGGGCAGCTACAGTGGGACCCAGGAAGGCAGTAGAACCAGTAGACGGCCTGGTGCTTGGGGTGGCTGGCCTGATCACTGTGACCCTCCTGGTGCTTCACCATTAGGCCACAGCCTTGACCGTGAGGTCGGGTGCCCGGCCTTCTCCCTGACCCAAGAACAGCTGGCAGTGGCTGTTCTGGCTGAATCCCTGGCCTCCTGGAGGGTCTTCCCAGTCTGTTCTGTGGAGAGGGTTTTGTCAGGCCCATCTATCCCCACACCATCTTGCCTATCTGGGCATGTGGGCTCCAGGGTGGAACACCTTCCCCAGGGACCTGCCAGACACATGCCACTGAGAGGCTTAGTTCCCCAGCAGACAGAGGTGTCAGCCCGCCTGTGGGCCCTGGCTCAGCACGCTGTTTGAGGGCAGTGTGTTAGGAGCCATCTCACAGGTGAGGAAATGGCCTCAGAGGTTAAAAGACTTCCTTATCCCCAGGTAGAGGGGCAGCTGGGCTCAGGCTCCCCATGCGGTCCCTTTACCAGGGAGGCAGAGGCAGCATATGGAGCCACATCATCCCTGAAATTTGGAAACTGACAGGCTGGCTGGTTGTTGGTTGGTTGGGGTTGGGGATATGTGAGTTTTGGGATTTGGGAGCATCCTTTCTGTTGAGCTGTGAGAACTCCTGGGGAGTGGGAGTCCTGCAGACCCCACCCCCAACACCACTGTGGGAGAAACAGAAGCCATGTGAGGGGCAAGGGGCCAGTAGGGGCCACACCCTGTCTCCCAACACCGAGGTGCTCTCCATGAAGCCCCCACCAGGCACACCATCCACTGAGGCTCACAGAGACTGAGTGGTTAGCCTGGGCCACAGTGGTGGCAGGGCTGAGGAGAGAAGATAGACCCATCAGATGATGGGTGTGCGTGGGCTAGAGAGACAGACAGTGGGACTGATAGGAGAAGCAGCAGGTAGAGGGAGGGTGTGGTGGCCAGGCCATAAAAACCAGCCTTTCTGTTCCTCCCACTGCTCCCCTGCTCCCCACCTCCACCTGGCCATCCAGAGCACAGCCCTATCCAGACCCTCAGCTTGGCAGGCTCCCCCCCCCCCCCCCCCCCACAGGCCTCACCTTCCACCCAACCCCCACTGCCTGTCCTCTGTGCTTCAGCCTGCAGCAGCTTAATCCTGCTGAGCCCCATTCCCCTTGTTACCCAGTCTTCGTTTGGTGACTGAGAGTCAAGCCCAGGGTAGGGGCTGCTCACAGTGGGCTCACCCGCCTCTGCTCAGTGACCTCACTGTTTCCAAGGATCTACCAGGGGCTGAAACCCCCATCCCATCCCAGTGGGCAAGTCTAGGGCAGGTGCAGGAGATGGCGAAGGGTGACTGTCAGGCAGGTAAAGGGTCTCCCTGATGGAGACCCCAGCCCCCCATCCTGGCTGAGAGCCTGCACTCTACCGCACCATCTGTGCAACAGGAAGCCCATTTTGGTCATTGAAGACTTAGACACTCCCCACAACCCCTGCCTGCCACCAGCGCCCTGGTGTGCCCTGGCTTGGCCTGGGACCCAGCATGCTCCTGTGGCCATGTTGGAAGGTGGGGAGACTGTGGGTGAGAAGCACTTAGGCCACAATGTCACCAGGACCCTCAGCTTCCTCACTAAGTCCCATCAGGACAATTTATCTGGTCCTCTGGCTTGTCCAGCTTTGCTTTTTGAGGTTCGTGTGTCCGTGAGGACTCAATCCTTGATTCTGTGGGACTGGACCTGGCTTCACCTTCCAGGGCCACAGAGGCCTGGAGAGACCTGTGTTCTCCCCTTTGAGACCCAGGCTGGCCCCCACCCACGCTCTCTAGCCCTCCGTATGTCCCTGGCTACTGACTTTCCCGTCACTGCACCTGGGCAGCCTCTGTCTCTTCTGGCCCCTCAAGACAGGACACCAGGATGGGAGCTAGTTCTGCCATCACACTCTCCCCTATCCCCTGCTGTATTCTGCCTCCTCCTCCCTCCCCCTTTTCCCTCCTCTCCTCCCCTCTGCTCTCCCACATCACCGAACCCCCAAACTCACCTCCCCTAGGTCTGGGGACAAATGGCCTTGTATGGCCCAGCCCTGGGCGCCCCTCAGGACCATTGGCTAAGATAGAAACCACTTTTTACCTCAATGTTTTGAAAATGTTCAGGAAAAGGGGTGCTTAAAGGCCACGTGAGATTCCTCCACTTCAAGATCCTCTATTTCTCTCCACACTGGAGTCACCCTCACATCCCACCCCTGTGCTATGGCCCTGAAGCCCATCTCCATTACCTAGGACACTCCTTGCCTGCCCCCAACCCCCTGCCCCCACGCTGGGAGAGCCTGGCAGTGCTCAGCCAGGGTCTGGCCCAGCAGGCTCAGTGCAGACTCGCTAGGAGTGGCAGTGGGCGGGGTGACCATCTGCCCTTGGGGAGAAGGTGATACTTCAGTTAGCAGGCGTGGAGGCCCGTGTGCTGTGCTGCAGACTTGACCTGCCAGGAGGTGTGTCATGGCCTTCATGGATACAACGGAGATGGGGGGGGGGGGTGCGTCGTGCAATTGGAGTGTCCTTCCCCACCCTGCAGCACATACACCCCCCCTCAGGTCTTCAGAGCTGGGCAATCCTGTTTTCACAGTGACGGACAAGTAGGCTACACCCGCCCCTCTCACACGCGCTTGCAGCCGGTGTTGCCTTCTGACCGCTCCCGGCCCCAGCCCCGGTGGCTCTTAGCCTGGCGGGGGGCGGGGGGAGGCAGATGGGCGGCGTTGGCTGCAAAATCGTGAGGCTCGCCTGCAAGGAGCAGCCGCCAGGGCAGAGGCCCCGGTGGGCTCCTACTCAGGACGAACATCCTGGCCTGGCTGCCCCTTAGTAGGGATCCTGAGGACCTGAGGAACTGCTGGTCCCCCGCAGTCCCAGCCAAGTCTTTCAGACCAAGTCCTGCGTTTGGCCCTGCCAGCACCCTTCGTGCCCCAGAGAAGACAGTGACCCTCTGACCTACTGGCTGTGTGCCTGGTTTTATGACCTAGGCAGGTTTATGACCTTGGCACGTTACCTGGATTGATTCCCAGGTGTACATTACTTTGGATGGTTGTTGGTGCTATTGTAGATGGTGTTTTTATTTTAAAAAGTATTTTCTAATGGTTTGTTTCTCCAAATGACTTTGTATCAGTCCTAAATCCAGCCACCTTGTAAACTTCTTTAGCAGTTCTTTCCAAAGGTATGGGGATTAAAATTTTTTTGTGTGGTATTAACTAACCGAATTGTTTTTGCAGCCAGAGACTTTGGTCTATATGGTCCATGCTGTTGGAAATGTGTGGGAAGTTGTTTCATGGCTTAAGAAAAGGTCAGTTTTTACAGAGACTGTGGGCACCTGGGGAGGTGTGCCGGCTGCAGCGGACTATGTGCGTGCTGGGCGAGCCACTGGGAGGCCTTTTCTCCATCAGTGCCAGTCCTGCCTGCCTGAGTAAGACAGGAATGTCACTTACCAGCTCTCTTTCCACCAGCATTGGCCTAATGCACCATCCCCTTTCTGGATGTAACTGTCCATTATTTTAAATGTGTTTAAAATTAAATGGCCCTGCGTGCCATTATTTTAAATGTGTTTTCTGAAAACAGCACAGAGCTAGGGGTTATGGCTTTTAAAAGGCCCAATCTGATAAAGTTTTCTAGGTGGTAGAAAAGTCCATGTATTTACTGTAATTATTGGTATGTTTGAAATTATTTCTATTTTTATTTCCACTTTTACCATTTTCCCTCTTCCTTTTTTAAAATTTTATTTTAATTGTTGTTCTTGTACAGTTTTCTGTCTTTTACTCCCATTCCAGCCTGCCGCACCAGCCCTCCCCACCTCCCTCCCATTTCCACACCCCTAGTTTTTGTCCATGTGTCCTTTATACTTGTTGCTCAAAACCCTTCCCCCTTTCCCCCTGAAATTCCCTCCCCTCTCCTCTCTGGTGACTGTCAGCCTGTTCTCAATTTCAGTGTCTTTGGTTATATTGTGCTTGTTTGTTTGTTTTGTTGATTAGGTTCCTGTTAAAGGTGAGGTCATATGGTATTTGTCTTTCACCGCCTGGCTTATTTAGCTTAGCATAATGCTTTTCAGTTCCGTCCATGCTGTTGCAAAGGGTAGGAGCTCCTTCTTTCTTTCTGCTGCACAGAATTCCATTGTGTAAATGTACCATAGTTTTTTGATCCATTCATTTACTGATGGGCACCTAGGTTGCTTCCAACACTTGGCTATTGTAAATTGTGCTGCTATGAACATTGGGGTGCATAGGTTCATTTGCATTGGTGTTTCAGGATTCTTAGGATATAATCCTAGCTAGCAGTGGAATTGCTGGGTCAAAATACAGATCCATTTTTAGTTTTCTTAGAAAATTCTATACTGTTTTCCATAATGGCTGTACCAGTCTGCAATCCCACCAACAATGCACTAGGGTCCCCTTTTCTCCACAACCTCTACAACACTTGCTGTTTGTTGCTTTGGTTATGATGGCCATTCTGACTGGTGTGAAGTAGTATCTCATTGTAGTTTTAATTTGCATCTCTCTGATAGCTAGTGATACTGAGCATCTTTTCATGTGTCTCTGGATCCTCTGTATGTCCTCCTTAGAGAAGTGTCTGTTCAAGTCCTTTGCCCATTTTTTAATTGGGTTGCGTGTCTTCTTAGAGTGAAGTCATGTAAGTTCTTTATATATTTTGGAGATTAAACCCTTGTCTGAAGTATTATTGGCAAATATGTTTTGCCATACAGTCAGTTCTCTTTTTATTTTAATACTGTTTTCTTTAGCCATGCAGATTCTTTAGCCATGCAGAAGTTTTTTTATTTTGATGAAATTACATTTGTTTATTCTTTCCTTTATATCCCTTGCTCTAGAGGACATATTAGTAAAAATGTTGCTGCATGAAATATCTGAGATTTTCCTGCCTATGTTCTCCTCTAGGACTTTAATGGTGTTACGGCTTATATTTAAATCTTTTATCCACCTTGAATTTATTTTTGTGTATGGTGTAAGTTGGTGCTCAAGTTTCATTTTTTTGCACATAGCTGTCCAGCTCTCCCAACACCATTTACTGAAGAGTACATTTTTACTCCATTTTATGTTGCTGCCCCCTTTGTCAAATATTAATTGACCATAGAGACTTGGGTTTATTTCTGGGCTCTCTGTTCTATTCCACTGGTCCATGTGCCTGTTTTTAAGCCAGTAGCAGGCTGTTTTGATTACAGTGGCCTTCTAATACAGTTTGGTATCAGGTATTGTGATCCCTCCTACTTTGCCCTTCTTTCTCAAAATCGTAGCAGCTATTCGGGGTCGTTTATGGTTCCATATAAATTTGTGAAGTGTTTGTTCTATGTCTGTGAAATATGCCATTGGAACTTTAATCGGTATTGCTTGAATCTGTAAATTGCTTTGGGCAGTATGGACATTTTGATGATACTAATTCTTCCGATCCATGAACACGGTATATGCTTCCATTTGTTTGTGTCTTCCTTGATTTCTTTCTTCAGTGTTGTGTAGTTTTCTGAATACAGGTCTTTTACGTCTTTGGTTAGGTTTACTCCTAGGTATTTTATTTTTCTTTTTGCCATATGAAATGGGATTTTTTCTTGATTTCTGCTTATGCTGTTTCACTGTTGGTATACAAAAATGCCTTTGACTTCTGGATATTGACTTTGTATCCTGCTATTTGGCCAAATTCATTTATTAGGTCAAGCAGCTTTTTTGGCTGAGTCTATAGGATTTTCTATATACACTATCATGTCATCTGCAAACAATGATAGTTTTGTTTCTTCCTTTCCCATTTGGATGCCTTTTATTTCCTTTTCTTGTCTAATCGCTATGGCTAAAGCTTCCAATACTATATTGAATAGAAGTGGTGAAAGTGGACAACCTTGTCTTGTCCTTGATCTTAGTGGGAAAGATTTTAGTTTTGCCCATTGAATATGATGTTGGCTGTAGGTCTCTCATATATGGCCTTTAATATGTTGAGGAATGCTCCCTCTGTTCCCACTTTGCTGAGTGTTTTTATCATAAATGAGTGTTGTACCTTGTCAAATGATTCTTCTGCACCTATTGATATGATCATGTGATTTTTGTCTTTGCTTTTGTTTATGTGATGTATTACATTTACTGATTTGCGAATGTTGAACCATCCTTGCATCCCTGGGACGAATCCCACTTGGTCATGGTGTATGATCTTTTTAATGTATTTTTGGATGCGGTTTGCTAATATTTTGTTGAGGATTTTAGTGTCTATGTTCATCAGCGATATTGGTTTGAAGTTTTCTTTCTTTGTTGTGTCTTTATCTGGTTTTGGGATTAGGATGATGCTGGCTTCATAAAAAGAGTTTGGGAGTCTTCCGTCATTTTGGATTTTTTGGAATAGTCTTTGGAAGGATAGGGGTTAGCTCTTCCTTAAATGCTTTGTAGAATTCTCCTGTGAAACCATCTGGTCCAGGGCTTTTGTGTGTTGGGAGTTTTTTGATTACTGCTTCAATTTCTCTGCTGTTATTGGTCTGTTCAGGCTTTCTGCTTCTTCTTCATTGAGTTTTGGAAAATTATATTTTTCTAGAAACTTGTCCATTTCACGTAGGTTTTCAAATTTCTTGGCATACAGTTCTTCATAGTAATTTCTTACAATCCTTTGTATTCCTGTGGTGTCAGTTGTAATCTCTCCTCTTTCATTTCTGATTGTGTTTATTTGAGTCCTCTCTCTTTTTTTCTTAATGAACCTGCTTAAAGACTTGTCAGTTTTGTTTATTTTTTTAAATACCAGCTCCTGGACTCACTGATACTTAGAATTGTGCTTTTAGTCTGTATGCCATTTAATTCTGCTCTGATCTTGGTTATTTCCTTTCTTCTACTTGCTCTGGGCTGTCTTTGTTGTTGTTCCTTGAGTTCTTGTAGGCGTAGGGTTAGGTTGTTTGTTTGAAATGTTTCTTCTATCTTTTTTAGGTAGGCCTGTATCACTATGAACTTCCCTCTCAGGACTGCCTTTGCTGTGTCCCATAAGTTTTGGGTCGTTGTGAGTTCCTTTTCATTTGTTTCCAGAAACTTTTTGATTTCCTCCCTAATTTCATTCTTGACCCATTCATTGTTTAATAGCATGCTATTCAATCTCCATGATTTTGAGGGTTCTGGGTTTTTCCCCTTAGGGTTGGTTTCTAGTTTCAGTCCCTTGTGGTTGGAGAAAATGCTTGGTATGATTTCAATTTTCTTGAATTTGTTGAGGCTTGTTTTGTGTCCTATCATGTGGCCTATCTTTGAAAATGTTCCATGTGCATTTGAAAAGAATGCGTATTTAGTTTCTTCGGGATGAAGGGCTCTATATATATCAGTTAAATCCATTTTATCTAGAGTGTTGTTTAATGCTTCACATCTCTTTTTAAGGCCACAGGTACCTTATCTTTTTTGTTGCTATTATAATTGGTGTCTTCTCTTCAGATGTATGCCTTTCAACTGGAATAGAGTGATTGTGTCATGTTTTATCTTGTGACTACTGAATATTCTTACTATTTGTGGCAGTTTCACATTTTTTTCTTGGGGATTCTGGATATGCTCTAAGTCTTGTTTACAAGAGAATTTCAATGGCTGATTTCCATTTCCCTGGATGGTTCTCTTGTGCAGCTGCAGTGGCTTATCTCCTGAGGGAAGGAGCAGGACAGAAAGAGGCAGCCTGCCCTTAAACCTGATGTTAGCAGGAATAAACTCAGTGTTACCCACTAGGAAAGGCTAGCTTTCAGGCCGAGGTACATGTATCTTATTACCCATGGACTCCTATCTCTTTTTTTCAACTGGAAATGAATTCTGAATTTCTGAAAAGACTTCTCATTAATATTATTCTCTTTAGCAAAGCAAAGGTTTGGTGAATTATATCTGTGGGTTTCCTAATATTTAATCATCCTTGCATCACTAAAATAAATCCACCTGATTACAAGGTACTATATAAAAAATAAAATTGGATTTTATTTGCAAATCTCTCACTAGGGTCTTTGAATTCATAAGTTGGACTGTCTCAGCCTTCTCTTTCTGTGTGATCAGATTTATGTCCTTTTAGCCATGTGCTGCCAAGGCACATCTGGACGCCCACGCTCCTCCCCGCCCGCGTTGGAGCTGTGGGGCAGCACTGGATGACCCTGCAGTGGGAGGTTTGGTGTGATTCCCGGGAAAACCACCTCAGCCAAGAGCTTTTACTGGGAAAGGGAAGCTCTTTCTTAAATTTCTCCATTTCTTCCACAGAATTTGGTCTAGTTAAACCTTCTAGCTTTACTGGGGTTAGCGGTAGTAAATTATATTTTTCCTACAAAGTGACACTTTTTACTTCAAATTCTTTTATGCAGAGTTGTACAATATCTCTTATGATTTTTAAAAATTTGTGTTTAATGGCTATTGTCCTCTTGCTGTTTCTTGTTTTGCGTATTTTTGGTCTCATTTTATATCTTGATTACCACATTTTTCAGACTATAAGATGCACCCCGCCCAAATTTGGGAGGAATAATGGTTGTTAATGCTGCTGTTGAGTTCTGTTTACGTTTACATTGGTGAAATGTTATGTTATTTATGTTATTAAATGTTTTACCACTTTTTTTGCTTCAATTTTTTTTTTCCTATTTTCCTCCTCTAAAATCTAGGTGTGTCTTATGGTCTGAAAAATATGGTATGTTAGTGATTTCTTTTCCTACTTGTTGATTTTTAAAATACCAGTCTGAGTGTTTCTGGTGTTTGGTTCACTGATTCCTGCTTTTATTCAGTTCCTTTTGTGTGCTTGCTCTCAGCTCACATTTCCCAATTTTCAAACTGGAATTTTAAGTATTTAACACACTATGACACCAATAGTTATATTTAAAATGGTGCCTTTCCCTGGGGGCTGGACTCGAGACCCAGGCATGTGTCAGTGTGGCCATCCTTTCTTTCTAGAAACACTGCACCTGCTTTGTACTTCTCATCTCCCCTGCTACCTGGCATCCCGACAGTGCCACTCTGTCTGCATGAGGGAGACAGCACTCTGGGTGAAAACACAGAAGCAGGACTTCTAGGATGCTCACTTTTTAAATATTTAATACCTCACTGAACCTCAAGTGCCATAGCACTCAGTCAAGGTACCTTGCTCTCCCTGGGCACCTGGCCCTTCTGTGGTAACTGGGTCTGACTCTCAGGTGTGGCCCTTGCTCAGCCCCTCCCTGATCCGGAATTGGCCTGTGTGGCAGCCCTCACCTCACTCAGGTATCCAGAGACCTGAGGGGCTGAGCTGGGCAAAGACAGTGGCAAGGAGCATGAGGAAGCCAGGGTGGGGGCCTTGTACTCACAACATTGGCAGGAAGGCCATCATGGTCACAAGGACACTGATAGAGGCCCCCAAAGTGCAGGAGAGTGTAGGGAGTGGCTGAAGAGGTGGGGGTGTGTGTGCTATTTGATGGTGTATCCATGTTGAGAAATGGGAGACTCGGGCATACACTGTAGGATACACGGGGAACAGGCAACCATGGCCCCAGCTTACTATTCCAATTTGCACCCAGATGCGGTTGAATTCACAGACAAGTGGGCCCCCAGAGTCACCCTGGAAGGAAAGAGCGGTTTCCTGTGAACCTGGCGACTGGCACCTGCCGCCTCCTGCAGGAGGATGACCAGAGCCCCACCCTGCAGAGCCAGGGCCAGAGCCCCTTCACTCCACAGTCACACCTTGCCAGTGCCATGGCCTGCTGTCAGAGACAGAGCAGGTGCCCCAGGGTGACAGGGGGGTGCATAGCCCTGTGTTGCTCTGGCCAGCACTGGGGTCCTCAGGGCACTGGGCACTGACTAGGCCTGTGTCCCATGTGCACCTAGGCCACCTTATGGTCTTGTCCAGCCTGTGGCCGCATGGTGATGTGCTCCAAGCCCCGAAAGGGCCAGGCCTTCAGGGACCACCCACCCACTCAGTATAAGGGTTCCCAATGGCTCCAAGCAGATTAACAGTTGAAAGCCATGGGCTTGGGACCTGCCCCTGCATTGGGATGCACCTTGCACACGGTCTTCATGTTCATGAGGTCCCCAGCACACAGCATGTCTGGCTGAATTAGTGATGGTTGTCCGTAGAGCAGCTGGCACAGGATCAACGGGACCAGAGGCACCTGCACCTCCTGCAGGTGGTCTGAGGAGTCACCTGTCAGAAAGCAGCACAGGTTCAGGGACAGGGCCTCCCAGCCCTGTTCCTCAGGACATGCCCAGCCCCAACCCCCACCCAGTGTGCTCCACCAGTGGCTTTTCTCGCTCCTGCCCTCCCATGGCTCCCTTCCCTGCACTGGGACTCAGGCTTTGGTCAATGACATGGGACTAGAAATGCCACATGGAACTTTCTAAGAGAAACGTAAGAGCCCATCCCCTTCCCGCTGCTGTAGCTTGAGTGCAGACAGCTCCATCAGCTCTGTCCCTGGGTGACTGTGGGGCCGACAGTACGTGCACAAGAAAGGAACCCTCAAGTTTTGTCGGCTGTTACCCCTGTATCCCCTCTACGCTGAGGGATACAGTAATTGGTCCCAGGAACCATGGGCTTCCCTGACCACCATGTGAGGGGGTCCTAAGGCCCCAGTCTGACAGGAAGGAGCCGCTCTCACAGGCTTGGGACCCTGTGACCGGGGAGTCAAGGGGGCTAATTCATGTGTGTCCTGAGGGGAAGAGACAGCAAATGAAATGTCAGCAATGTCTGTGGTGGCTGCTGGCTGTGCTAGTGAGGTAGTCAATCAACACCAGGGCACAAGATGCAGGCCATGGCTGGTTCACACGGAATGCAGAGGAGCAGAGAGTCCACAGACTTGGGGTGCAGGGTTGGGAGAGGCTGCCCAGGAAAGGGCAGTTAGGAAACTACTTTGAAACTACCCAGCCAGTTACCAATGTCCCTGAGGGCTTCCACAATGCCACTGAGAACGCTGGGGTGGAGGGGCCAGCAAGGCCTCCAAGGGTACCCCTCCTGCTGGGAGCACTTTCTGGGCTGGGACATGCAAGGGGCACAGGCAGCTGGAATCTACAAGGTGGACGGATGTCAGGAGGAGGGTGCTCCAAAGAGAAACAGCCCTGGGGGCATGTACAGGACCCTGGTGGACTATGGTCTACTGCTGGGCCAGGAGCCCCATGCACAGAGGGCACACTTCCATGGTGACAGCAGATGGTGGCCAGGTGGGACTGCACAGTGCCCAGGGCTCTGTCGGGGTAGGAGGCTGACTTCCAATGAGTCAAGAGTGAAGAGTCTTACGGGGAGACAGTATTGAAGTGGGGGAAGCATCCTGTTGTGCTCACATGGATGCTGAGGCCACACAGACGTGGGCAGACAGAAGGCCACAATGATGAATGCAGAACACACTGCTCCGCCTGTGGCAGGGCACAGAGGCAGACATGAGGCACAGATGCGGATGGGAAGAAGTCGGCTATCATTTCCATGAGTTCTTCAATGCTGGTGGCATGCCAGCTCAGGAAATGGGATACCAGGGGAGAGAGGTTTGTGCATAGGATAGGTTTTCCCTGGGTCTCCAGTGGAAGCTCATGAGAAATATAGGGGCAGGGCAAGGACCAGAGAGAGGGTTCCTCGGTGCAGGAGTTCACAAGACAGCCAGCTGCCACTGGAGGACCCAGAAAACACAGCTTGCTTCTCTTCTTGCACACAGAGCAGACGCCTTCCACCAGAGGGGACATCATTATATTCTTGCCTCCAGGGCCTGGACAGGTGCACCCCTCTGGAGAAAGGGCAGAAATCATGCCCATGTTCCTGAAAGCTTCTGGACTCAAGAACTACAGCAGTGACACCAGAGGTCAGCCTGCTCCCCCTGCTGCCACAGACACAGGGCTCTGCAGCCAGGGTGGCGCGACATTTACTCACTTAGTGACACACCATCAAAGGGGAAAGTAGGCAGTTCCATACTAACAGCTGGAGACCTTGATACCCCTCACCCCAGTGATGGAAAGAACAAGCAGAAGGCAAGGAAGGAGGCAGAGACCTAAACAACACAGCTAACTAGACAGTACTGCAGGTACATGCAGAACACTCCACCCAAGGGCAACAGTGCTTATGCTATCTCATGTGCATGGGGGCATTTCCCAGGCAGATTGTATGTCAGGCCACAAGTTAAGTCTCTATAGATTTTAAAAGACAGATAGGATAAAAGCTTAGTAACGTTGGGCTTGGCAGTGATCTCCTCATTATGACATCAAAGACACAGGCAACAAAAGAAGACTAGACAAATTGGACTTCATGAAAAATTTTAAATGTATGTGAAAAGACACTATTTACTAGGTATAAAGGCAACCCCTCACATAATGGCAGAAAATATTTGCAAATAATATCTGATCAGGGGTTAATATCTAGAATATATGAAGAACTATTCAACAATAAAACAACCAACTTGATTCAAAAATGGGCAAAGCCTGCTAGAGTGGCAACTTCAACCTTTCTCATGTCATGGCACACATAAACTAATTACTAAAATCCTGTGACAAAAAAATATATACTTTTTGCCAATCTGACAAAAAACACAGGTATAATTTTGATTCATTAACACTGAATGGCTATTGCTGTGTGGATGTCATTATGTTTTTATCTGACAATCTAAGGGAAAAGAGGTCAGTGCCCCTGACTAAAGAGTCAGCTATTACATGTTTTAAACATTCTCGACAGCAAACAATGCCTGAGTCCAATGCTCTAGCTTGCCTGTCACGGGCTGCCCACGACCATGGGGGCTGAGTGCAGGCCCACCACTGTGCACAGCAAGTTTTACAGTTCACTGTCATACAGCATTATTGTGGCCATGCATATGTGCTACAGAAATTGGTACCTTGAAATTGGAGGTATCTGTAAAAACAATAAGAATGTGGTACTGGTTTTGGGACCTGAGAGATAGATAAAGGTTCTCATAGCATAATCTAGAAAAGTGAAAAGAAAATGGATCAAAAATGTTGGGTGGTCTATTTTCTGAATTTGCCAATGGCAATTTGGAAGATAGAAAACATATTTACTGAACTGAAGACACTTGAGAAGATGACTCCAGGCAGAATTATGAAAGTCTAGAGGTTGCTTCTGGCTGAGCATAAGGTACTACAGAAAAGATGAACTCAGAATAGAACACACCAATTCTCAAGCACAGGCTAAAGGGTATAAAATAAAGAAGGGGTCAGCAAACCTCCTGGAAGGGACTATGAGGCTTTGTAGGCCAGACCACCTCTACAATGGGTGTTAAACTCTGCCGCTAGAGCAGGGCACAGCCAGACAACACTCACATGAATGAGCATGCTTGTGTTCAAATGCAAATGTACTTATGGACATGGAACTTGGGAGTTTATACAATTTTCATATTTCATGAAATATTCTTCTTCTTATGGTTTTATATGGGCTATGTGAAAATGTAAAAGCCATCCCAAGATGGCCAGCAACACAGAAAGCCATGGGCGTGACTAGGCCCACAGGTTGCATCCTCCGGGTTGGAAACGAAACTGCTTTGGTCTCAGTCAAAGGCTTGGCTGTCAGCAAGCTTGAAGAATTAAGCTTGAAGAAAGCTTGAAAAATTAAGATTTTGCCTAGTAGATGTTCCATGCTGGAAAAAAAAGAACTCTAGAAATCCTAAGTAGGCCATCCCACAGCACACTGATGTGCCCTGAGAGGCTGGGACTGAATTCGGAGGTGCAGATCTAAAAAAGAATGGGGGTGTGGCTTGGGCAGCTCAGGAAGTCACTGAAGACTTGTTACAGTGCAGCCTGTTTGCACTAAAAGGTATGAGCTGTTTAAAATGTCAAAAGGTTTCTGGGCCTTCAGGAGAGGTCGGGAAAGATGTTCAATGTGGCATTTTTCAAGGCTCTTTTAAGAAGTAGCAAAGAAGTGTTAGATGTCTTAGAGCACAGGTGGCAAACACAAGGCCTGTGGGCCAAATCCAGCCCATCACCTTGTTTTATCTGGCCCATCACCTTGTTTCTACCTGGCAGCAGTGCTGAGCTCTCGCTTAACTGTTAAGGAGTACATTTATACGGTCCTAAAATTACATTTGGCCCTTTGAAGGCAACCATGAGGCTGATGTGATCCCTGGTGAAAATGAGTTTGACACCCCTGGCTTAGAGCCAAGAGCCTCGGAAAACAGTCATTTGAAATCTTGGCAGGTTTACTGTAGAAACTGGAGAGCTGAGTCTAAAATTCATATGGAAATGCAAAGGACCCTGAATGCTGTGTGGCCCTGAAGAAGAGAGGCATGTGGATGACGTGTCCCATCAGACTCATCGTACAGCTGCATCCCACGGAGGCCCCCAAGGCAGAGCAGGGGGCTCCGAGTATCCCCCACTCATGGTCACACGGTGCTTGACAAAGGTGCTAATACAATTCAGTGGGGAAAAGAGGGCTTCTAGGAGAATGGTGCTGGAGCAAGTGGGTATTGATGTGGAAAAAAGTAGTTCTTAATTTTTCTCTCACATCACATGCCAAAAATTAACTGTGATTGATCCCATAGATAAATGTAAAACTTCATAATGCTTCTAGAATAAATGAAAAGACTTATCTTCATGGCCCTATAAGAGGTAGATCATCATAAACATGACAGAAAAGGTCCTACAGATAAAGGGAAAAAACATAATAAATTGAAGTGTCAAAAAACCTTTTTCCAATAAAAGATATATTAAATTTAGAAAGCAAGCCATAGTCTAGCAGAGAATATCTGTGTATCTAGCAAAGTACATGTATCCAGAATATATAAAGAACTCCTACAAATAATAAAATCTCAAGAAGCTGTCATTGCACAATAATCAGTACAGCTACAGTGAAAAAGACTGATGCTGTCAGACTGGGCAAGGATGTAGGCCAATTAGAGGTCTCATACACTGACACTGGGAATGTACAATATACAGTCAGTTTAGAAAGCTGTTTGGATTTTCTAGCTAAGTTAAATTTACTCCTACCCTGTAGCCAACATATTCTACTTCCAAGTAGATGCCCAAGATACACAAGTGTGTGTTCACCAAAAGACTTGCTCCATAATATCTGTTGCCGATTTACTCATATTACCTAAACACTGGAGACAACCCAGATAACCATTTACAGGAACATGGAGAGAAGAAATTTGGCCATGTTCATAAAATGGAACAGCAGGTGGCAGAAAAACAAGATAAACTACCATATGAACAACTGGGATGAATCCCAAATACAGTAGGTGAGGGAAGGAAGACAGACACAAAGGAATCCATGCTGTGTGATTTCATAAACATGAAGTTTAAGATGAACCGCATCTAAGAATCCACTGCGAAATCCAAAGATTTACCCCATGTGTATTCTAAGAGTTTTATGGTTTTAACTCATATTTAGGTTGTTGATCCACTTAAAATTTTATATATGGTGTGAGGTAAGGGTTAGCTTCATTCTTGTGCATGTGGAAATACAGTTGTCCTACCTCCATTTGCTAAACAAGCTATTCTTTTCCCACTGAGTGAACTAGGAACACCTGTCAGAAATCAACTGGCCATAGATGCATCGGTTTATTTCTGGACCCCCATTCTATTTCATTGGTCTATGTGTCTGTCCTCATGCCAGCACCACACTGTTCTCATTGTTGTAGCTTTGTAGTAAAATTTGAAATCAGGAAGTGTGAGAACTCTAGTTTTGGTCTTCTCTTTCAATAGTGTTTTGGCTATTCAGGGCCCCTTCCAATTGCATAAGATTTTGAGGATCAGCTTTCCCATTTCTACAAAATTTTGGAGTTTTGATAGAGACTGCATTAAATATCACTTAAAGCAATCTCTATGAAATGCAATCTCAGTCACTTTGGGTAGTGTTGGTGTCTTAACAACATTAAGTCATCCAATCCAGGAACATGACCTGTCTACACTTATTTAGGTTTTTTAAAATTCCTCTCGGCAATGTTTTGTGGTTTTGGAATACAAGTTGTTCACCTCCTTGGATAAACTGATTCATACATAAGTAACTTCCCTTTTTGATGATATGGTGTTATTTTCTTAATGTACTTTTTCATTGTTCATTGTTCAGGTATACAGAAACACAACTTATTTTTGTGCCCTTTAACTTTGCTAAATTTATTACTGTCCGTAGTTTTTTTGAGGATTCACTGTGATTTTCTATATGTAGGATCCTGTCATCTGTGAAGAGATAGATCTACTTCTTCGTGCCAGTTTGGAAACCTTTTATTTCTTCTTATTGTCTAATGTATCTGTCTAGAGTCTGGTACAATATGGAATACCACTGAAGCCCCTCAACTTTTGGTCAAGATGGTGGAGGAGGTAAATGCTATGCTCACTCCCTACCATAACCACAACAAAATTACAACTAAATTATAGAAAAAACACTCCATGAGAACCACCTGAGGACTAGCTGAACAGAAACCCTATAATTAAGGATATCAAAAAGAGGCCATGCTGGGAGTGGTAGGAGGGGTGGATATGTGAAATGGGCTGCCCCACACCCACGTGTGGTGGTTGAGAATAGGGATATCTCAGCTATGGAGGTCCCCCCTCAGGACAAAACATTGCAGCCCCACCCTGTGCTCCCCAGTCCAGAGTACCAGTGCCAGGAAGAGTCGTCACCACAACAACTGGCTGTGAAAATCAGTGGGGATTCTGTCCAGATGAGATGGAGGGCTGCTGGAAACCCAGGTGTCCTCTTCAAGGACCTGTGCACAGACTCACTAGCTCATGAAAACTCATCTTGGGCTCTAGCAAAGGGATTGCAGCTTAAAAGACAACAGAGAAATACAGGGAGGAACTGAACTGTGTGACTTCAGGGTGAGGGTTGGAATGGAAGCTGCCATTGGTTCTGTGAAGAGTCCTCTTCCCACACAGCCTGCTGGTGCAAGCAGCTACCAAATCTGAATCTTCATTAACCTGACTGTTCCCCCTGCTCTGCTGACTTCCCAAGACTCTCCCCACCCAGCTCATGTACCACCCAAGCCTCTTTCAGTAGCTGTTCCTCATAGGCAACCAGCCTCAGCCCAGGCTACAGACATTTCTAAAAATTCTCAAAGGTCCATAGGCCCTAGGCTGGTGATGCCTGGTCTCTGAGTGCCCTGAGTCTCTTGTTGAGCAGCCCCAAGATGCACAATGGTAACAGCCAGCCTCAGTTTGCAGCATAGCTCTCCCTAGTGCCTTTAGGCCTGTGCAGGCAGCTAAAAACTGCAAATCACTTCACATCTCCTACCAGGCACCCATGTGCTGGGCACAGGCAGTGGCTGAACTTGGACTGCTCTAGAACCCCTACCAAGAGGCCCCAGAACCAACACACCCCGTAGCCAGCTTCAGACCACAACAGAGCATCATGTGATTAACTCTATAAACTGCACATCCACATGGTGTGGATGGTCTTGGCAGGCACTAGTGTTCCACTGGAATAAATTTTGCTTTATGGGGTCAGCCCCAGCTTAGCAGACTAGTCCATTGTGGTCATGGCCAGTCCTCACAGCCAGTCAGCCTAAAGGTCAACCCCACTAACTGATAGGCCAATAGCAATCAAGGCTCAAATACAAGAAGAGAGTACACACAATCCACCTAGGGATACTTTTAGAAAACCTGGCTCAGGTGACCAGGAAGACTGCACTACTGGGCCCCACAGGACACCTACCATGTACAACCACTTTGCCAAAACTGGGAGATGTAGCAGATTTACCTAATATATAGAAACAGACACAGAGAGGCAGCCGAAATGAGGGGACAAAAAATGTCGCAAATGAAAGAAAACTCCAGAAAAGAACTAAAGAAAATGTAGGCAAGCAATCTACCAGATACAGAGTTCAGAATACTGGTTATGAGAATGCTCAGTGAACACAAGAGAAGAAGAGATGAACTTAGTAAGTGAGGGAATTTCAACAAAGCAATAGTAAACATAAAATGACATAGAAACATAAAAAAGAACCAGTCAGAAATGAAGAATATAGTAACAGAAATGAAGACTATATCAGATAAAATAAATAGCAGATTATATACAGTAGAAGATCAAACCAATAATTTAAAATACAAGGTAGTGAAAAACACCCAATCAGAACAGCAAAAAAAAAATAATAATAATAATAAAATGATATCTTAAGGAAACTCTGAGATAACATCAAGTGTAACAACATTCACATCCTAAAGGTGCTACAAGGAGAAGAGAGAGAAGAAGGGATAAAGAACCTATTTGAATAAATAATGACTGAAAAACATCCCAAACCTGGTGAAGGAAGTAGATACACAAGTCCAGGAAGTGCAGAGAGTCCCAAACAAAATAAATCCAAAGAGGTCCAGACCAAGACACACCATAATTAAAATGCCAGAGGTTAAAGACAAAATCTTAATAGCAGCAAGTAAAGCAATTGGTTACATACAAGGGAACTCCCAGAAATCTGCTGATCTCTTAACAAAAACTTTTCAGGCCAGAAGAGACTGGTATAAAATATTCAGTGATGAAAAACAAGGAATACAGCCAAGACTACTCTACCTAACAAGGCTGTCATTTAGAATCAAAGGAGAGATAAAGAGCTTCCTCGGCAAGAAAAAGTTAAAGGAGTTCATCACTACCAAACCAGTATTACAAGAAATATTAACAGGACATCTTTAAGAAGAAGAAAAAATCATAAATATGACTAATGCAATGGCAATGACTACATATGTATCAATAATCACTTTAAATGTAAATGGATTAAATACTCTAATCAAGACACAGGGTGGCTGAATGGTTAAGATAACAAGACCCAAAAAATGCTGCCTACAAGAGATCCACTTCAGATTGAAAGACACATGCAGACTGAAAGTAATGGAGAAAGATATTTTATGCAAATAGAAAATTTTTAAAAAGCCGGGGTGGCAATACTTATATCAGACAAAATAAACTTTAAAACAAAGGCTTTAACAAGAGATAAAGAAGAACATTTCATAATGATAAACAGATCAATCCAACAAGAAGATATAGCTCTTGTAAACATTTACACACCCAATGGAGGAACACCTAAATATATAAAGCAAATATTGACTGACATAAAGACAGATTTACAGTTAATATTGTAATAGTACGGGAACAACACATGTGTAACAACACATTGACATCAATGGATAGATCATCTAGACAAAGAAATCAAAAAGTCAACAGTGGCCTTATGTGACACATAAACCAGATAAATTTAATCAGTATTTTTAGGACATTTAACCCATAAGCAACAGAATATACATTGTTTTCAAGTGCACATGGGACATTTATCAGGATACAGCACATGCTAGGTTACAAAACAAGTCTCAACAAATTTGAGAAGACTGAAATCATATCAAGCATCTTCTCTGATCACAATAGTATGGAAGTAGAAGTCAATTACAAGAAGAAAAATGAGCCCTGGACTGGTGTGGCTCAGTGGACTGAGTGCTGGCCTGCAAACCAAAGGGTCACTGGTTCTATTTCCAGTCAAGGCACACAACTGAGTTGTGGGCCAGGTCTCCAATAAAGGGTGCACAAAAGGCAACCACACATTGTTTCTCTCTCTTTCTTTCTCCCTCCCTACCCCTGTCTCTAAAAATAAAAATAAGTAAAATCTTAAAAAAAAATTTTTAAAAAGAAGAAAAATGAAAAATGCACAAGCACATGGAGGCTAATCAGCATGGTACTGAACAATGAATGTGTTAACAATGAGACCAAGAAGGAAACCAAAAGATACTTTGAGACAAATGAAAATGAGAAGATAAAACCAGGTAAATACAGCCTATTCAATAAATAGTATTGGGAAAACTGAACATAACATGCAAAACAATGAAACTAGACCACCTTCTTAACACCATACACAAGAATAAACTCAAAATGGATTAAAGACTTAAATGTAAGAACTGAAACTATAAAACTCCTTGAAGGAAACAAAAGCGGTAAACTCTTTGACAACCTTAGTAATATTGTTTTTGATTTCTTGGGAAAGGAAACAAAAGAAATAAACAAATGGGATTACACCAAACTAAAAAGTTTTTGCACAGCACAGGAAACTATCAACACAGTGAAAAATGGAAGACAATATTCACCAATGGTACATCTGTTAGGGGTTAATATGCAAAATATGTAAAGAACTCAAACAACTTAACACCAAAATCCCTAAACAATCTGATTAAAAAATGGGCAGAGGGCCTGAATTGATATTTCTCCACAGAGGACATTCAGATAGATGGCCAACAGAAATATGAAAATAAGCTCAAAGTCAATAATCATCAGAGAAATGCAAATTAAACCCACACTGAGATACCATCTCACATCTGGCAAAATGTCTGTCATCAATAAATCAACAAACAACAAGTGTTGGAGAGGATGTGGAAAAAGGGGAACCCTTGTGCACTGCTGGTGGGATCGCAAATTGATGCAGCCACTGTCAATAATGGTATAGAGGTTCATGAAAACAATTAAAAATGGAACTACCATATGACCCAGTAATTTCACTTCTGGATATTTATCCAAAGAAATCTAAAACACTAATTTGAAAAGATATATACACCCCTACATTTACTGCAATGTATTCACAATAACCAAAATATGGAAGCAACCTAAGTGCCCATCAACAGATGATTGGGTAAAGAAGTGTTACCTATATACAGTGGAATATTACTCAGTCATAAAAAGAATGAAATGTTACCGTTTGTGACAACATGGATGGACCTACAGGGTATTATTCTAAGTGAAATAAGTCAACCAGAGAAAGACAAATGCCATATGATTTCACTTATATGTGGAATCTAAAAAACAAAATAAATAAACAAAACAGACTCATGGATACAGAGAACAAATTCATGGTTGCCAGACGGTAGGGGTTTTGGGGGACTGGATGCAAAAGATCAAGGAATTGAGAAGTACAAATTGGTAGTTAAAGAATAGTTAGGAGGATATAAAAAGTACAGCTTAGGGAGTACAGTCAATAATATTGTAATAACTATGTTGGGGCCAGGTGGGTACTAGACTATCTGTGAGATCACTTTATAGGTTGTAAATGTCTAACCACTATTCTGTAAATATGAAACTAATATAATATTGAATATCAACTGTAATTGAAAAATAAATTTAAAAATAATACATTGTAATAATTTTGGATTCTAATTTTTGTCCTGAAAGTTTTGATTCATTTTGCTTTTAGTAGTTTGTTAGGAATTAATCTGCAGAATCTCTCCTGTAGTTTGCAGCTGCTGATGTCTGTGCTCAGTTTTCTTAATTGGTTTTTTAACTTTATTTTTATACTATTTATTATACTACTAAACTATTCTTATACTATTTGTTATACTATCATTATAGTATATTATACTATACTGTACTATACTATTTGTTATTACTACACTATTTGTTTACACTATTAACAGATGTCCCCATTTCCCCTTTGCCCCTCTGTCCTCACCCTCCT
Organism: Anoura caudifer; assembly: GCA_004027475.1. Classification (NCBI taxonomy): domain Eukaryota; kingdom Metazoa; phylum Chordata; class Mammalia; order Chiroptera; family Phyllostomidae; genus Anoura; species Anoura caudifer. Next base: position 166,596 of record PVKU01003302.1, read on the forward strand.
TTCCCTCCAGCCATCACCACACTGTTGTCCATGTCCATAGGTCCCCCATGTATGACCTTTGGTTAATCTCTTCACCTTCTTTCATCCAGTCTCCCCATTCCCCTCCCCTTCAACAGCTGTCAGTCTGTTCCATGTGTTCAGGTCTGTTTCTATTTTGTCAGTTTATTTTGTTCATTAGATTCCACATATAAGTGAGATCATATGATATTTATCTTTCATGCTTTTCTTAATTATTATATATTTTTTTCATTTTGGCTTCCTGAGGGTTACTCTATTCTTAATAGCTCCTTGGTTACCCAATAATTTGGGTAGAAATTGTGCTCAAACACCTAAACTGCTAAAGCTTCTGCCTGCCAGCGCACCATGCATGCGGGTTGGTGAGCACATTTCGAGTCTATATGACCCCCACACATGCTTCAGCTTTTATTTCTACTCAGCCCACTCCGTCTCCATATGTATACATATAGTTTCCCAGTCAGAGCTATGATGAATGGAAGATTCATCCAATCCTCTATAACTCTTTTATTTCCAGTGTCCTCATAAAATTTGTTAGGAACATTGTTAACCCCACCCAGAACCACCACCTCAGACAAACAGTGCTATGTCTTCCTCACTCATTTCTTACAGAGTTTGATACTTTAACTTACGGTACCAAGCATGAGTTTTAGCATCCTCTCCAAATCAAGTTCTCTCCCTCAGGTGTAGAGGCTGACTGCCTTCCCAGCCAGCCCAATCACAGTAAATCCACCAGTTTAACAGAACAAGGGACAGGGGGTCAGAGTGGTGAAGCCTCAGTGAAGAGGTCAAGACTTCTGCCATTCCTGACCAAAGTTCTACCAATTTTTCATAAATAAACATTTCTCTAATTTTCTTTGCCTTTGGTTGATCTTTGGAGCCCTAAAACATTTTTTAAACTATTCTGTCCCATTTTATACTTGTTTATTTGGCAAAGGATTTGCTGACATCTTCACTTCACCAGAGCCAGAAGCCCCAGGTATTTTATTTCTAAATTATTATTTTTTACTATCTGTTTACTGCTTTTTAAAAAATATTTTCCTGCCTTTCTCCATTCCCAAGAGACTGATATTTTATATTATTTATTTACTCTCAACTGTTTTCTAAGTCAAATATCTAATTTTAATCTTCCCTCTTAAACTTTCAACATGCACACCTGAACATATTCATTCCTCAAAGGAATAAAAGAACCCCGATTTACACGTTTTATGTCCCTTTCATTTTATACATTACTGTTTCCCAGTATTTGAATTCTACCTTGTTGCTTTCCTACAACTGCAACCATTCTACTGTTAGTTTATAAATGACATGCTCATTTGGGAACATGCACATGTTAACCCAATCCACTTACTCCTAACTTTATGCTTCTTTCAATTAGGGTTACTTTCCTTATTTCAAAGAATATACTACCACTTCTAAATAATCAATAGAAATAACAAATTATATTGGAAAATATTTTGAGATGAATTAAAACAAAAATACATTACCAAAACTTATGGAATGCAGTGAAAATGGCACTCAGAGGAGAATTTATGGCTTGTAAATGCCTACATTTAATAAAGAGGAAAGATCTCAAAAAACAACTTTATGATTTAAGGAACTATGAAAAGAAGAGTAAAGTAAACCCAAAGCTACCCCCAAAAATGAAAGAATAGATTAGAACAGAAAAAATGAAATACAGAACTGGAAAAAGTAGAACCAATGAAACAAGTGTTAGTTATTTGAAAAGATCAAAAGACTTAACAAACTTTTAGATAAACTGACTATAAAAAAATGAAAAGGCACAAATAAAGACAAAAATCAGAAATGTAAAGGGAACATAATGACCAACCTAAGAAAAATGAAAAGGATTACAAGAGAATTCTACAAATAATTCTATGTCAGCAAATTAGATAACTTATATGAAATGGAAACATTCATAAAAACAAATTACCAAAATTGAACCCAAGGGTTGATAAAGACTTCAAAACAACTGTTATAAAGTTCAAAAAATTATTTTTAAACCACATGTAAGTTAAATAAAAATGTCATACAATGAGTCAACTATATAGGGAATCTCAGTAGAAAAACAATAACTAAAAAAAGAATAAAATAATAATTATAGACTTGAAAAGTACAGTAACCAACACTAGTAATTCAACAGGTTAGAGTAACAGAAGACATGAGACAGGAGAAAACAGAATCAGTAAAATCAGAGATAGATTAGTATGTTACCAGGTTTAAAGACTGAGCAAAAAAAAATGAAGAAAAGATAACAGCCTAGGCCTTTTGACAACATGAAGCACACACATACATATACTAGCAGGGCTCCCAGAAACAGAGGAGGGGAGAGAAGGAGAGTGAAGAGACAAGAAAAATTTGAAGGAATTGTGATTCAAGTCTTCTTGAATTTGAGGAAAAAGAATCTTTATATCTAAGGAGCTCACTGATGCTCAGGAAGGACAAGCACAAAGAGATGCACACCTAGACAAATCATGACTAAACTCTGAAGCCAAATACAAAGAAAAATCCAGAAAACTATAAAAGATAAAAGGTAATTTGGGCCAAGATGGAGGTGTAGGGAGAAATGCTTCACTTCCTTGCATAGCCAAAAGAAGGATAACAACCAATTTTAAAACAAAAAAATAACCAGAAATGCCAGAAAATCAAACTGCATGGAAGTCCAACAATGAAGGAGTTAAAGAAATATTCATCCAGACAGGTAGGGGGTGGATAGGACACATGGCAAGGCATCAAACCACACAAGTGCAATGGGTGCTGGCTAACCAAAGGGTCTCACATTCACTCACAGATAAGCTGGGAGAAAAAACTGAGGAATGAGACAGATGGCAAAACCCAGAGTTTCCTCATGGGAAACTAAAGACTCAAAACCTCTGGCTATAAAAAAAAACCTGTGGGTGTTGCAGTGGTAGGAGAAAGTCCCAGCTCACAGGAGAGTCTGTTGGAGAGAACCATGGGGGTCCTGGAAAGTACACAAACCCAACCACCTGGGAATCAGCACCTGAAAGGGCACAATCAGCTTGTGAGAAGCACGGGAAATGACTGAAAGTAGGGCAAGAGCCCAGCAAACAGCATTGTTCCCTCTCTGATGGCTCCCCAACAGACAGTGCCACAATGCAGTAAAGAGGGTTGCCCGGCCTTGGCAAAAACCTAAGGCTCCGCCCCTTACAATGTAACAGGGGCATAGTGACAAAGAAATATGGCTTAAATGAAAGAACAGATCAAAATTCCGGAAAAAGAACTAAGTGATATGGATATGGACAACCTATCAGATGCAGAGTTCAAAACACTGGTAATCAGGATGCTCACAAAAATGACTGAGTTTGGTCACAAAATGAAGTAAGAAATGAAGGTTATATGAAGTGAAATAAAGGAAAATATACAGGCCACCAACAATGAAGGGCCTTGGACCAGAAGGAAGAAATAAACATTCAAGCAGAACAAAATGAAGAAACAAGAATTCAAAAAAAAAAAAAAAAATGAAGAGAGGCTGAGGAACCTCTGGGACAACTTTAAATACTCCACCATCCAAATCATAGGGGTGCCAGAAGGAGAAGAGGAAGAGCATGAAATTGAAAACTTATTTGAAAAAATAATGGAGAACTTCCCCAATCTAGCAAAGGAAACAAGACTTCCAGAAAGTCCAAGAAGCTCAGAGAGTCCCAAAGAAATTGGATTCAAGAAGAAACACACCAAGACACATAATTAAGTTACCCAATTAAAGATGAGAGAATATTAAGAGCAACAAGAGGAAAGGAGAGAATTACCTACAAAGGAGTGCCCATAAGGCTATCAGCTGATTTCTCAAAAGAAACCATACAAGCAAGAAGGGGCTGGAAAGAAGTATTTGAAGTCATGAAAGGCAAGGACCTACACCCAAGATTACTCTATCCAGCAAACCTATCATTTAAGAATGGAAGGGCAGATAAAGTGCTTCCCAGATAAGGTAAAGCTAGTAGGAGTTCATCATTACTAAGCCCTTATTTTATGAAATGTTAAAGGTACTTATCTAAGAAAGAGAAGAAGATCAAAAACTAAGAACATTAAAATGATAACAAATTTACAACTATCAACAACTAAACCTAAAAAACAAAAACAAAAACTAAGTAAACAATAGAACAGAAGCAGAATCACAGAAATGGAGATGACATGAAGTGTTATCAGTGGGGAGGGGGAGGAGAGAATGGGGGAAAAGGTATAGGGAGCAAGAAGCATAATTAGTAGGCACAAAATACACAGGGGGAGGTTAAGAATAGTATGGGAAATCGAAAAGCCAAAGAACTTGTATGTACAATCCATGGACATGAATTAAGGGGGGGATGCTGGAGGGTGGGTGGATGCAGGGTGGAGGGTGATAAAGTAGGAAAAAAAATTGGGACAACTGTAATAGCATGATCAATAAAATATACTTAAAAAAATAAAAGACAAAAAACAGTTACATAGATAAGCAGCTGACTTCCCACAAGAAACAAGGAAAGCCAGAGGCAGAAGACAGAGTCCAAGTGCTGAAAGAAAAAAAAAAAAACTGTTCAGAGAAGAATTCTATAGTCAACCAAACTATCCTTCTAAAAAGCAAAATACAGACATCCCCAGATAAATCAAAACTGAGAAAACATTAACACATTACCTTTTATGAAATAGTGTAAGTCCCCCATGCTGAAATGAAATGACATAAGATGCTAACTGTAATCCATAGGAAAAATGAAGAGTACTGGAAATAATTTTATTGATAGATTTTTTCTCATCTCCTAATTTATTTAAAAAACTAAATTTTATAAAGCTATAGTTATAATTTTTTTGAGTTTTGATTACATGTATATGCAGCATATGTAACAATATTAGCACAAAGGGAGAATGGAACTATATTAAAACAAAGCTCTTATATTTTACCAAAATTAAGATAGTATTAATCTGAGTGGATTGTGATAACCTAAGTAATCCCTAGAGCAACCACTCAGAAAATATCCTTTAAAATATAATTTAAAACTAAAGAAAATTTAAGTGATATGCTAAGAAACATTTGCTTATTAATACAAAAGAAAACAGGAAAAAAGTAGAGGATAAAAAATACATGAGATATATAGAAAACATTTAGGAAACTGACATTTATGTATCCAACCATATTAATTACATTAAATAAAAATGAACTAACATTTCAGTCATAAGATGGATTGAATGAAAAGACAGCTGGAATGAAAAAGGAGACCCATCTACATACATACTGTGTGCAAAAGACACATATTAGATTTAAAGACACATACAGAAAGTAAAAGGGTGGAAAAAAGACATACCATGCAGATAGTAACTGTAAGAGTGCCAATTAGATACTGTGGATAGACAAGTATCAGAGAAAACAGACATTTAAACAAATGATATTATTAGGGACAAAAGCAGACATTCTATAAAGATAAAAGAGCCAAAACAACATAAGACATAATCATGAATGTATATGCACCCGGTCAGAGCCTGAATACATATGAACCAAACCTGACAGAATTGAAAAGAAATAGACAATTCACCAATCATAGCTATAGATTTCAATACTCCCCTCTAAATGACATGGAAAATTAGTAAGAATATAGAAGACTTGAAAACATTATCAGCTAACAACCTTAGGTTTATTAAAAAATTCTACACCAGTGACAGTAAGACACATTTTTTTCAAACACACACGAAACATTCTCCAGGATAGATTATATAGTGGGCCATAAAACACATCTCAATATGTTTAAAAAGTGTGAAATCATACCTAGTACATTCTCTGAGCACACTTAAAGTTGAAATTCACAATAGAAATATATTTGACAGTTCACTAAAGACTTAAGAATTAAACACCACACTTTAAAGAGGAAATTAGGGAATAAGACAATGTCTTCAACTGAATGAATGTAAAAACACAACATGCCAAAACTTGTGGGATACATTTAGAGCTGTGCTTAGAGGGTAATTTATATCTTTAAATGCTGATACTGAAAGAAAAAGGTACAAAAAAACTCTAAGCTCCCAGCTTAGGGAAGTAGGAAAAAAGCAACTAAACTCAATGCAATCAGAAAGAAAGAAATAATAAATATAAAAATGGGAATCAATGAAATATAAAACCTAAACTGGAAAATCAATAAGCAAAAGTTAGTTCTTTGAAAAAAAGTCCCACATTAATAAACCGTTAGTTACAATGACGGGGAGAGAGGGAGGGGGGTCAGGTGTGACACTAGTTACCAAAACCAGGAGAAAGAGGAGACATTACTACTGACTCTTTAGAAAATGAAAGGATTATAAGAAAATATTATGAACAAGTGTGTGCCATTAAATTTGACACATTACCCTTACTCAAGAAGAAATGGAAATTTGAATAGACTTGTATAAGAACAAAAAATTAATAATTATTGAAGCAATAAGTAGATATATATTCTTCCACAAAGGAAAGCCTAGGTGCAGATGGCATCACTAGTTAATTCTATCAAATATTTAAGGAACAAACAATACTATATTACAAAATCCAGTATTACCCAGGTACCAAAGCCAGACAAAATCACAAAAAAAAATTCAGCCAATATGTCTCACAAATAGAAATCAAAAAAATGTTTACAGAATTATTAGCAAACTTATCCCAGCAATCTATGAAAGGATCATATGCAAAGACCAAGAAGAATTAATCATAGAAATGCAAGATTCATTTAGCATCTCAAAATTAATAAATGTAATATATCTTATTAATAAAATAGAAGTCAAAAGAGCCAGACATCTCATACATACATAACAAGCACATGAGAAAAATCTGACACCTACTCATGATAAAAACTCAATAAACCAGTAATAAAAGGAACCAATCTATTGGTTCCTTTTACTCAATGTATTAAAGAGAATCTACAAAAATCCCATACCTAATATCAGTTTTAATATGCAAGACTAAATGTTTCCCCCTTAAGATTGGAAACTAGGCAAAGATATTCAGTTTCACTATGTCTATTTAACATTGCACCAGAGGTCACAGTCAGTACAATGAGGCAAGAAAGAGAAAGCGAACCAGACTGGAAAGTGAGAAGTAAAACTATCTTTGTTTAGACAACATAATATTATATGAAGAAAATAATAATGAACCTATGAAAATATGAAAACCTATTAAAACTGGGTTGCAGAATATGAGACAAATACACAAAATCAAGTGTATTTCAATATACTAACAATGAAAAATTAAAAAGGAAATTACTAAAACAATTTCATCCATAGTAGGTTAAAAATAAAATATTTAGAAATATATCTAACAAAAGATCTATGCAATCAAATGCTTTAAAATATTACTGAGATTAACATGATCTAATAAATGGAGACTCATTCAATGTTCATGGATTAGAAGACCCAATATTTTTAGTGTGGCAATATTCCATAATTCACTTATATTTATTATCTTCCCTATCAAACTCTCAGCAGGTAAGCAAAACAGCAAAAGGCAGCCTCAAGCTTTTGTTGCCCACAGAAACACAGATAAACCAGCAGAAAGTATCAAAATCAACTTTCTCAGAACTCTGAAAAACCAGTCAAAGGTTCTCAGCAGTCAAGCAAACACTACCTCAAGAAAAAGGCATCCTAAAGCTTGCAGGAAAGCTTCATGGCATTTTTACCTGCCCTTTCCTCCCCAGTGAAGTGGCAGTTTTGAAGGGGAAAGCCTATGTTCTCAGTATGGGACCCTGTTCCAGAAGGCACAAAGCAGACGTTGTTTGGAAATGACTGTCTTTCTGCCTCCATCAGTCTGAGGGCTACCTGAAAGACACAGACTCTCATCTCTGTTTTGCCTACTTTGGAATGCAGGCTGGAAAAAGTGGGTACTTCTCAAAAACTCTGCAAGCCAAGCTGACCAAGCACAGAAGTCCAGGCAAAAGGTTACTGTCAAACCACACCATGGACTGCCTAAGGCCCACAGAGAAAAGCAGAATTTCTTTGGGAAATTAGGATATTCAAAAGCACCCCTGTACTAGGGGGAATTAAGAAGGTCATATATGTGTCCAAGCTAAGACAAATACTCAGAAAAGACGTGAGACAGTCCATAGTTTTACCTTGAGCTGAAGAAGTACTATGGCACAGAACCTATCTGCAAAGACTAGGAGAAGACATTTGCTTGTTTTGTTTGTTTTTAGCTCCTGTCATTTAAAAAAAACCACCTATAAAAAATGTAGCTCAATTACTTCAGTGATCACATATGACAAGAAATAGAACCTTTGCAAAAGAGTTAGGGAAAGTGATTAAACACACTACTAAAGCTTTCAACAATTAAATAAAAAAACACACAAGGAGGGAGAGAATTGGATTTCCAGAGTTACCACACCAAAATACTCAAAACCCAACCACATACAATATTCATATACTCAAGGGCACAAAACTCAGAATGCTAGTTTTCAACAACAACAAAAATTATATTGCATACAAAGTAGACAAGTATGGCTTATTCAAGGGAACAAAAATAAATTGGTAAAAATTGTCCCTGAGGATTTTACGACTGTCTTAAATATTCTCCAAGAGCTGAAGAAAAACATGGACAAAGTAAGTCAGGAACACGATACATGAACAAAATAAGGCTATCAATAAACATAAGTAATCAAAATTAATCCAATAGAAAATATGGCACTTATAATTGAGGTGAAACTGCACTAGAAGGGCCAAACAGTGTATCTTAGCACGCAGAAGAGAGAATCAGTCAACTGGAAGATAGGACCACTGACATTACAAGAAAACTAAGAAACTGAAAAGGGAAAAAGAAAAAGTGATAGAGCCTATGAGACCTGTGGAAAAGCATCAAATGAGCCACCATAGATATTACGGGAGTCCTAGAAGGAGAAGAGAAAGAAGGAGAAAGTGTCAGAAAAAATATTTCAAGAAATAATGGCCCCAAACTTCCCAATTTGGTGAAAGACATAAATTTACTAATCCAAGAAGTTCGACAAACTTCCAGTAGAAGAAACTCAAACAAGAGTCCTCACTGAGCCTCATTATAATCAAACTGTCAAAAACTGAAGGCAAACAGAGAATTCTGAAAGCAGCAAAAAGTGATTTGTCATTTATAAGATATCCTCATTAAGATCAATAGCTGATTCTCAAAACCGCCCCCCCAAAACCCTGTCCTCTGAGAATTCTATATATGGCAACACTGCCCTTCAAAAAGAAAAATTAGGTATTTTAAGATAAGAAAGAGCTTAGAAAAAATGCTAAAGGATGTTCTTCAGGTTAAGATGGAAGTACACAAGATAGTAACTCAAGAGATGTATGAAGAAATAAAGAACTCTGGTAAAGGTAAATACATGAGCAAATATATAAACCTTCATTCCAGTTTTTGTTAACAAGTCTACATATAAGTTTTGAACACACAATGTACAAAAATGTGGTTTGTAGTTTTTGTATACTATTAAAGTTCAGCTGGTCTCAAATCAGACTAGATTGTCATAAATGTTGGATGTTAAATGTTATCCCCATGATAACAATGAAGAAAATATCTAAAATATATCCATAAGAAATTGTGAAGAGGCCCTGACTGGTGTAGCTCAGTGGTTTAGGCAATGACCTGCAAACCGAAAGGTTGCCAGTTCCATTCCTGGTCAGGGCACATGCCTGGGTTGTGGGCCAGTTCACTGGTTGGGGATGTGCAAGAAGCAACCAATCGATGTTTATTTTCCTATCTTTCTTCCTCCTGTCCCCTCTTTCTAAGAGTAACTAAATAATAAAATTAAATTAAAAATAGAAATTGTGAAGGGGATTATAACAGATTATTACAAAAAATAAGTGAACACAAAAGAAACCCATATTGAAGGAAATAAAGCACAAAACATTACATCATACAGAAAACAGACTTCTGGCCAAGATAGAGGCATAGGTAGATACATTCTGCTTACTTGCACAACCGAAAGAAGAACAACAACAACAAATTTAAAAACAAAAAACAACTCGAACTACCAGAAAATTGAACTGTATGGAAGTCCAACAACCAAGGAGTTAAAGAAGAACCATTCATCCACACTGGTATGAAGGGTGGAGATGGGCAGCTGGGGGCTGGGGAGAGGAGTTGCAGCAAGGTGGCAGCTGGTGGAGCGGGCGAGGTGGCAGCTGGCAGAGTAGGCAGTCCCACATTTGCCTGCAAATAAACCAGGGAACAACTGGGGAATGAGATAGACCTTGAAACCCAGGGTTCCAGAGCAGGAAAAGAAAGCCTGAAAACCTCTGACTGAAAAAACCTTTGAAAATTGAGGTGGCAGGAGAAACTCCCAGCTTCACAGAAGAGATCACTGGAGAGACCCACAGGGTCCTAGAACATACACAAACCCACCCACCCAGGAATCAGCACCAGAGGGGCCGATTTTGCTTGTGGGTAGCGGATGAAGTGACTGAAAGCTGGCCAAGAGCCGAGCAAGTGGCACTATTACCTCTGAGACCCCTCTCCCACATACAGCACCACAATGTAACATGAGTTGCCTTACCCTGGTGAATACCTAAAGTGCCACCCCTTACTACGTAACAGGCATGCCAAGACAAAAAAAAAAAAAAAAAAAAAAAAAAAAAAAAAAAAAAAAAAAAAAAAAAAAAAAAAAAAAAAAAAAATACAGCCCAAATGAAAGAACAGATCAAAGCTCCAGAAAAAATACAACTAAGTGAGGAAGAGATAGCCAACCTATCAGATGCAGAGTTCAAAACACTGGTAATCACGATGCTCATAGAAATGACTGAGTTTGGTTGCAAGATGAAGGAAAAAGTGAAGGCCATGAAAAATGGAATAAAGGAAAGTGTACAGGAAACCAACAGTGAAGGCAAGGAAACCAGGACACAAATTGACAGTTTGGAGCAGAAGGAAGAAATAAACCTTCAACCAGAACAGAATGAAGAAACAAAAATTCAAAAAAGTGAGGAGAGGCTTAGGAACTTCCAAGACCACTTTAAACATTCCAACATCCGAATCATAGGGGTACCAGAAGGAGAAGAGGAAGAGCAAGAAACTGAAAACTTATTTTAAAACATAATGAAGAAGAACTTCCTTAATCTGGCAGAGGAAACAGGCTTCCAGGAAGTCCAGGAAACTCAAGAGAGTCCCAAAGAATTTGGACCCAAGGAAGCACACACCAAGGCACATCATAAAGGACATTCCCCAAGATTAAAGATAAGGAGAGAATCTTAAAAGCAGCAAGAGAAAAGGAGACAGTTACCTACAAAGGAGTTCCCAAGAGACTATAAGATTACTTCTCAAAAGAAACCTTGCAGGCAAGAAGGGGGTGGAAAGAAATATTTGAAGTCATGAAAAGCAAGGACCTACATCCAAGATTACTCTATCCAGCAAAGCTGTCATTTAGAATGGAAGGGCAGACAAAGTGCTTCCCAGATAAGGTCAAGTTAAAGGAGTTCATCATCACCAAGCCCTTATTATATGAAATGTTAAAGGGACTTAGATAATCTAAGAAATAGAAGATCAAAAATATGAACATTAAAATGACAACAAACTCACAACCATCAACAACTGAACCTAAAAAATCCCAAAACCAAAACCAAAAATAAGCAAACAACTAGAACAGGAACAGATTTACAGAACTAGAGAGCACACAGGGGGTTATCAGAGGGAGTGGAAAGGGGGAGAATGGGGGAAACAATACAGGGAATAAGAAGCATAAATGGTAGGTACAAAATAGGGGGAGGTTAAGTATAGATAGGAAGTGGAGAAGCCAAAGAACTTATATCTACAACCCATGGACATAAACTAAGGTGGGAGAATGATGGTTGGTGGCTGGGTACAGGGCAGGGGGGAATAAAGGGGAGAAAAATATAGGACAACTGTAACAGCATAATCAATAAAATATACTAAAATTAATAAAAGAAAACAAATGGCAAAATGGTAGTTCTTCTCACAAGTAATTACTTTAAATGAAGTGGGTTAAATTCTCCAATCAAAACTCAGCAATTGGCAGAATTGAAGTGTCCCTCGATGAATGAGTGGATAAACAAAATACGCTGTATCTATATTATGGAATATTTAGCCATTAAAAGGATACATGCTACAACCTCATTGAAGTCTCAAAACATTATGCCAATTAAAATAAGCCAGACACAAAATGACAATTTTGATTCGACTTACATGAAATATCTAGAACAGGCAAATTCATACCAATGTAAAGAAGAATAATGGGGATGGGGTGCGGGGAAGAGGAATGTTATAGCCTAATGACTACAGAGTTTCTGTCTGAATGATGAAAACATTTTAGAGACAGGTGATGATGGTTGTACAAGTTTACAAATGTAATTAATGCCACTGAGTTATACACTTAAAATGGTTAAAATGGCAAAGTATGTATCTACATCCAGATCAAAATCTAATTCCCACAATAAAAAGTCTCGACTTTTTAAAACAGAAATTGAAAAGTTGACCATGGATAGCTGAGCCTTCTTTTCAACAGTTTCATAAGAAATAATCCTTCATCTTGGTCAAGCCAGCGTACTTGGGTTTCTTTGTTGTAACAGTTTAGCTTTTACCCTAACTAGAGTGATCAGAAAATGACAAGAAATACTAACAACCAAATAATAAAGAACATAAATAGTAAATTCACCTCAATGGAGTCCCAAATGGCCAATATATGAAAAGATGCCAAAATGTTCTAGTAACTATGGACCTACAAATTAAAATCATTTTACATACATCAAATTGTCAAATTTAACAGTTTGCTAACATCAAGTGTTTATAGTGTTAATGGGAATACTCATCCCTGTTGATGGGATTATAAATTGGTGATACAAGTTAGTAATACAAATTAGTGAACACTGAATAACAATTTTAAAATTTAGTAAGTTCATATATGCCAATTTTGTACAATCTAAATATTCTACTCTTAGATATGTAATCTATGCAGAAATATCTCTCAGACCTTTGGAGGTAAGAAAGGAATGTCAGGGTGTGTTTGCAAATGAATGATGGTATATTTGGGTTGTGACAATGACTGGAATTTGATGGTGGGGACCTGGGGTACTAAATGATCTAAAAACCCAGAAATGTCCCACTCAACTGTTAATTATCCTGTCTATTGTCTGCGCCTAGAGAGTCACTGCATTAAAGATACCCTCACAGATGGAAATAAAGAGAAGCATTTATTAAAGTTCACTGCAGCATAATGTACAATGGCAAAAAAGAAACCGCAACCTCCCTCAATAATGGTAGATAAATCCTAATGTATTCACACAGTGAACCATTCAGATAGCATTTAAAAAGCATTAACTAGAACTACAGATATTAATCTCAGAAACATAATTCTGAGAGGAAAAAGCATAATATGATTTAATAACTTTATATAAAAAACAATAATTTAATGGGTCATTTCATTTTAAATTATATTTTACTGATTATGCTATTATAGTTGTCCCAATTTTTTTCCCTTTGCCCCCTCCACCCAGCACCCCCCACTCCCTCAGACAATCCCCCCACACCATTGTTCATATCCAAGGGTCATGCATATAGTAAGTTCCTTAGCTACTCCATTTCCTGTACTGTACTTTACATCCCCATGGCTATTCTGTAACTACCTATTTGTACTTCTTAATCCGCTCACCTCCTCACCCATGCTGCTACATGCCCCCCCATCTGGCAACCATCAAAATGCTCTCTGTAACCATTATTCTCTCTCTGATCTTGTTTGCTGAGTTTGATTTTTACATTCAGTTGCTGACAGATATATATTTATTGCCATTTTATTGTTCACAGTTTTGATATTCTTTTCTTAAGTTCCTTTAACATTTCAGATAATAATGGTTTGGTGTTGATGAACCCTTTTAGCTTTTCTTGTCTGGGAAACTCTTTATCTACCCTTCAATTCCAAATGATAGCTTTTCTGGGTAAACAGTCTTGGCTGTAGGTCCCTGCTTTTCACGACTTTGAATATTTCTTGCCAATCCTCTCTAGCCTGCAAAGTCTCTTTTGAGAAATCAGCCAACAATCTATGGGAACTCCTTTGTAAGTAATTAACTTCTTTTCTCTTGCTGCATTTAAGATTCTCTCTTTATCTCTAACCTTTGGCATTTTAATTATGATGTGTCTTGGTGTGTTCCTCTTTGTATCCATCTTGTTTGGGACTCTCTGTGCTTGCTAGACTTACATGTCTATTTCCTTTACAAAATTAAGGTAGTTTTCTTTCACTATTTTTGTCAAATAGATTTCCAATTTCTTGCTCTTTCTCTTCTCCTTCTGGCACCCTTATGATGTGAGTGCTGGACCTCTTGAAATTGTCCCAGAGGCTGTTTATGCTATTCTTGGGGGGATTTTTTGTATTCTTTTTTTTCTTCTTGTTGTTCTGGTTGGTTGTTTTTTGTTTCATTATGTTCCAAATCATTGATTTGATTCTCAGCTTCATCCACTCTACTGTTGTTTCCCTCTAAATTGTTCTATTTCAATGAGCGTATCCTTTGTTTTTGACTGGATGTTTTTAAGGTTGTTGAAATCCTAAGCTGCTTGAACATCCTTATAAGCAGCGTTTTGCACTCTGCATCTGATAGATTGCTTATCTCCATTTTGTTTAGCTCTTTTTCTGGAGTTTTGATCTGTTCTTTCATCTGAGCCATGTTTCTTCATTTTCTCATTTTGGCAGCCTCCCTGTGTGTGTTTCTATGTATTAGGGAGAGCTGCTTTGACTCCATCTTGGTAGTGTGGCCTAATGTAGTAGGTGTCCTGTAGGGTACAGTGGCACAGCCTCCCCTATCACCCAAGGTGGGTACTCGAGGTGTGCCCTCCATGTTGGCTGAGTACACCCTCTTCTTGTATTTGAGCTTTGATTGCTATTGGCAAGTCAATGGGATGGATTTAACCAAGCCAGGACAGGCTGTGACCACTGACCATCAACCTCTGCCCTCTGTGGAGGATCAGCTGTGCAAGGGCAGGGTGATGGTGCTCCTACACAGTCTTTAACTTTTCACTGGATACACAGGCTCTGAGGTTTCTCAGATGGCACTGGCCAAGGTCAGCCCCTCCTGTGTTCTGCTCAGGGCCACCCTGAAAGTGCTATAAAGCAATCTGTGATGGCAGCTACTTGTGCTGGGGTTGGAGATTCCCAGGTGAAGCCAAGCTGTTAATCTAGGCTGGCAGCTGCTAGTGACGGGCCTGGGGCCACTAAGTAAGTGGTAGAGGGGCTGTGTGGTCACTGAAGCTGGCTATTGCTTCTTTGGTAGGGTTTAGGGAAGTTGTGCATATGAGCCAGGACCAGCCATTCATATGGAAAAGTTAGAGTTAACAGTTTGGGTGGGCCCATAAATTGGATGGGATGGAGTCTCAGGGGATCACCAGGGCAGGGCAAACAGTGTTAACTAGACTGATGGAGTCTAATATACGGCACCAGCCTGCCAGCTCTGTATGTGGGGGAGGGCTCAGAAAAGGGGCAGTGGACTCTGCCTGCCTTTCTGTGTGGGAGAAAGCTGTCTTCCAGTTCCTGCCTTGCTGCCAGATACTTCTGCTCCTCCCTGCATGCCACTGGTGCATTTCAAGCTGCTCTCCCAGTGCTGGAGCTCAGAGGGAGTGTGTCTGAGTAAGTCCATGTGTGGGTTCAGGAGGAACTGCCTGGGACTCTATAAGTTTCTTCCACCAACTCAATCCCTGCTGATTTTTGTAGCCAGAACTTATGGGGACTTATCTTCCTGGAACTGGAACCCTGGGCTGGTGGGTCTGGGACTCCTTGCTCCCGAGATATCTCTCCCGAATTTTTAGCCACCACCCATGGATGTGGGACAGCCAGTTCCACATCTCCATCCTTCCTACCAGTCTGAATGGATGTGGTTTCCTAAATTCCATAGTTGTGACACTTTCATTCAACTTGATTCTGACAGTTCTGAGTGATCATTGTTCTATATTTTAGTTGTAATTTTGATGTGGTTGTGTGAGGAAGCAAGCCATGTTTACCTATGCTGCCATCTTTACCAGAAGTTAATGGGTCATTTCTAAGAGGAAATGTATGAAACCATGCATGGGAATATTAAATATAATATTCAAGATGTTGGATAATTTGTAGGAGGAAGAAAGCAGAAAAAAAAAATTGGAAGTGTCAAGAGGCTGTTCAAATACATCTGTAATATGTTAAATGAACAAAGGAGTCCTTGGGCAGGGACAATTGATAATCTTATTCATTCATAGAACAAGTATAAAAGAATGAAGGTACAACACCCAAACTTTCAATTCAAAAAGTTAGGGACTTCCAGCCAAGATGGAGGCATAGGCAGACACGCTGTGCCTCTTCTCACAACCAAAATTAAGGACAACAAATATTTAGAAACAAGAAAACAACCGGAACTCAGAAAATCAAACTGTTTGGAAGTCCAACAACGATTCATCCAGACCGGTAAGAGGGGCAGAGTCGCGGCAGGAAAAAGCGGAGATGAGGACCGGCATGCAGGCAGCAGCGGCTGGCAGCCCCCAGGTGCACAGGCGGTGACTAGCAGACCCCGGGCACAGACGGCAACTGTGCAGACCCAGTGAGGCCGCACAAGGCAGCTGGCTGACCGGGTGGTCCCACATTCACGCGCAGATAATCCAGGTGAAGGGGAAGCAGCGGAAGGGACTGGAATCCGAGAGTGAGCAAAGCAAGTGCCATTGTCTCCTCTCAGACCCCACCCCCACATACAGCGTCACTACCCAGCGACTGGGCTGTCCCGCCCTGGGGAACACCTGAGGCTCCACCCCTCACTACGTAACAGCCGCAACTAGACCAAAAAAAAAAAAAAAAAAAAAAAAAAAAAAAAAAAAAAAAAAAAAAAAAAAAAAAAAAAAAAAAAAAAAAAAAAAAACCCAACCCAAAAAACCCAGAAATGAAAATGGCTCAAACCTGAGAACAAATCAAAGCCCCAGAGCCAATTTATCTAAGCGATGAAGAGATTGCCAACCTATCAGATGCACAATTCAAAACCCTGGTGATCAGGATGCTTACAGAATTGGTTGATTTTGCTCACAAATTAGATGAAAAAATGAAGGCTACAATAAGTGAAATGAAGAAAGATGCATGGGGAACCAATAGAGATGGGAGGAAAACTGAGACTCAAATCAATGGAGTGGACCAGAAGGAAGAAAGAAACAACCAAACAAAAAACAAGGAAGAAACAAGAATTCAAAAAAATGAGGAGAGGCTTAGGAACCTCCAGGACATCTTTAAACGTCCCAACATCCGAATTATAGGGGTACCAGAAGGGGAAGAAGAAGAGCGACCAGTGGAAAACTTATTTGAACAAATAATAAAGGAGAACTTCCCCAATCTGGCAAAGGAAATAGTCTTCCAGGGAGTCCAGGAAGCTCAGAGAGTCCCAAAGAAGTTGGACCCGAGGAAGAACACACCAAGGCACATTATAATTACATTAGCCAAGATTAAAATGAAGGAGAGAATTCTAGAAGCAAGGGATAAGGGGACAGTCCCCTACAAAGGAGTTCCCATCAGACTGTCAGTAGATTTCTCAAAAGAGACCTTACAGGCAAGAAGGGGCTGGAAAGAAGTATTCCAAGTCATGAAAATCAAAGACCTACATCCAAGATTGCTCTATCCAGCAAAGCTGTCATTTAGAATGGAAGGGTAGATAAAGTGCTTCTCAGATAAGGTCAAGTTCAAAGAGTTCATCATCACCAAGCCCTTATTATATGAAATGTTAAAGGGACTTATCTAAGAAAAAGAAGATAAAAAATATGAACAGTAAAAAGACAGCAAACTCACAGGTATTAACAACCAGACCTAAAGCAAAAGCCAACTAAGCAAACCACTACAACAGGAGCAGAAACACAGAAATGGAGATCACATGGAGGGTTAGCAATAGGGGAGTGGG